>CM042184.1:21811549-21862687 GCA_023539305.1 Ilex asprella
ACTTCCATGCTAAAGTCTACACTACAACATTGAAAAATAAAACTATAACAATAAAATAAATTTAACTACTATGTACATGGAAACAAAACAACAAGGGTTCATGTCAATCCGGCTTCAATTCTGATATGAGCTTGCGCCCATGGATTATTTTGATTTTAAAATTTTTTTGTTGCATCAATGCCCTTCCTAGACCATCTATCCAACAATACAAGGGATAATTATTACAATGTCTCAACCAAACCAAGATGTATGTGAGTTTATGCAATGCAACAAATGGAAAATACAATTTCTCATTAAAAATACTTGACTCCATTTCAATGCCCTCCCCAAGTTGAGAAACGTGAATCTCAACACCACTCAAAGATGGCAAAATGACCTTGGGCACATTAGCCTCATGTGGGATGATAACTTTATTAAAATTTTTACAATCAAGAGTGGTGAGAGATTCAACATCCATATACATTTCATTGGGGGGTCACACTCAATACATTGACTATGTTCAAAATATTGTTCATCATGCATAATTTTAGCATTGGTCAATGTATTAAGTTGATCTATAATTTCAAAAATTTGTTGGGCTACTTGGGCATTGAATTCTATTTGGTATTGCATAAAATCACAAAAAGTGTTTTTCAATGCTTGTTCGGTTGAGTCCTCATATGTTGGATAGTGGGAGAATTCATTTGGTGGTGTGAGATTGGATGAAAAATTATACGGTTCATTCTCCCAACCATAACTCGGATAACTCGGAGAAACATAATGGTTAGGGTAAGATTTTTCGCATGCAAAGTCTTGAACCAGATAATTTATTTGGCACATACAAGAGGTGAGCCCATAGTCATCACAAATCTCACACACATTTTCATAATATGGGGCATTATATACATTTTCATAAAAATTATAAGACATAACACTAAACAAACTAAAACAGAATATTTACAAGTTAGACGACATACCTTGGCCCATGATGAAAATCACGAGACTTACCTTATGCCGTTCCAAAATCACCTTCGAACTCAACGCTTAGCCTTCCCCGGCAACGGCGCCAAAATGATTGAAGAAAAATAGTGTCGTTCCCTACCTCTCAACACCACCCTCAAATGTGTATGACTTATGTGTGAAGGGAGTGTCACTCTCCCTCGGGATGATGCAAGAGATAGGCAACAACGGATGTGAATGGTGGGAAATGGATGAACAAAATATGTGTGAAATGAAATGTGGAATGTGCACAAAAGCACTCCCCAATCGCAAGGAGTCTTTTGTGGTCGGTGTTTTACTTGGAAGAGTATTCCAAGGTCGTCTCCTCAGGGAAGGAAAGAGAGTTTTGTGAAAGTGATTTTGGAAAAAGGTAAAGAAAATGTAAAATCTTGTATTTGAGTTTTGTGTTTGGTTTGTAAATGAAAATGAAAGAAAACAAGTGTTGGCTAATCCAAGGATTCATTCCAATGTGAATACCAAATCAACTCAAAGCCTTCCTTCGATTGAGCATGAATGAATGATTGATTCGGGAGAAGCTAGGGACGAGATTGGTGAGTATCTAAGCATAACCCGTGACGAGATATCAAAGGCACACCAACTCATTCCCTCTCAACCCCGTCAAACCGAACCATTTGACTTAAAAGGGAGGAATGAAGAAGAGTTGAAATGGAATCCCCAAGAGGGTCTTCCCTTGTATTAACCAACTTAAATCCTAACTAATCATATTAAAAGCAAGACATTCATAATGTAAAGAGACAAGGATGAAATGGAGATTAAAACTTGACTAAATGCAAGAAATATTAAACTAAGAAGAGAAATCAACAATACCTATTTTAAACTAAGAAATGAAGAACTTGAAAGCATAAATGGTGAAATCTAAGTTACACAACTAAACTTGAAATAGACTTGAAGTAAATGACATTAAAGTAATAAAATGAAGATTACAAGAGTATGAAAGCTTACTACAACAATAGCAAGTGAAATGGGAGAAGAAAATGCAAAAACAAAATTTACTATTCATCATCTTCAACCTTGGAACTCTCTCTCTATATCTACTCCTAAGCTTAGGTAGCCAACCCCCCCTCCCAGGAAAATGCTGAATATCCTTGAGATATATGGAGTGTATGTGTTTTATTTTCGTGCATGATGGTCCCCAAGGTGTAAGAGCAGGACCTCCCATCCATAGGGTTGAGTGATGGCTCTTGACAAGATAGCCTGCAACCCCATGTGCAGCCCACTTCACTCCCATGCTTCATTAATGACAAGCCTCCAAAAGTCCAAGGGCATGTGTACAGTGTTGTGGGCGTGTCAGAAGAGTGGGGGAGAAGTGCTGGTGGGACCCTCAAAGTAGGAAGTCTGAGCAGCAGAAGGAGGAGCAGAACGACAGACTCTATCGGTAGGGACTACTGCTAGGAAACTCTACCAGTAGGGTCTACCGGTAGGGTTTACTCCAGTAGCTTAACCCTACCGGTAGGGTATCTGCTGTACTGGACCACCTTCGGTAGAAATGGCATAACTCTTGATCTAACCGTTGGATTGACCTGAAATTTTGACACGATACAGAAGACATCCAAGTCTACAACGTTCATGTTTTAAACTTTTCCAGAATCTAAGCAGATCATGGTCAACGTGGAGGACAACCGAGGCAGTGCTTCCCAGTGATGTGGCAGCTGGTGCCTTTGTTCCAAAACACTAATACCTCCTTGATTTCTTCACTTTTAAGCCTCCAATTCTTCATGTATTGTGTCCATGCCATTACCACACATCCAACATAATTGCAAAGTCCTAAAATCCAACATTTAAGCTATCAAAATATGCAACATCGAGAATTCAACATTATTCATAAAATAGGCTAATACTAAGTAATTAAATGCCAATGTTGAGTTATAATGAATGTAATGAGGCCATGAAATGTGCAATATTAGGTGCTCATCACTTTGTAAAAAGTGAAAATTGGAAAATCTTGTCAGTTGAAGTTTGGTGATTTGAGAATTGTGAAATATGCAAGAAAATGGTGTTGGCTAATCCATAGATTTCATTCCAATGGGAATGCCAAAACAACTCATTTCATTTAACCAATGGTGCCTAAGTGTTTGATTGATTCATAGGAAGTGAGAGATGAATGTAGTTGCTTATTCAAGAGCATACTCCATGACAAATCTGCGATATATCAAGTGCCCACAACCACATTCATCCACACTCAATTAAGTCAAATCAAACACCTTACACTACGAGGAAGAATGAAAGAGTGTCAATTTTTACATACCCAAGAGGAAATCCCTCGTGGATTAGCCAACTAAAGGTTTATTTATCCTTGGTAAAATCAAGAACAAACATTAAAGAGAAAGACATAGTGATGAAATCAAACATAAACTTTTGTTAAGGTAAGATGAAGTTTAAACTATAAAAGAAATGGTATTCATGCCCAAAATGTAAAGCTTGAAGGGAACAATGCCCAAATGTAACAATGAACCTAAGGAAACCTAGTCAAACTTAAATACAACTTCAATTAAAAGAGATTAAAGTACAGAGGGAAGGATTACATGTCAAATGGAGCTTACAACAATGAAAACGGTGAAGGAAAATGTAAAAAACCTAGCTTTCTCTCTCTAGAACTTCATCTTCGTCCCTCGACCTTCTCCCAAAACTTGACAATCTGAAAATATTTGTAAGAGTCCTATATTTTAGTCCATCCCCCCTCTATTCTTGAGTGTCCTGACTTAGATTTCTTGGAGAGAGGTTATCCAAAAAAATCTTTCAAAGCCAATCAATGCTTGGCCCCCTTTCTCTTCCCAACCACTCCCTTTCTCCTCATTGGCCCACCCATTCCTTCATCCTTATTGTCTGAGTGCAGAGGTTAAGAGGTCATGATGGAGTCTTAAAATTTTCAAAACATGGATTAGTTATCAAAAGGTGGCCCCTTGTAGTTGGTGGTGTCATTTGGAAAATGATCTGAATTTTTGGGGTTCTTTGTACCAGTACCAAGTTATTAGGTACCAGTAACTCAACAGACAGAGGGCTTAGGTGACAGTATCTATTGAAGAGGTACCGATACCTGCTACATTTCATCTTTGTTGAACATCAAAGGCACAAGTGGGAGGTACCGGTAGCTAAGGCACAAGGTACCGATACCTAAATTCCAAAAGGTTCTAGTATCGGTACCTAGTGAGGAGGTAGTGGTATCCTCTTCATTTCCTCCATCTTGAACAGCAAAGGCACAAATCAGAGGTACCGGTATCTAAGTCACAAGGTATTGATATCTAATTCCTAAAGGCTCTGGTACTAGTACCCAGTGATGAGGTACCGACACCTACTTTATCTCTTTATTTCAGCAAGCTAAGTTCCAAGTGTAGCTAGCGATGAGGTACCGACACCTTCTTTCCAGAGATCTCAGGTATCGGTACATGGAGATGTGGTACCGATACCCACTTTGCCTCTTGTGAGATTTTTAGCTTTTCTAGCTCCCATGCCATTCATCTTGAGTTCCTTTCTTACCCATTGCCCATTATCACTTTATGAGGTGCGTTATGCATGCTCTTCCCATACTACAACCTGCAATCAAGCCATTATCTATTTAGTCTTTGATTTGAATCGAATTTCCCAAAATTCATTACAAAAACAAGTTAAAATGGATGCAATGAGGTTGTTAAATGTGCAATGTACCACACTTATCATCAGCCCCCCCATGAAAGTTGATGGCTTATATGCCTTGAACTGCTGGAGATTGTTCGAGCCTCTATGGCCCACGTTGGGGCTTTCTTGTGCAAAGGTAGCCGCTGATTAGCACAAAACATTACACATTTCATGTGCCAATACATTTCATTTTCACTTGTTTTTGAAGATTAAATGAGTGGAATTAGGCTACTTGAGCTATTAACGAAGATTTGTGGTGTTTGCAGATACAAGGTGATAATGAAAGGATGGCTTGAAGATAGCTTTGGAGGTGAGAAAACCAAAGAATCAGCAAAAATAGGGGAAAACCTACCGGTAGGCCATACCGGTATGTTTCAGCTATTCGGCATATCGGTAGGCCAAATTCTGAATGTCACGCTCTGCTGCCTTGAGTGTCCCAGCAGACATTATCCTACCTGCCTATGACACTTCCAACACCATGGACATCCCTTACACACTTCTCATTGGACTTTTGGAGTCTTAGTGATCAATGAGGAAAGAGAAGAGGAGAGATGTTAGGTGTGTAGACAAGGTTTGCACCTATGCTATCCAGCCAACTCTTTTGTAGCCCTATGGATGGAGATCACATCACCTAGCTAGGGCATCACACTATAGACATTTTTGGCAATGAGATACAGCATTATGAAGAATACATGGTGATATAGAGAGAAAGAGTCTAGGAAGAAGATGAATAATGTTAGAGAGCAAAGTTGAGATTTTTACATTTTCTTCCATACATTGTCTTCCAAATTCTTGTTAGAATATTCTAAGATTTATTTGAATTCTTCAATGTCATTTATTTCAAGTTGCTTTTAAATTTAATATCTCGTTAAAGATTTCACCATTAATGCTTCTATGTTCTTCAATTTCTTAATTAGAAAAGGGTATTGAATGCACTTTATTTCAGTTTATGTTTTCTTGTATTTATTAAGCTAGAATCTTCATTTCCCTAGAATGTCTTTTATTTACATTATTGTCTTTCCTTCAAGCATGAGTAGCTAAATCTTTAAGTTGGCTAATCCAAGGGAGACCTCTCCGTGAAGATTCTATTTCAACTCTTCTTCTTTCCTCCACTCGGTGTACGATGGTTCGGTTTGACTGGGTTGAGTGTGGAAATGGTTGTGAATCTTTGATATTCCGTAAACTTGTCATAGTTTGTGCTTGGATCCTCACTTCCATCTTGTCCCATGCTTCCCAAGAATCAATCGTTCGTCTATGCATCATTGGAGGAAGGCTTTGAGTTGAATTGGCATCCCCATTGGAGTGACCCTTTGAATTAGTCAACACTTGTTTCCCATTTTATTTTCATCACAAACCAATTACAAACAACAAAATATGTTTACACTTTCTGTTTTGTTTATCAAAATCACCTTTAGCATGATTCACCTCCTTCCCTGAGGAGGCGGCCTTGGAGTACTCTCCAAGTAACTCGACTTTCAAAAGACTCATTATGCTTGGGGAGCACTTTTGTACACACACACATTTCATTTTTCACCATCTCCTTGCTCTTTCTTTTGGCATCTTTCAAGGGAGAGTGACACTCCCCTCTTTAGCTCATACATCATACATACATTGAGGGAAGATGTAAGGAGGATAGGAATAACAGGGAAATAAATCAAGCAGCTACCATTGTGCCTATAGCCTCAATGAAGGCTTCTTGATCAAAGGCCGGTGATGGTTGGTTGTTGTTCCGTCTACCCCCTTAGCAGAGTTGGTGTCCACTTCCTCCACTTGCCATCTACACACATGTAAGATAGCACTAGAGTACTAACTTAGTATCCCAAAGTAGGGATCAAAGTAAAAACATTGGAAATTCTCTTCTTGTCTCACTAGTAGGAGGTGTGTCACCCACTAGTAGACACTCAAATCATTAATTTTTCCATTCTTTCTTTTCCGACCCACAAGGTTATGTTTTTCAACCCTAGCGTCTTATTTCCTTACACATTGGATCATACATATAATCACATATCACATGGCACACAAATTTAACACATTCAACATGTAATGCACAATGAATGCAATGGCCTAGACTCATGCCCCGTAAGCCCTAGGTAATCGAGAACCTAAGATCTGATACCAAGCTATGACGCCACAAAATCTGAGGGTCCTTTCTCAACCTGTTGATCACCTATCAACCCGCGGAAGTACCCCTAAGTGTTGTATAACTCAACACCACATCATTACATACCCTTTACCAGGATTATACACAAATAGAGTTTGGGCAAAGTCCCCTTATACCAGAGCACTACCCAACACATAACATGTACACATGTTAACCACATAACCATTCCAAAGCCCAAACCCCAATAATTTGGACTCATTATTATCCATTTACATCATCCATTGAGGATTGTTCAATAAATGAATGCCCCTTAGTGTAACATTTTAAAATTTTAAGTTTTGGGAATAGGTATCGGTACCTCTGATACCTAGTACCAGTACCAGGGCCTTCTGCTTGCCAAGTACCTCTATTTGTAAGGTATCAGTACCTGTTAGCATAGGTACTAATACCTTAGCCTATTGGAATCTAGGTACTAGTACCCATAAGCCTAGGTACCGGTACCTGGGTTATCCGACAGAGTGGAACTGGTACCTAATCACAATTTTTTCCAAATCTTTCCAATTTCCAACTTATAACCATTCAATCTCATTCCATACTTAACCAAAGTCCTACATTCATGAATTTACACCAAAATAGTGTCCAACAGAGTTCATTACATGTCTTTATCTACAAAAATTTACAAGTTGCATAGTTGATTACAAAATGCTACTCATCAGCCAAATTTTGGCTCTGTCTTCAACACAAGCCCAATTGAAGGCCATCCATAAGCTCTTGTCCAACACCTGAAATGTATTTCCCATAAAGAGTGAGTCACACTTAATAAGGCATCTCCTAAGGAGGCTACTCCCTAACCCAGATGCAGATGAAATATCGCAAGCAATTCATTTACACAAATCATCAATTAAAGTGCTTAAATTACATAAATAAATGATGTACTTTTAATGTCCTATCATGAGATGGAACTCACACATGCAATGCAAACCCGAGCCCTCCACCTGTTCCCATAACACATGTCATGCCATGCGTATGCACCCGGACATTCTAAGCCTCTGCCATTGATATTAGACATCCAATGACAACTTTATAAAATCATTGGGTCTTTCTTGGGGTGGGAATTTATGGACTTCCATCAACAGGTACCCAACCAACACAGCAGCTAGGGACTTCCACCAACGGCTCTACGTACGCCGACACTTTATTAACTCAATATCAGTGGGACTGCTTATCCAAAATTATCGGGCCTTACACTTGAGGGAGAATCTAGCCCTTCTTGCTAACCCCGACCCTTGTTTTCAATGTAACCCATGCGACTCAGTCGAACCTCATTCCAACTTTCCCGAGCCCACGATCAAGTCACCAAGGATGGTGTTTGTTAAAAACCATGCACACATACCCACACTCATGTCAATGCCCACAATTGCAATTACAATATCATGTTCATCATATCATGAGCATATTATGAACACATTCAAATTTACACAAACCTACCCAATTTCTCTCAAATGCCAATTATATCACAAAACATATAATCACATTCTACCAAACATGTTATAGCACTTCCATTCAAATAACTTACTTAATCATTCATTAGGCATTTTTTCAAACACCTAAAAGGCATAAAGATTATGTACACACGTAGCATGCCCAAAATATCAAATTACCCATGAAATTTACTACCAACCAATTTCATCAAAACTCAATCATGCAATATTTGGTTTAAAAATATTCTTATACCCATTTTCATTCTTTAAACACCCTAGGCATGTGTTATACATGTGATTTCATCCCTAACACCCTACCCTTTTCATATTCAAGCCCTAGGTAGAAAATAAAACTAGTTAAAAAAGGAACTCTACCTCTTGAAGTGTAAATTCACCCTAAAGAAGTCCCAAATGCTCCAAATCAAGCCTCAAAGCTTTGATCCATAAAATCATGTCTTTGAGATCTCGTGAAACTCGCGATCTTTGGTATGTACGCGTAGCTCTCGTCACGTAGAACAACCTTTTTTTTTTCTTTATTCTCTCTCTCTCTCTCTCTCTCTCTCTTCCATTGGAGTGCTAGTGTGTAATTGGGAGAAAATTAAAATTTAATTTTCTCCCCATTTTATACCCCTAATTGCTTGGCTCTCATTGAGCCACATGTCCAGTCTATTTCTAATCCGATTTTATTCTAAATCAATTAAATCTCATCTTTTTTCAATTTAGTACATTTTTACTGAACTAAATTTAATTATTTTTTGGGTTCCGTGACTAAAATTAGATCGCGTTTATTTTTGTCGCATGTCACCGTTCATCTCGTAAAATACAAAAAATCTGACTATCTTAGGATTCAACAAAAATTGACAAGTGATTGTTGGAAAACCCTTTTGTTTCCTAACCCCTAAATACTATCCCTTAGCATGTGAATTGTATGGTTTAAAGGGAAGTGTCACTCTCCCTTGGGATAGTGTCAAAAGAAAGGGCAAGGGGAAAGGGAAAATGAAATGATGTAACTATGATGTGCAATGAACAAAAGTGCTCCCCAATCGCAAGGAGACTTTCGCGGCTCATGTTTTACTTGGTGGTATTCCTAGGTCATTTCCACGGGGAAGGAAGTAAACCAAGTGGAAGGTGATATTTAGTAAAATAAAGTGTAAAAATATTTCTGGTTGAAAATTGTTTGGTGAAGTATGTGTTGGTGTAAATGAAATGAGAAACAAATGCTGGCAAATCCAAGAGGTCACTCCGATGGTGATACCATCTCAACTCGAGTCCCTCCTCCAATAGAGCATGAATGAACGATTAATTCGTGGGAAGCTAGGGTTAAGATAGGTGAGTATCTAAGCATACACCGTGACTCAGCCTACGGAATATCAAAGACTCACCAACTTATCCACCCTCAACCCAGTCAAACCGAACCACTGAAATCTAAAAGGAGGGAGGAGAATGAGTTGAAATGGTATACCCAAATGGAGGCTCCCCTTGGCTTTGCCAACTAAAAGGTCTAGCTACTCATGCTTGAAATGAAATTAACTATGTAATGAGAGTGCATTCAAAGATATGAAGTTCTAGAGTAACTAAATACAAGAAATCATAAGCTCAAAGTGAAAGAAATGAATACCCATTTTATATCTAAGAAAATGAAGAACTTTGGTGCATTAATGGTAAAGGCTTAAAAAGAACATTAAACTTGCGTTGAACTTGAAGGAAAATAAAATTCATGACATTAAATGAAGTTTTAAAGATTCATACTAGAGATTACAAGACAATGTATTGCAATAAATGTAAAAATCTCGAATTTCTCACTAAAACACTATTCATTATCTTCTACACTGCTTCTTCCTCTATATTCTATCATGTGTTGTGTAGAATAGCTGAACCATGGAGAGCTATCCTCCCCAAAAATGTGCATGGAGTCTCATATAGCACCTTGATGTGATTCCCAACCTAGGAGCATGAATTAAGGTGGGCTGGTGCAGGCTGTGCAGGCCTTGTCTCCACACCCAGCAGGTTCTCGGTCCTCTGTCCTCATTTATGATTTATGCTCCAAAAGTCCAAGAGGATGTTCTGTGTGCTGGACGTGTCAGAGGAGCATGGGAGATAAGTTAGTGGGACCCACAAGTAGTAGAGCAGCATTAGTAGAATTTGGGCATGTCAGGCAAAGCGTATCAGTATGCGTACTGGTATGTCAATCTCCAGTAAGGTAAGCATACTGGTACAGTTTACTCTAGTAGCCTCAGCTTACTGGTACGCGTACCGGTACGGTTTGGCTACTTTTCTGATTTTTTGATTCCTCCTCTCTTGAGTTATCCTCAAGCTATCTTTTCATCCCCATTCATCTCAAGTGATATGGGAAGGCCTTAAGAAGCCAAATTTAGCCCTTTTTAACTGTAAACAAAAAATGCCAACGTTAAGAATTCCACTAACATAACTGCCACCATTTAATCTTCAAAAACAATAAAAATTGAGATGATTAGCACATAAAAATATACAAAGTTTTGGGCTAAACAACGAGGTAGTTAGATTTTGTGAGATGGGACCTCACCTTGACGAATCCAAGGTGAGGTCCGTTCATCATCCAAGTTCTAGAAAATTTTAGGTTTTCAACTTATATCATAATGGCTAATTCTGTTTTACCCTTTCTATAAAATTTTAAATTTCTCGGGCTTTACAGAATCACTGTCTCTTTTTTTTTTTTACACAAATCACTATCTCTACTCCTCTCATTTTGTGTGATAACATTAGCTTCATTGCTCTTGCTTCCAATCCTGTATTTCATGCTAAAACTAAGCACTTGGAAGTGGATTACCACTATGTTCGCCATAAGGTGGTAAACAATGAATTGGACGTTCAATACTTATGCACTGAAGATCAAGTTATGGATATCTTCACCAAAGGCCTTTCCAATTTTCTGTTTCAAAAATTAAAGACCAAACTTATGGTCCGACAATGTCCCACAAGCTCGCAAGGGAGTGTTAGAGAAGAATCAAGATCTTCTCCTTGATTTGTGCTTTGTAAATCACACATGAGATTTTTGTAAAGGTTGTCAATATAGATTAGGAAATATATTCCTTGATTAAGTGGAATATTATATTGTACAAAAGTTATCCCTAGACTGAAAGGATCTCATTGCATCATTAGATATATGTATATATATATCAACATTTATTGGGTCTACTCAGCAAGTCAGTGTCTAGAAACTTTTTTATTCTACTTTGAGATTATCTCTTTGAACTATTCAGTTCTCTCTTTTCAACTTCAATCATGGAAGTTTCTCTAGGGGAAAGGAATGAGAACGAACAACTACCGTGAAGTTCTCTTCATCTTCTTGAGAAGAGGAGACCTCACTCATGGTGGATCACTTTCACTCTAGCTACTTTGGCCTCCATAGCCCTCCTCTATTCCTTGGGTCAATTTTTATTCTTCCAACTTAGTCACTCCACAGCCAAGTGACCAAACCCATGGTACTTAAAGAATTGGATGTCTTGCCCTTTATTCTCAACCTCTTGTCAAGATTTTCTTCCCTCTCTAGTAGTTTTTGGTCAACTAAATTTCCCTTTTGACCTGTTGGACTCGACACCACAAGCCTTGAAGTATCTTTTGAATTTCCTAGCAAGATAGGCTATGTCCTCTTCTTCCAATTGGGGTGACTCAAAGTTATCCCCTTCTTCTTTAGTTCAGTTCAAGGCTATGCCCTTCACTTTCTTAGATGATAAAAGATTCATCTCAAATGTCAAAACGTATCTAACAAGATCCTCAACTAACACCTCTTTTAAATTGATGCTTGTTTCTAAGGGCGTCACCTTAACTTTAAATCTTTTTGGCAAAAGACCTCAAGATTTTGCGCTTGATCATGGCATGATCATATTTGGTACCTAATGCAAAGGATAAGTTAACAATGACACTAAATTGAGCATATAAATCACTAAAGCTTTCATCCTTCTACATCCTCAAAGTTTTGAATTGAAAGGTGTACCTTTGGTGTTGAGAGATCTTTAGCATTTGAGTCCCTTCGTGGGAAACTTTCACGACGTACCATACTTCATTGGAGGTTTCACACGTAGGTATCCTCTGGAACTCGTTCGATGTTACGACATTTAATATCGCATTCAAGCCTTTCAAGTCCCATCCCAACAAATCATACTCAACTTTTTCCAAATATTGTGGAGTCTTAGTTCAACGATTGGCTCACCACCTTAAATGGAGGTAGTGACAATCGAAGAGTTCCAACCCTCTGGCACATACAACCACACTCGTTCATCAAATGATTTAAGAAAAGCTCTCATTCGAGCCTTCCAATAAGCATAATTCATTCCATCAAAAAGTGATAGTCATGCTATTGAACCTCCTTTTTGAGAATCCATTACAAACTAAATAGTTGTCACAATAGATCCCAAAAGAGCAAAAAATAGGTAATGTAAGCAAAAATCCAAAGTGTGCCTAACTCAATCCTATAGGGAGACCCATTATGATATTGTTTGACTCTGAAATAGTACACCCAAGTGCAGGTGGTCAAGTGTAGTAATAAACTCAGTAAGACTAAGTTAAATCCATAGGGAATTAAGTTGAACACGAGAAGGTAAAAAAAAAGGAACAAATTAAAGGTGATTGGATTTGGGTGATTGGGCAGTCAGCATAACCAACCACCACTAACCCATCTATGATCAAGGGGCATTCATGAATGTCATGACTACCATAGTAGCTAATTTCTACTCAAATGAGAATCCCATCAATGGTGGGTATGTGCAAAGTGAAGCTACCCACAAATTGTCTCGTGAGGGTTTTCAGTGAAGCTACCCACAAATTTCTATTTTTTTTATATTTTTGTAGCATTTTGCTTTAAAAGAGGATGTAAGAAAATTAGATAGCAGGGTATGTCAAGAATATTTTCTTATGGCTCGGTCACTTTTCTGGCTTTTTGGAAGAGAATTCATACGTTTGAAGGCTCAATCATGGCTGTCGAAGGTCATTGTTCTGTGAACAAATAAGCTGAGGCTCAAAGTTGACCCAAAGATGGCCTAAGGTCCTTTCTCAAGTAGGTGCACATGTATGTGTATGCAAAATTTTTTGTGAGTTATAAAAACAGATTACTTTAGTTGCATCAAACAAAGTAAAGTTAATGAGATCATTGAAGGATAGAATGTGAAATAACCTTTCCTTGAGTAATCGTTGATATCCTCTCAAAAGCATCGGAAGGTTCAAAACTCACCAAGGTTTCTTTGTCATCTCCACTGGTTATGCTAAGTGTTTCGAGGGATATAGGTTATATACCGATTCCATTTTCGAGTTTGATCACCCTTGCTCCTTTTAAAAATGACAAACATTACTGCACATTTGACAATTTAAGCATAGAGAAAACACCATTTATCAAGAAATGTAGTTCAAAGTTGAAATTGCCCAGACAAGTGTCAAAATGAGCATGTAAGTTAGATACTATGACAACAATTGAACATCCATCTCTGTTTCAAAATTTATTAGTTCACAATATTATACTACTTATGCATTTAAACATAATAACAGTGATAAATCAAACCATGCATTCCATAAAATATGATCATTCACATCATTAGCATTGATAGTTTAATTCATCCATAAAAAGTGATCTATGACCAAAATTTTGAAAATATCCAACAAACTAAACAATAAATGGAAGCTACCATCCCAAAAACAAACACATCTTTCATGGTTGCAGAAAAATCACCAAACAAAAACAAACAAAAGAATGGACTCTGGCTCATACATCGCCGTCGTCAACTTAAGCTCTACTAGAAGCACCACTAGCTCCACTCCGAAGGTAGCTAAGAATCTCCTCCTGCTGTTGGAGAATCTTGGCTTGATCAGCCCTGATATCCATCATGATCTCTCGAAGAGATCTGTGGGTGATGGTACTGGGGCCAGGTGCCTCAGTCTGTACTTCTTCTCTCTCTTCCTCCAGCTCTTTGTTAATATCTATCTCCTCCCGACGGTCAAGCTCCTCCTGCACCTCATCAACCCCCTGTGTGGGTGGCTCCTCATATCTAACCACGGGGGTGCCACTATGTCCTCGACTGCGCTTAAAAGATACCTTGTTGAGCACCCCGATTGGTTTCTCGCTAATCATCGCAGGCCGCACCCTCACTCCTTGGTCTTTGCAAATCTCAGTCACTAGGGTGCCGAAGGGTAAGGCACTTTTCTTTGCCTCACACCCTTTCTTCATTTCAGATAAAATAAGAGAGGTGAGATTTATGCTGTGGCCCTTCCCTATGGCATAAAATAGTCGTGTCATATCAAGGAGAATTTCATTCGAGCGCTTCACAGGTGCAAAATTCGAAACCGCAATCAAATTTAGCATTTTATATTTATCAGTAATCTCACCTTGTTTCAAAAATCTCCTTCCTCCCCATGAAAAGTTATCTACTCCAGTCAACTCTTTCCCAACCAAATCCAAACTCACATCCAGTGGTGGTGGGAAGACCGGGTTCTCCACTTGAGGCATATCTAGCCTTATCTCCTTGAGATAGGCCTCATCCACCACAATGTGGATGCCTCTCACATATGTAACAATTTCTTTGACATTATACTCCGCATTGGAGTAGAATTCCCTCACCAAATCAACCACGGCCTCACCACCATTCAACAAACACCACAACCAACCCCTCCTCTTCATCTCCACAAGTAATCCCAACTCAGCAAAATCATCAATAATAATATCTTTCTCACAGACTATGGCGTGATTTCGGTAGAAATTTTCATACCTTTCAGCCTTGAGAGCACTTGGGAACCTTGTTCTGTCGTATCTCAACCTCCTCTGCCTTCCCTCTCTCTCCGTGATCATCTCCTTTACGAAATTAGGCTCATGGTTAACACCCTGGTTGGGCCTGGCAGGCATTTTTGTCCTTGGCATGGTCGTTCGAATGTCTGAAACCGTTCGAACGTGGGTCTGGTTTTGGCAGGTGAGAGGGTGACAGAAAAATCGGGATTTTCGGCTTGGGGTTTCTATTTTTGAGGTGGAGGAGGAGTGGGTAAGGCTGCTATAGGGTCGAAATGGTGAGTGGAGGTGAGTGGAAGCCTGGGAATGGGAAGAGTCTTTCGGGTTTTTGAGGGGGAGAAGAGTTTTTAAAATTTTTAAATTGAGGAAGACAACTGGGGTTTTTATAGTCTGAGAGGCACGTTCGAACGTGGTTCACCGTTCGAACGCTGATGAGCCAGTAAGCTTCGTTCAAACATGGAATTGTGTTCAAATGTTGAACCAAAACTCACAAAATTTTCCTATGCTATATACAACAGAACTACAAGAACAAAACACTAAGTTTTTAATCCAAATTTTATGGCGTCTCAAGAACGATCCCTACCCACACTTAAAGTTGGCATTTTTGGACATTTCTTTACTCAGCCCATAAATTTGATCAAAAACATTAATGCAAGAATAAAAGCATGCACAAAATGAAGTAAAAAGAAAATTCTCACTTATTCACAAGTAATTCGGACCGTTGGCTTTCATTCCCCAAAAACAAATAAAATACAATTTTCCACAGCATTGGTTAGGACACAATTTAATTTGAGTCATCTTCTGTGTAATTCGAACAACCAATGACTCTTCCAATCTCTTGTCCTCAAATTTTTTCTTTGTTGATCAAATGATGCAGTTACACTTAAATGTTATATTTATTGTTCTTGACCCTTTTTCTCACTTTAGCACCTGAAAACATCATCATTTGAACTCCATCAAAGTATAATTAGTCCAGAAAATGCACAATAAAATATCATAATTGAGTGCCAATCAACCGGTACGCGTACCGGCACGCTAAGGCTACTGGAGTGCGGCGTACCGATATGCGTACCGGTACGCTTCAACTGACCAATTTTTCCTCCGACTTCCAAGGCAGTTTTGACCCATTTAGGGGTCGAATTGAAAAATTTTCATGAAATACACTTTTGTAACCCTAGATGTCTAATATCTACTTTCAAAATTGCAGATCAATTGGACATAAGGATAAAAAGTTATGGCCAAAATACTAATAGGTGTCCAAAATATTTCCTAACCCAAATTCACGTAAAGTGTGTTTTTATTCCGGAGTACTTCCAAGCTTCCAATGCACCTCCTCTTACCTCTCCCAAGGTTTTTTGACTTTCCGGATTCAATAGAGACCTTAGTTTGACCTAAAAATATTTAAAAACTTACCTATTCACTATTTCCAAGCTCATGTGCTTTCGAAACATAAACTTCCCAAATCCATTTGTCTCCCAAATATTTATTTCTAATGTTTTAACCTATGTGATTCATTTTTACATCATTATATATAAAATAACACTAAACTAGTATATTACTATATTAATATACGCATGTGGGGTATTGCATTAATGTTATAGTTTAATTGTTATAGTTTGGGAGTTTGCAAATGTTAAATTAGTTTCGATTATTATAGTTTTGTTTGCTTCATATTAGTGCAAATAATGAAGCTTTCATGTCAATTTTCGGTCCTTAATGATGTTTATTCCATTTACATGACAATCCCAATTTCTTTTATTAACATTTTCTCACATTATATAAAAAAATTATTAAAGGAGGAAAAAATGGCAAATTCATCAACAAATGCCAGATCTAAAGGGAAAGAAAAGGCTACATCTTCTAACAAAGGAACAAAAAGTACAGTTTGTCAACTAGTATGACTTTTCTTCCTATTTTTTTCTCTATGGTTTTATGTGTATAAAGATGTTTATGATTTTTTTTTTTTTGTTAGCTTCAGATTAGTGCAAATAATGAAGCTTTTATGTCAATTTTGGGTCCTTAACGATATTTAATCCATTTACATGTCATTTTTTGGAGCTTTTGTGTGTGTTTGATCCTAATGATAGATTGTACATAACGTTTGGTCCAAATGACTATTTTGGTATGGATGGTACACTAAATGTGGAGGGAGGGAGAGAGAGTGAGAGAAAGAGAATGATCAATTTTTTTCGTCAATTATTTATTTTTCAAAAATAAAAGTTTGTAACAATTTTTAGATTGGTCCATAAACAATTTTATATCAATTTTGCATTCTAACATTAGGTGTTAATTTGAGTGTATTTTCAAATAGGTTTGATAAGTTTTGTTATAGCTTTAATATTATAGTTTGAATGTTATAGTTTGGGTGCTTTTGAATGTTAAATTGGTTTCAACTATTATGGTTTTGAATGTTATAGTTTGGGTGCTTTTGAATGTTAAATTGGTTTCAACTATTATGGTTTTGTTAGCTTCAGATTAGAGAAAATAATGAAGCTTTCGTGTCAATTTTTGGTCCTTAATGATGTTTACTCCATTTACATGACAACCCCAATTTTTTTTATTAACGTTTTCTTACATTATATACATTGTTTTTTTATAAAGGAGGAATCTGTCAAATTCCTCGACGAATGCCAAATCTAAGGGGAAAGAAAAGGCTACATCTTCTAACAAAGGAACAAAAAGTACAATTTTTAAACTGGTATTGTGACACCCCAAAAACCGGGGGTCTTTTGTCAACTCGTTGATCACTCATTAGCCCGCAAAATACTCGTGGATACCGTGTAACTCGATATTACACCGTTATGCCACATTTATCAGGATTCATAATTTAACCAAATTCGGGCAGAGTCTCCTTTGTACGGGGAGCTCTACCCAAAAACACAACATGTGGAATCATATAATATTAACCACACTGGGTCCATTTATGAGTAAACATTGACCACACTGGGTCCATTTATCCATACTCATATAAAAACATACAATGTTACATTAAAATAGTCCATCAGAGTTTGCATACATTACATGCCCAAAGACTAACTTAGCGAATGTTTTACAAAAGCATAGTTATTCACAATAGTTTTTTAAAATGTAAATTAAAAGTCACAAGTCGGTTTTTCTTTATCCTTGAGGCCCCAAGTGCGAGTCTTCCACAGGTGTGTACCCCGCACCTGAAATATATCCTCATAAAGGGTGAGTCACGCTCAATAGGGTAACTCCTAAAGAGACTACTCCCCAACCTAGATGCATATGAAATGTCACATGCAACATTCAACAAGCAACTACCATCCCAAACAAGAATATACAATTCAATGTTGGAATTCTACCATGTCATGCCACGAAATGAGCAGAGGCTCATTCATGCACTTTAACCTGAGCCCTCACCGGCTCCCATGACATAATGCAATGTCAATGAATAATAAATCCACCATTGATGTTATGAATCCGATGACATTTTTGTATGAAACAAAATCATGTGTCTTTGTTGGGTAACAGAGTTTTGGTGTCGCATCACCGATTCTGCACACCGATACACTTTTTTGGACTTGCACCGACGGAAGTGTATAAACCAATAGCCAGGTCTTGTACTTGAGGGAGTATCTAGCCCTTCTTGCTATACCTGACCCAAGTTTTTAATGTAACCCATGCGACTTTGTTGAACCTTGGTCCAACTATACCGAGTCCACTTGTCAACCACCAAGGATGGTGTTTGACCTAACAACAAGCACACACACCCACACTCATGCCTATGAATGTGATGTCTCTATGCATATGCAATGTAATGAGCAATTGCAACATCAATATCATTTCCATATGTAATGAATGTCATATGGATTATTTCTACCACATTTCAACACATGAAACATATAATTACATCCTAAGCAAATAATTTCTATAATTCAGCCCAATGCCAAAATATCATAAGCACATATCAAAATTTGCATTTTCAATTGTAATTTATATCATAAACATATGCTTTCACTTTACCACATCATCCAAAAATGTTATCACACAATCTTATGCAATTAACACACTTTATTTCACAAAGGTATTTTATCAAACACCTTCATGGCACCAAATCATGTGATCACATAAAATGCCCAAATTTATCACATAACTCAAAAAAAAATCCGAATAAATGACTTCCACATACCCAATTATCAAAACTTCCAAGAAATCACAAACTAGCAATTTCTAACTACCAATTCACACTAGAATTGAGCTTACTCATTTCCATTAAACCAACTATAATAGGCAAGTGTTAAAATACACAAAATAGTCCTCCCATTTCATGTATTCATCCTAGGTTGGAAACAAACCTAGTTAGGATGAAGACCCTACCTCTTGAAGCGTAAAATCAATGAAGAAAACCACCAAGAACTTAATCCCAAGCTCAAACCCAAGCTTCCACCAACATATCATATTTGAATCTTCGGTGAAATCTTCCATTTTTGGTATAGTTGTGTAGCCCTCGTTGAAGAGATTAGGAAGATTTCAACTGGCGAAACTCTGTAACTCTGATACCTGACTCAAAGAATTTCAACTGGCGAAACTCTGTAAATCTGATAAAGAAAACTTGAATCTTATCTTTTTCCTCTCCTCCTCTCTCCAACGTTACAACCAGCAAACCCAGTAGAACAAAAGTGCAGAAAATCATATTTTTAGTCCCTACTTATACATTTTAACGCTTGGCCCACGTCGCGCGCCACACCCTCCCCCTTTCTCGGGTCTGTCCTTGTCCCAAAACGATTAAATTGCGTACCGGTTTAAGCTCAAAATATCTATATGCACTTCATTTAAATTAATTTTCATCTTTCAAAATTTTAGTAAAAATTTCATTTTTGGGGTCACTTGAGACCCTACCACCTCGTAAAATGCAAAAAATCTTACTATCTCCGAATTCGACAAAATTTGTCTTGTTAACTAGATTTCGCGAGATGAATCCAACAATGAGGTCCGTTTCATCATCCAAGCTCTAGAAAAATAAGGGTTCTCAACCCGCACCATAGTGATAATTTACCATTTTGCCCTTTCTCATAAAAAGTTCAAATTTTCTCGGGTTTTACAGGTATGACTTTCCATCCTATTTTTTCTCTATGGTTTTATGTGTATAAAGATGTTTATGATTTTTTTTTTCGTTAGCTTTAGATTAGTGCAAATAATGAAGCTTTTGTGTTACTTTTGGGACCTTAATGATGTTTACTCCATTTACATGACATTTTTTGGAGCTTTTGTGTATGTGTTGATCCTGATGATAGATTGTATATAAGGTTGGGTCCAAATGACTATTTTGGTATGGATGCTACACTAAATGAGGAGGGAGGCAGAGAGAGGTTGAGAAAGATAGAGAATGCTCAATTTTTTTAGTCAATTATTTAGTTTTCAAAACTAAAAGTTTGTAAAAATTTTTAGATTGGTCCATAAACAATTTTATATCAATTTCGCACTCTAACTAGGTGTTAATTTGAATGTTTTTTCAAATAGGTTTGATAAGTTTTGTTATAGCTTTAATATTATAGTTTGAATGTTATATTTTGGGTGTTTTTTAATGTTAAATTGGTTTCAACTATTTTAGTTTTGTTAGCTTCATATTAGTGCAAATAATGAAGCTTTCGTGTCAATTTTTTGTCCTTAATGATGTTTACTCCATTTACATGACAACCCCAATTTTTTTTATTAACTTTTTTATTAACCCTAACTAGTGTGTAATTTAAAATGATTAAGTAATCAAATTTGTAAGATAAAACAACTAAACTATCAATTAGGGTTTAGGTGTAAATTAAAGTTTTAAATACTTTATGTTCAAAATTGTAGGGTTTAATGCAGAATATTAGATAATACAAGGAAGAATATTGCAAAGCTTGAAATAACGAAGGAGTAAAGTGTAATAAGAGACACATGGAAGCTCTAGCAAATGACACATGGAATATCAAGCAAAAGACACAAGGAACCTAGTGCAAGGCACCATCATCCGGATGGTGGTGCTGGCGTCCGGACGGCCAGGCTTGGGCGGCTGGAGCTTATCCTCCCACCTCATGCTTTCTTGTTTGCCTATAAATAGGGGAGGTCTTCTTCATTCCAACGGCCAGCCACCCAAGAGCCAAGGGAGAGCTCCAAAGAGAGAAAGAAAAAGAAAAAAGAAAAAGTCGAATACAAAGCCGATATGTCCTATGCTCCAACCGATACTCTGTATTTCTACATTTATGTTGTATTTTTCTATTCGGATAGTTGAACTATTGCCACTTTTTTATCTTGAGTGATAATAAGGTAGTTGTGTTTCAGTTGTTCCTTGTGAAAGAAATTTTCGATTTTATATTTTAATTTTAGTTGTAATGACGAATACCCGCACTCCTTGCTTGTCAGTAGCAATGGGGCGTGAGTAGTCGTTTATACTCTTTGGTGAATGGTGAACATATGCATAGTATTGTTTAGATTATGGAAATGTTGATGCTTTATTCATATATTTATCTATATATGCATTATTTTGCACTCCATGCATGATACAATGATGTACGTAGTTTCGGTGTTGTGCCTGAAATTATGTCATCGGTGCATCATCAACCTGTTAATTAAACAACCACGATATTTCTACCGGTATGGCTTGTCCTTCTGGGTTATTAAGGTTGTTTAATTACTATATATATAATTATATTGTCAATCGAACAACCCCAGTGTTCCTAGAGGTATGGCTTGTCCTCCTCCAGAATGTTGAGGGTGTTTAACTGGTATGTATATATTACAAATGACCTATTAAGTAATTCAAGTATTCCTCATGAATGGCTTGTTCTTCTGGTTCACTTGGATTAGTCAATTGACACATCTATAACCAGCTAGCCTAAGAAGTTGTGGGGTTATGGTTTATTATGTAGGCACTTATAATCACGAGATCAATTGAATAATTCAAGTATTCCTCATGAATGACTTGTCCTTCTGGTTTTCTTGGATTAATCAATTGACATGGATACCACCAACTAACCTAAGAAATTGTTGTGTGGCCGTTTATATACATCAGACCTATGGGTTGACTTGCTAGTAAAATGGGAGTTAATTGATGTAAGGTAGCATTTTCAGTATTTACCCAATATAAAGCATATGAGATACTTAAACTGAAGGGTATCTTTTATATTATTGTCATTACCAAGCTTATCTCTTCAATATATTTAGTTAGACAACTTATCAATCTAAGCTCACATCATAAGCCATCAAACATTCACTACTTTAAATAATAAATTTACTGTTTGTTTTTATTTATTTTACATTCTAAATTACTGAAAACTCTTCGTGGGATCGATACTTGGACTTAAACCGAGAAAACTACAATTTGACCACTTATACTTGGGTGTATAACTAATATAATTTAGATCACTTAAAAGCGTGAATCAGTTTTCTTACAGTATATACATTGTTTTTTTATAAAGGATGAATTTGTCAAATTCATCAACGAATGCCAGATCTAAGGGGAAAGAAAAGGCTACCTCTTCTAACAAAGGAACAGAATGTACAATTTTTCAACTGGTGTGACTTTTCATCCTATTTTTTCTCTATGGTTTTATGTGCATAAAGATGTTTATGAATTGTTTTTATTTTGTTAGCTTTAGATTAGTGCAAATAATGAAGCTTTTGTGTCAATTTTGGGTCCTTAATGATGTATACTCAGTTTACATGACATTTTTTGGAGTTTTTGTGTGCGTTTGATCCTGATGATAGATTGTATATAAGGTTGGATCCAAATGACAAAAATATTGAAACTGCAAAGGTCAACATCCTAAATGTAGACACCTACAAACATTATAAGTTGTACACATAGGTTAATATTGCCAATTGGATTAATTTTCAAAGGAAACTTTGTCAAAATTGTTTTAAAGACTACAACCTGTGTGTATCAACTCATCCAATCCTTACTGTTGAATGTTGTTAGATATTAACAACATTTTTTCTTAGTTAGATATTACTGTTGAATGTTGTTAGTTCTAAAGATCTTAACATTTTTTTTCTCATTTTGTAGATGTTTTGTTTCATAATGTGGTCCAATAATAAATCATCATGAGTGTAGGTCATATGATTATTTGTAAAAATCCATTACTTTAATTTCTGACTATATCTTATTATAATTATGAAGTTAGATAGGATATTTGATAAAAATGTTATGGATTTAAACATATTAAGAGAAGAGATATGTTTAAGCGACAAATTATAACATAATAGTGTTCGAATGTGTTACAGTAGCTTACATTAATTAGCTCTAAATATATCTTACCTATATAATTATAAGAAATGATAAGGTATAACTGCGATAAGAGATACATTTAATAATCAGTTACTAATTATTTTCTGTTTTAGGCACCAAGCAATAATGTTAAATCAAAAGCAATATTGATACAATGTGCAAATCTTGAGCCAGAAATGCGTTATGTTGGGAAATAAAATGTGTGCTCCAAATGTCAATTGGGACAACGTGCAAGTCAAGAACGAGAGCAATCAAGACAATGCACCCATATTCAACCTAGATTTTTCCCTCCTTTACCACTGAGCCGTCATCGCCAAGCATGCCTAGAACGAGAATCAAATAAAAGGTCCCGCCTTCAAATGATGACTTTGCCTGTGGAACAACCCATCCTGTTTTAGAAAGTATAGTGACTACAACTGACTTAGATTCATCATCCACCACCTTGCTCCAAACTCTTGATGAAGACACCACAATAAATGTTCCATGGTGGTTGTTTGTACCCATCATAATTCAATAATATATGTGACACCCCTAAAACCGGTGATCCTTTATCAACCCGTTGATTACCCATCAACCCGCAGCAGTACTCGTGAATGCTGCAAAACCTAACATCATGGCATAACATCCCCTTAACCAAGGTCAAAAACAACACACAGTTTGGATAGAGTCTCCCTTGTACCAGGCACTCCCAAACGCATAACCTGTGTACATTTCAATCACTTGACCATTCCAAGATCCAATTTACATCAATTTGTCTTTAATATTACTCCATTTACATCCTTTGAACAAAAGAACTTAAGGCCAGGAGGCTTGACAAAATTATTTTAAATTTCTAAAAAATTCAAAGGACCTATTGGTAGATAATCAACGTTCTACCGGTAGATCATCAATGTTCAACCGGTAGAAGAGTCCAATTTGCCCCTAATTCAATCCTTTTTCAATTCCAACTCTTCCATTATCATAAAACATCTACCCAAACTCATACAACATCAAATTTAACACAAAATACAATTCATATAAGTTTGCTTCACAATCCTTTATACAATATTACAGATCCAAAAAAAAAAAACTAATTACACTTGTTTTACAACATATAATTTAAAATCACAACTCGACTTTCTTTATGAATGAGGGCCCAAGTGAGATGTCCACTAGCACTTGTCCTGCACCTAAAATGTTGTCCCCATAATGGGTGAGCCACGCTCAATAGGGTATTTCCTAAAGAGGCTACTCCCCAACCTAGTTGCGTGTGAAATACTCAACAATCAAACAAGCATTTATCCAAGAACATGCAACTGCAAGAATGAATGTCATAATGTCATGTCATGTTATAAGGTGAGACTCACACATGCAATGCAACCCGTGCCTTCATCGGCTCCCATAACACATTCAATGTCATATGTATGAATCCGGACATTCTAAACCCCCGCTATTGATGTTACACATCCAATAACCATTATAAATCCTGAGTCTTGCTTGGGGTGGATATTTACGGACTTCCACTAACAGCTCCGCATATGCTAACACACTTTAAGGACTCAATACCAACGGAGTACGTATCCAAAATCACTAGGGCTGGCACCCGAGAGACAATATAGCCCTTTCGCTAAGCCTGACCCTATTTTCATTGCAAACCCGTGCATCTCAGTCAAACTTTGGTGCAACTTTCTCGAGCCCACGCATCAACCACCAAGAATGGTGTTTGATTAAAATCATGCACAAACCCACACCCATGTTACATACCCACAAATGTGATGCTTTCAGTGCATATGCAATGTAATGTACAATTGTAATTTATATTACTATGCAACAAAGATATCAATTGCAATTACATCATCATATTCAACATGACATGAATGTAGTATAACATACACCATTTTCATAATGTCAATTATATCATGAGCATATAATTACATTCCACAATTTTCACCAAGCATGTTATAACATTTTTAATGAAACCAACAAGCTATATCAACATAGACATTTTATCAAACACCTTCAAAACATAGATGTAAACACATAGCATGCCCAACAACACATTTCTCATGATATTACCAAAACAAGCAATTTCACCCAAAACCCAATTCATGCAAAAATTGGTTTTATACATTCTTATATCATTTCTTATACTCTAGTTACACTAGAAATACATTTAGACAAGAGATTTCATCTCAAGTCATGCTACTCATTTCATATGTAACCCTAGGTTAAAAATAAACCTAGCTAAGAGAAGAACCCTACCTCTTGAAGTATGATGCAAATGGTAGAAACTCCAAGAAAACCCAAATCAAGCTTCTCGCCTTGATTTCAAAAAAAAATTGTCTTTGAGACTTCATCAAAATCCTCGATTTTTGGTATGTAGATGTAGCTCTCGTCGAGTAGATGAACTTTAGTTCTTGGTACAAGTCGATTCTACAAACAATTGGCCCTAGATCGTAGGGAGAAGCTTGAAGAACCTTGATTTTTCTCTTTCCTATCTGCCTTCTCTCTTTTCCGAAATCAGCTGGGTATTGAGGAGAAAATATGATTTTTCTCCCCTATTTATATCCCTTCATACCTGGCTCACAATACGCCCCACATCCCGCCTTTTAATGATCCAATTTCATCCCGAATCAATTAAATTTCATCCCGTTTTAAGTTCAACATATTTTATTTAAACTAAATTTAAATTATTTTTCATGTTTCGCAATTAATTTCTGATTGCGTTTATTTTGGTTACGTGACACCCAATTCGCCTCATAAAACGCGAAAAATCTGACTATCTCAAAATTCAACGAAAATTGATTAGGTAACTAGGTTTTAAGAGGCGAATCCAACGATGAGGTCCTTTTCATCATCTGAGTTCTAGAAAAATTTTGGTTTTCAATCGGTACCGTTGCGGCTAATTACCGTTTTGCCCTTTTCATAAAAATTCAAATTTTCTGGGTTTAATATTCTTCCCCCCCTTAAAAGAAATTTTGTCCCTGAAATTTACACACATTTGCACACATAACCGCATGAATATGTAACAAGCATATAACACTTATGACCATCAGAATGTGCCCCCATCCTCGAACAAGAACGGATAATTGGTACATATAGTATTCTCATGCTCTCATATCACCTGTTCCACACCTCAGTGCTGCTACAACACCTTCATCAACATCACAGCCTTACCTCACAAAACCTGTTCTCGGTCATCCATGATACGCACCGGTCCCTCCTTGAAGGTCTCATTCACATCAATAATCAGTTCACTCCCAATCCACCACATGCATAGGATCTGGAGCGCACTTTTGGAGCTTGGAGATATGGAATACCGCATGAATACCCAATAAATTTGGCGATAACGTCAACCAAAAAGTGATTGTACCAACCCTCTTGAAAACCTCAAATGGCTCGATTTACCTCGATGATAGCTTTCTCTATTTCTCGAACCTGGTCAATCTTCTCTTGGGTATCACCTTCAAGAAGACGTGATCTCTAACCTCAAACTCCAGAGGTCACTGTTGTTTGTCGGTGTAGCTCTTCTGCTGATTTTGAGTCGTGATAAGATGTTTTTGTATCAAGTCCATATTCGTTAATGTGTCTCTACTCAAATCTGGACCCGTAGAGGGTCTCTCTTCAACCTCTGTCCAACAAATCAGAGAATGGAACGGCCCCTCATAAAATGTCTCATAGGGGCACCAAAGTGATCTTCCCAACTACCTTTGAGATCAAGGATGCATGCTCGTAGCATGTCCTCTAAAGTCTGGATGGTCTCTCTGACTGACCTTCCGTAGGGGGATAAAAAGTTGTGCTCATCATCAATTGTGTCCCCATGACCCACTGGAAATTCTCCCAAAAATAGGTCGTGAACCTGGGATCCCAATCTGATATTATAGATAAGGGAACCCCATGTAACCAGACTATCTCTCGTATGTATAGCCTGTAAAATTTCTCCAATGTAAAGGTCATCTGCACTGCCAAAAAGTGTGCCAATTTCGTATATCGGTACACTATCACCCATGTCGCGTCTTGCCACCGTGATGTCCGTGGCAAGTAGGTTACTAAATTTTTCGTGACGTACTCCCCCTTCCACTCAGCCACCTCCAAAGGCTAAGCAGCAATGTTAGTCTCTCGTGCTCAACCTTGATATGTTGGCACGTGAAACATCAACTAACAAAATCTCTAATGTGCCTCTTCATCCCACTCCAAAAGTATTGGCAAAAAAGATCATGATACATCTTCGTGCAACCTGGATGTACAGCAAAAAAGGAGCAATGGAAATCCCTAAGGATCTCCTCTCTTGGATCTAGAGACTAAAGAACCACAACTCTTTCCCTGAACCGAAGACTAACTTCTAAGTTAATGGCCCAACTCTTGTCACCTGTACCTGGTCCCTAATGGACAATATCTCTGTGTCCTATCCATAGGACTTAATCATTCTAATCAATAAGGAAAGCGTAGCCATCGAAACTCTCCAATGTGTCCTCAGTCTAATCTATGTAGTGTAGCCCGAATTAGCCCACAATCTCTAGCATCTACCACTGCCGGAAAGCTATACTAGACAAGACTTTCCGTGACTTCAAGTTGAGTGCATCAGCCACCACGTTTGCCTTACCAGGATGGAAATGCAAAGTTAAATCATAATCCTTTGGGTACTCCATCCACATGTGATGCCTCATATTGAGGTCCCACTGTGTGAAGATGTATGTCAGACTTTTATGGTTCGAAAACACCTCTAACTGCTCTCCAAATAAATAGTAGTGTCATGCCTTTCAGGCAAAGACAACAGCCGCCAACTCCATGTATGTGTGGGGTGGTTCTGCTCATGGCTCTTTAACTGCTGAGAATCATAAGCTACCACCTTCCTGGGATGCATCAAAACACACTCAAGTTCGTCCTTGGGGGCATCGTAATACACTGTGTACCTCTATCCCCTCTCCAAAACTATAAGAATAGGAGCTGAAGTAAGCCTTCTCTTTAACTCCCAGAATGCCTTCTCACACGAGTCATCCCACTAAAATTTAACCACTTTCTTGGTCAATCTCATC
Source organism: Ilex asprella (assembly GCA_023539305.1). Lineage (NCBI taxonomy): Eukaryota > Viridiplantae > Streptophyta > Magnoliopsida > Aquifoliales > Aquifoliaceae > Ilex > Ilex asprella. The sequence continues at coordinate 21,839,727 of CM042184.1, forward strand.
ATAGGTGCAGCTAGTCGGGAGTAAGTCCTAAATGAACCTACTATAATACCCCGCTAATCCCAAGAAGCTACATATCTCAAATACTGATTTTGAACTCTCCCAACTCATGACTACCTCAACCTTCTCCAGGTCTACGGAGAGCCCCGAAGCTGACACCACGTGTCCTAAGAATTTCACCTCTGTCAGCCAAAATTCACATTTGCTGAACTTGGCGTACAACTAATGGTCTCTTAAAATCTGGAGAACAATCCTCAAGTGACCATCGTACTCTTCCTCAGACTTGGAGTAGATCAAGTTATCATCAACAAAGACCATAACAAACTAATCTAGGTAGGATTGAAACACCCTATGCATGAGATCCATGAATGTCGTCGGAGCATTCATCAATCCAAATGGCATCACTATGAACTCAAAATGCCCATATTACATCCTAAACAAAGCCTTAGGAATATCTACCTCCCTAATCCTCAACTGATGGTATCTCGTACGTAGAGCTATCTTGAAGTAGACTCGTGCCCCTTCCAGTTGATCAAATAAGTCATCAATTCACAGCAAAGGATACCTAATCTTGATAGTAACCCGATTCAACTAGTGGTAATCTATACATAGTCAAAAGGTCTTGTTCTTCTTCAATTCAAATAACATTGGAGAACCCCAAGGTGAGGTATGTAGTCTAATGAACCCTGTGTCCAATAATTCTTTGTGACGCCCCTAAAACCAAGGGTCCCTTTTAAACCATTGACCAACCGTCAACCTGCAGAAATACCCGTGAATGCAGCACAATTCGACATCACGCTAATAGTACCCCTTTTACCGAAATTATAATTCACACGTGCTACCCGTGATTCCTATAACCATTTAATTTAATCGAGGTCCTATGTGCCTCAATATACCTCATTTAATGTCCTTTTATATCATTTGAACTAAAAGAATCAAAGTCTAATGCATGACAAAACAATTTTAAAATTTCAAATTTTTGGAACATCTTCCGGAAGATTTTGATCGACCTTTCAGAAGGTTCTGCCTACTAGAAAAGTTCTTCCGGAAGGTTTTCACCAACCTTCCGAAAGGTTTTACCTTCTGGAATATATTTACATTAACCATCAAGATTTTTTGGAAGGTTTTGCCTACTGGAAAAGAATTTTACCTTAACTTTACCTAAACCTTCCGGAAGGTTTTTATCGACATTCCGGAAGGTTGTCTGCATTTTCCACAAATCTTCCCTTTTTAATTTTCAATTCATTCTAACCAATTTCACAACCATCTAAATCCTTACATAACATGTATTTGAGCATCCAACATGGTTTATACAAGGTTTATTGCAACATTGGCAAAAGATCACATTTAATTATATGCCAAACTAAACATTTTTCATAATTTTACAAATTACACAAAATAAGCCACATTTTGGCTTTTTCATCCACGAGACTCAAGGTGAGAACCATCCACCGGTGGAAACCCCATACCTGAAATATTTTTTCCTAAAGGGTGAGCCACGCTCAGTAGAGTATTTTCTAAATAGGCTACTCCCCAACCCAAATGCACATGAAATGCTCATATGTAACAAATTCATCATTCATACAATCCAAGCATAGATATTCTATCGATGTTGGGAATTTACGATGCAATGGTGAGGAGTGAGATGAGACTCACTCTTACAAACCAACTCAAGTCTTTCCCAGCTCTTCGACACATGCAATTGCTAATGTGCATTTGCCCGTCATCCATGATTCCGAGCCCTTCCCGGCTCTCCAATACATGCAATTTTCAATGTGCATAATTCTATCATTTATGTTACACAACAAATGACATTACCAATCTGGGGTCTTGTATGGGATGGGTATTTATGGACTTACACCAACGGCACCCAACCGACACGGGATTTATAGACTTCCACCAACGGTCCCGCGTACACCGACACACTTTATGAACTAATACCAACGGAAGTGCGTATCCAATTCACCGAGCCTTGCACCCGATGGATCTTCTAGCCCTTCTTGCTAACCCCGACCCTCAACACCATGCAAACTGTGCTACTCGGGCAAGTCATCGATCCAGCTTACTCGAGCCCACATGTAATCCACCAACTGTGATGTTAACTATTTCATGCACACACACCCACTCAATCGCGATGCTTTCATGCATATGCAATGTAATGTCTCATTGCAACCACAATATGATGTTCAATATGCTATGTGCCATATGAACCATTTCAAACACAATTCACCTAATCCATGATAAATTATATCTAAACATATAATTCTCATCACTCACAATGTCAATAAATCAAGATGCATTTATCAACATTTTATCCAAAATTCAAGTCCAAGCATGTTATCTCATATTAAGCAACAACATACTTCCAAATCATGGCATAATGTAAACACATAACATGCCCACAATTTCACATAATTCAAGAATTCACATTAGGCAATTTCTACATACCCATTTCATCAAAATTACTTCTACAGGCAAGTCATATATATTTATATTAACCTACCCATTTCATCACAACATTTAAAGTTGTGAATAGACCTAAGCAGGAGAATCCCCTACCTCTTGAAGTGTAAGGAAAGACCGTAGAAGCTCCAAGAATTCAACTCGAACTCCAATCCCCAGCTTCTCCAAAATTTTAACTTTCAACCTTCGGTGAAAGCCGTCTTTTTTTGGTGTGTACACGTAGTCCTTATCGAGGAGACCAACTTTAGTTCTTGGCCCAAGCGAATTCGAGCTCTCTAGCTCCATAGATCGTAGAGAAAAGTTGGAGAAAACCTTGAGCTTCCCTCTCCTCTCTATCGACTATCTATCGGCTGAACAAGTGGGGAAAATTTGTATTTTCCCCCTATTTATATTTTTAGAATAGTTGTCCCACAATTGGCCACACGCCTCTTTTAATTACGGGTTCATTTCCATCCCGAAATGATTAAATTTCGCCCCAGTTCGAGTTTAAAATATATTTATTTTAAATTTCCCTCGATTATTTCCCAAAATTAATAATTTTATCAAAATTTTTGCATTTGGGTCTCCCGGGGTCCGACCGTCTTGTAAAATACGAAAAAACCGACTATCTCAGAATTCGATAAAAATTGACATGGTAACTAGATTTTGTGAGACGAATCCAAAGGTTAGGTCCGTTTCGTCATCCGAGCTCTAGAAAATTTCAGATTTACAACTCGAACCATAGGGGCAATTTACCATTTTTCCATTTATTCATAAAAGTTCAAATTTGCCCTGGTTTTTACATTCTTTCCCTATTAAAAGAATTTCGTCCGTGAAATTTATGCACATATGCACATAACTACATGCACATGAAACAAGTAACTTTATACTTAAAATTATAAACATGTACCTTCATCCTCGAACAAGAATGGACAACTTGTACGAATGATGTCCTCACGTTCCCATGTTGTCTCTTCCACCCCGCGGTACTGCCACAGCACCTTTACTAGCCTTACAGTCTTGCCTCGCAAAACTTCCTCTCGACTATCCATGATACGCACCGGTAAAGGTGTGATCCTCTTAGGCGTCACCTTTAAGAAGGCGTGATCCCCTACCCCAAACTCCAAAGGTCGTCGCCGTCTGTCGGCGTAGCTCTTCTGCCAACTTTGAGCCGTGAGAAGACGCTTTCGTATCAAATTCACCTTCTCCGAGGTGTCTCTAATCAAGTAAAGACCCGTAGAGGGTCTCTCTCCCACCTCCGTCCAACAAACCGAAAAACGGCAAGGCCTCCCATACAGTGCCTCATAGGGTGTCATATGTATGCTCGTCTGGTATCTATTTTTATAGGCAAACTCCACTAAGGGTAAATGCTCTTCCTAGCTACCCTTCAGGTCTAGGACGCATGCACGCAGCATGTCCTCTAAAATCTGGATGGTCCTCTCCAATTGACCGTCCGTCGGGGGATAAAAGGTTGTACTCATCATCAGCTGTGTCCCCATGGCTCATTAGAAACTCTCCCAAAAATGACCCATAAATTTGGGATCCTGATTCGATATTATAGATACGGGGACCCCATGCAATCGGACAATCTCCCAAATATATAACTTGCAGAACTCCTCCTGCCTAAAGATCATCCACACTATCAAAAAGTGTGCCTATTTGGTAAGTCGGCCCACTAACACCTATACCGTATCATGTCCCCGCGATGTCCATGTCAAGTGAGTCACAAAATCCATTGTGACATGTTCCCTCTTCCACTTAGCTACCTCCAATGGCTAGAGTAACCCTGCTGGTCTCTGGTGTTCAGCCTTCACTTGCTGACACGTGAGGCATCGGCTAACAAAATCTCCGACATCTTTCTTCATCCCGCTCCAATAATACTAGCGACAAATATCATGGTTCATCTTCGTGCCACTTGGATGCACAACAAAATGGGAACAACCAAACTTTCTAAGGATTTCCTCTCTTAGATCCGCCAACTGAGAAACCACGACCCTTCCTCGATACTGAAGACTGCCATCAGTATGAATGGTCTAGCCTTTCGCACCTATATCTGCCTGTACACGGTCTCGAATGGACACTAGCTCCGTGTCCTGACTCTGGGACTCAATCACCCTGCTCAGTAGAGAAGGCATAGCCACCAAATGCCCCAATGTACCTTGAGTCTAATCTATATAACGTAGCCCGAACTGTCCAACAGTCTCGAGCATCCGCTATTCTCGGGAAGCCATGTTAGCCAAGACTCCCCGTGACTTCCGACTGAGTACATCAGCCACCATATTTGTCTTACCGAGATGATAATGGAAGTTGAAGTCGTAATCTTCCAAGTACTCCATCTACCTGCGCTGTCTCATGTTGAGGTCCCGTTGTGTAAAGATGTATTTTAGACTCTTATGGTCCGAAAATACCTCAAATTGCTCGTCATACAAATAATAGCGCCAAGTCTTCAAGGCAAAGACAATGGCCACCAACTCCATGTCAAGTGTGGGATAGTTCCGCTTGTAGTTCTTTAACTATCGAGAACCTTAAGCCACCACCCTCCCAGACTGCATCAAAATACAACCGAGTCCGTCCTTGGAGGCATCACAGTACACTGTATACATCTGTCCCCTCTCCGGAACTATCAAGATAGGAGCCAAAGTAAGTCTCCTCTTTAACTCCTAGAATGCTTCCTCAATGAATCATTCCACTCAAACCTGATCTCCTTTCGGGTCAATCTCGTCATAGGGGCAGCTAGTCGGGAGAAGTCCTCGATGAATCTCCGATATTACCCAACCAATCCCAAGAAACTACATATCTTGAAGACTGACTTTGGCCTATCCCAACTTATAACTGCCTCGACCTTCTTGGGGTCGACAGATACACCTGAAGCTGACACTACGTGTCCTAAAAAATTTACCTCCGTGAGCTAAAATTAACACTTGCTGAACTTGGCCTACAACTAATGGTCTCTCAAGGTCTAAAGGACAATCTTCAATTGACCCTCATGCTCCTCCTCGGTCTTGGAGTAGATCAAGATGTCGTCAACAAACACTACGATGAACTGATCTAAATAAGGTTGGAACACCCTATGCATGAAATCCATGAATGTTGCCGAGGCATTTGTCAAGCCAAAAGGCATCATGGTGAACTCGAAATGTCCATACCGCGTTTTGAATACCGTTTTAGGGATATCTACCTCCCTAATCCTCAACTAATGGTAACCCATGCAAAAATCTATTTTGGAGTAAACCCGCACTCCTCTCAGTTGATCAAACAGATCGCCAATCCTCGGCAAAAGGTACCTATTTTTTTATGGTAACCCTATTCAACTGTCGATAGTCTATACAGAGCCGAAGAATCTTATCCTTTTTCTTGGCAAACAACACCAGAGCACCCCAAGGCGAAGTGCTCAATCTAATGAACCCCTTGTCCAACAATTCCTATAATTGGACCTTGAGTTCTTGCAACTCAGCAGGTGTCATGCTATATGGAGTCATAGAAATAAGTGAAGTACCAGGGTGCAACTCAATGCTAAAGTCTACATCCCTATGGGGAGGTAATCCCGGTAGTTCCTCCAAAAAAACATCCTCACACTCATAAACAACCCTAGGTAAGCCTAACTCCTATCTCACCTCATCCTCCAGGGTAAGGCTCGCAAGCTAACCTATCAACTACTCGTGCCATTGAGAGTCGTACACGGCTTGGGGCAAAGCATCGTGCTTTTTTTCTTAAAACTTGAAACAAACACCTTTCGACATTTAGGCAGTGACCCTCTTCCGATCACAATCAATGACGACACGGTGTGCTGCCAACTAGTCTATCCCTAGGATTACATCGAATTCTGACATGTCCATGACCCTAAGGTCCACGGTGAGCAGGACCCCTGAGATCTCTAACTCACACCCCCGACATATCTTATCAACACACACCCTAGCTCCTAGGGGTGAATTTACATATAACGGCTCCTCCAAGGCAACAACCTCTAAGCCCAAATCTCTAACACATGGTGCAAAATGAATGAATACGATGCACCAGAGTCAAATAACACCGTAGCCCATAAGCGAGAGAGTAGAAATGTACCCTGGATGACTGACTGATCCACTGGCTCAGTCTGAGGTGTGATGGTGTAGACACGCCCCTAAGTCTCCGAAGTCCTGGCCTGCATGCCCTATCTTCCGCCTCGACCCATGCCCTGGCCCATCTAGCTTGACTACGGAGTCCCCGCTTGAAAAGTGGTAAGGGTTGGTGTAGTGCCCTGGAACTGGTGCTGACTTTCCTGGCCCGTGACGGGGTAGGTAGGAATGTAATGTGTCTATGGTCGGCCCACATATGATTGGGACTAAGAAGTCCCATAACTTTGGGATCCTTGCCTCTGAGGACAATCCCTCTTAATATGTCCTGGTTGATGGCAATGGAAACATGCCCATGAACCTGCCTGACTAAATGCTCTGAAGCATCCCCCACTCTGGGAGGATTGACCTTGGCCATGACCTAGGTAGCCGCAGCCCTATCCTTAAAGTCCCTGTGGGGTAGAAGTCCTCTGCCTCTTTCCCTAACTAGAAGAAGAGGATTGACCCTCCTTCTTCTTATCCTTAGCAGCCGTCTCCCGGATGCTTCATGCATCTTCAACTTCTCTCTTAATGGCCATGGCTGTCTCGACCATTGTGTCCATGTCTTGTAGGCAGAGGCCCACAATCTTTCCCCGGATGGATAACTTCAGACCATCCTCAAATTTTCTTACTTAGGCCATGTCTGTGGTCACGTAATCATCAGCAAAATGGGCTATCTCTGTGAACTTGACCATGTATTCCATCATTGTCATGGCACCTTGCTTCAATTCTAAGAATTCTCAGGCCTTCACATGTCGAACGGTCACTAGGAAGTACTTGCCCATGAAGAGTTTCCAAAATTCTCCCCATGTCATGGCCTCGATGTTCTTCGAGTCAGCTATCCAATCCCACCATATTTGGGCTTCTCCTTCTAGCTGGAATGCAACTAGTCTAATCTTAGAAGCGTCTGAGGTGATCTTCATAGCCCTTAAGATCTTATCTACTTGTCAAAACCAATGGTCGGCCACCATCCGATCCGCCCCTCCCTTAAAAACTAGAGGCTTGTGTGCTTTAAAATGTTGGAGGTTACTCGTGCCTCCTTGATTTGTACTGCTGCTAGCTTGTGCAACCGTAGCTACCATCATGCCCATCGTTTCCGTAAATGCCTGTTGGTCAAAGGCCGGTGGGGGTTGATTATTGTTTCGCCCACCGCCTCAGCGTCCTCTCCTTCTACTTGCCATCTATACATATGTCAAATGGCAACAGCACACTAACTTAGTATCCTGAACTAAGAATCAAGTGCAAACTTTGAGAATTTTCTCATTGTCCCCCTAGTAGAACGTATGTTTTGTACTAGCAGACATTTAAATCCCTGAACCATCTCGTTCACCGTTTTTCCACCCCCAAGGTTATGTTTTCTAACCCTAGTGTTTACCATGTATATAATTTGCATAACAAATATCACATATAATGTAGCAATTTAAAGCACACACATGCAATTCACAATGGAATGCAATGGTGTAGACCCATGCCCCATCAAGCCTTAGGTAGTTCATATACCTATGCTCTGATACCAAGTTGTGATGCCCCTAAAATAAGGGGTCCCTTTTAAACCGTTGACCAACCGTCAACCCGCAGAAATACCCGTGAATGTCGCACAATCCGACATCACGCTAATAGTACCCCTTTTACCAAAATTATAATTCATACGTGTTACCCGTGATTCCTTTAATCATTTAATTCAACTGAGGTTCTATGTGCCTCAATAAACCACATTTAATGTCTTTTTATATCATTTGAACTAAAAGAATCAAAGTCCAATGCATAACAAAACAATTTTAAAATTTCAGATTTTTGGAGCATCTTCCAAAAGGTTTTTATCGACCTTCCGGAAGGTTCTGTCTAAAGGAAAAGTTCTTCCATAAGGTTTTCACCAACCTTCCGGAAGGTTTTACCTTCGGGAATATATTTACATTAAACTTCAAGATCTTCTGGAAGGTTTTGATCGACCTTCCGGAAGGTTTTTCCTACTGGAAAAGAATTTTACCTTAAACTTCAAGATCTTCCAGAAGGTTTTGTTCAACCTTCCGGAAGGTTTTGCCTACTGGAAAGAATTTTATCTTAACTTTCTCTTAACCGTCCAAAAGGTTTTTAACGACCTTGCAGAAGGTTTTGTCTGTATTTTCCACAAATCCTTCCTTTTTAATTTCCAATTCATTCTAACCAATTTCACAACCATCCCAATCCTTACATAACATGTATTTGAGCATCCAACATGGTTTATACAAGGTCTATTGCAACATTGGCAAAAGATCTTATTTAATTACATGCCAAACCAATCCTTTTTCATAATTTTACAAATTACACAAAATAAGCCACATTTTGGCTTCTTCATCCACGAGACTCAAAGTGAGAACCATCCACCGGTGTAAATCCCGTACCTGAAATATTTTCCCATAAAAGGTGAGTCACGCTCAGTAGAGTATTTTCTAAATAGGCTACTCCCCAACCCAAATGCACATGAAATCCTCATATGTAACAAATTCATCATTCATACAATCCAAGCATAGATATTCTATCGATGTTGGGAATTTACGATGCAATGGTGAGGAGTGAGATGAGACTCACTCTTACAACCCAACTCAAGTCTTTCATGTAATGCAATTTTTCAAACTCTCCAACTCATGCAATTTTTCATGTGCATAATTCCGTCATTTATGTTACACAACAAATGACATTACCAATCTGGGGTCCTGTATAGGGTGGGTATTTATGGACTTACACCAACGGCACCCAACCGACACGGGATTTATGGACTTCCACCAATGGTCCCGCATACACCAACACACTTTATGGACTAATACCAACGAAAGTGCATATCCCGTTCACCGGGCCTTACACCCGATGGATCTTCTAGCCCTTCTTGCTAACCCCGACCCTTAACACCATGCAAACCGTACGACTTGGGCAAGTCATCGACCTAGCTTACTCGAGCCTACATGTAATCCACCAACTGTGGTGTTGACTATTTCATGCACACATACCCACTCAATCACTATGTTTTCGTGCATATGCAATGTAATATCTCATTGCAACCACAATATGATGTTCAATATGCTATGTCTGTCATATGAACCATTTCAAACTCAATTCACCTAATCCATGACAATTTATATCTAAACATATAATTCTCATCACTCACAATGTCAATAAATCAATATGTATTTATCAACATTTTATCCAAAACTCAAGTCCAAGCATGTCATCTCATATTAAGCAACAACAGACTTCCAAATCATGGCATAATGTAAACACATAACATGCCCATAATTTCACATAATTCAAGAATTCACATTAGGCAATTTTTACATACCCATTTCATCAAAATCACTTCTATAGACAAGTCATATATATCTATATTAACCTACCCATTTCATCACAACATTTAAAGTTGGGAATAGACCTAAGTAGGAGAATCCCCTACCTCTTGAAGCGTAAGGAACGACCATAGAAGCTCCAAGAATTCAACCTGAGCTCCAATCCCAAGCTTCTCCAAAATTTTAGTTTTCAACCTTCGGTGAAATCCCTCTTTTTTGGTGTGTACGCGTAGCCCATGTCGAGGAGACCAACTTTAGTTCTTGGCCTAAGTGAATTCGAGCTCTCTAGCTCCGTAGATCGTAGAGAGAAGTTGGAGAAAACCTTGAGCTTCCCTCTCCTCTCTATCGACTGTGTATCACCTAAACAAGTGGGAAAAAATTTGATTTTTTCCCTATTTATATTTTTAGAATACTTGGCCCATAATTGGCCACATGCCTCTTTTAATTACAGGCTCATTTTCATCCCAAAACGATTAAATTTCGCCCCGGTTCGAGTTTAAAATATATTTATTTTAAATTGCCCTCGATTATTTTCCAAATTTAATAATTTTATCAAAATTTTCGTATTTGGGTCTCTCGGGGTCCGACCGTCTCGTAAAATGCAAAAAATTCGACTATCTCAGAATTCGATGAAAATTGATACAGTAACTAGATTTCGCAAGACAAATCCAAAGGTGAGGTCCATTTGATCATCCGAGCTCTAGAAAATTTCAGGTTTATAACCCGAACCATGGTGACAATTTACCGTTTTGCTCTTTATTCATAAAATTTCAAATTTTTCCGGGTTTTTACATTCTTGTAACTAGACTTTGAGTTTTTTCAACTCTACAGATGTCATTCTATGTATAATCATAGAGATAGGGGATTTACGGGGGTGCAACTCAATGGTGAAGTCCACATCCCAATGTGAGGGTAATCCTAGTAAATCGTCCAAAAAAACATTCGTATACTCACAAACCACCCAAGGTACACCCTGCTCTTGTCTCACCTCGTCCTCTAGGGTAAGGCTCGCAAGTAAGCCCATCAATTGCATGTACCAATGGGAATCATGCACTACTTGGAGTAAAACATCGTGTTTCCCCCCTAAAACTTGAAACAAACACCCTCCATTGTACAAGCAGTGGTTCGACCTGTTTTTTATCATACACCCAAGTATAAGTGGTCAAATTATAGTTTTCTCAATTTAAATACAAGATCGATCCCATGAAGAGTTTTAATAATTGGAATTTAAAATAAGAATAGTGAACTTATTGTTAAAGCAATGTAACATAAGATAACTTGTGATGTTAGCTTAGATTGATAACTAGATTGAGTAAATAAAATAAGTAGGTAAACTATTAAAAGACACTAACATGAAAGGTACCCTTCAGTCTAAGGATCTCATATGCTTTATATTGGTTAAGTACTAGAAATGCCACCTTACAACAATTAACTTCCAAGTTACCAGAAAGACAACTGGTAGGTCAAATGTTTGTTAAATCATAAAACAGCAACTATTTAGGCTTGTTGGTAGGTATATACAACAATTGACTAATTCAAGTAAACCAAAAGGTCAAACCATTCAGGAGGAATATTGGAATTACTCAATTGGCAGTTTTATGTATCAGTTAAACAATCCTAGTGAACCGAAAGGTGAAACCATTTAGGAGGATCACTTAGGTTATTCATCTGATAGCTTTGTATCGTACAACAGTTAAACATCCTTAGTGCACCAGAAGGTCAAGCCATTCAGTTGGAACACTTTAGATATTCCACTGGCAGGTTGATGATTCACTGATGACATAATTCTGGGCTACGTATTGAACTGAAAGCATTGGTTATGCCGAGACTTAATCCGTCTATAACCAATGAATCAACTTTTACGTAACACCCAATTACGTACATTACTATATTATGCATGAAGTACATAATAGTAGATAGTATGGTATAGAATATTAAGTACTACTCGGTGTTCATAACCATGAACATATTATAAATATAACCATCCCTCAGTTAAGGGAGGTATATATATCAATAAAGCATAATTAAACATCGGCATTTCCATAATTTAACCAATAATATTTATATGTTCACCCCTCACTAAAAGGTATAAGTAAACTACTTACACCTCATTGCTATAAACAAGCAACAAGTGCGGGTGAGTTTCATTACAATACTAAATAAAATACAAACACTAATACTCTTTTCACAAGGAATAGTTGAAATACAACCACCCTTAATATCAGTTAAGACACAAAGGTGGCAAAAGTTCAACTCTCCAAGTAGAAAGACATAACAGATTGGTAGAAATAACATAATTCTAGTTGGAAAGTAGGTTGGATAGGATCTCCCCTTGGATTCTAGAATCTCTCCCTGAATTTCTCTCCAAGGCTTTTTGGAATTCCTTACTCTAAACTCTCTCCATCTTCTCTAATTCTCATTTGAAGAGGCTAGCCAAGCCTATTTATAGGCCAAGGATTAAGTTTCTTGCAGAAAGATAAGCTTTAACCGCCTAAGACAACCACCCGAACGCCACCACCACCATCCGAATAGTGCTGATTTACTGGAATATGGTGATGGTTTCACGGTATTCTTGCATGTTCCATTCTTAAATTACACTTGCCTCCTTGTGATGAGTACATAATATTGCATATTTAACGGCCTCATTACATGCATTTTAACTCAACTTTTGCATATAAGTACTTAGAGTTAGCCAAAATTATGAAGAATGTTAAATTGTCAATGTTGCAAGTAATTATAGCTTAAATGACGAATTTTAGGACCTTGCAACTAAGTATGGATGTGTGGTGAAGGCAAGAACACATTACATGAGAATTTGGAGGCTTAAAAGTGAAGAAATCAAGGAGATATTGGTGCTTGGGAATAAAGGCACCAACACACACACCATTTGGTTGTAGTATCTCAGTTTTCCTCCATTTGACCATGATCCACTTTGAATCTAAAAAAGTGTAAACCATGAAAGTTGTGTATCTGGATGTCTTTGTAATGTTTCAAAATTTCAGCTCAATCAAATTGTTGAACCAAAAGTTATGATAATTCTACAAAAACTGGCATAAAGCAGACAAAGTGTACCGATACGCCAAACTCCAGTAGCTAAAGAGTACTAGTACGTCGTGCTTGAAGTTCCCAAAATGTCTGTAAATCATGCTTCACTTGCTTGGGGGTCCCACCATTGATTCTCCCACTTAACCCTAACTTCCCTTACACATTTACATGCTTCCTACACCCTTGTTGAAGACTTTGAAGGCAAAGGCATTAATGAGAATGGAACAAAAGGGGCTCTCTGGGGAGTTACTGGGTAGATTCGTCCTACCCTGCCAAGCATTCAACTCAACTTCCCATTGATGGGAGGCCTACACACAGGTTAGGGAGACCACCATAGACGAAATTGCATGGCTCACACTCCATATATTCAACATTGACAAGCATTTCAAAGGGTGGCTACCTAAGCTTAGGAGTAGCTCAAAGAGGAAGACGATGAATAGTAGATAAAAATTATGTTTTTTGCATTTTCTTCTACCATTTCATTGCAGTAAGTTGTAGTTCCCTTGTAATCTTTATTTCTTGCATTGTAATCTCCTTTATTTCTAGTATATTTCAAGTTTAGTTATATGTTCTTCAATCCATCATTGTTGCTTTCAAGTTTTCTTTACTTCTTACTTTAAAATGGGTATTGTATTTCTTTCTTTATAGTTCAAGTTTTCTTACTTTAAGTTAAGTTTCAAACTTCATTTCTTGCAATGTCTTTACATTATGCATGTCTTTCCATTAAGTATAAGTAACTAGATTTTTAGTTGGCTAATTCAAGGGAGACCTCCTCTTGGTTTGTCCATTTCAACTCGTTTTCTTTCCTCCTCTCGATGTACGATGGTTCAGTTTGACTGGGTTGAGGGTGGATAAGATTTCGAGTCTTTGATATTTTGTTGGGATGCTCACAGTTTATGCTTGGATCCTCACCATCTCGTTCCTAACTTCCTACGAATCAATTGTTCATCTTTGCACCATTGGAGGAAGGTTTTGAGTTGAGTTGGGATTCCCATTGGAATGACCGCTTTGGATTAGCCAACACTTGTTTTAATTTCATTTTCATTCACAAACTTCAAACACCAAAACTCAAACAAAAGATTTTACACTTTCTTTTTTGACAAAATCATCTTCACACACTTGAACTTTTCTTCCCCGAGGAGACGACCTTGGAATACTTTCCAAGTAAAATACGACATTCAAAAGACTCATTACGCTTGGGGAGCACTTTTATTCACACGCATTTCATTTCCATTTTATTCCCACCTTTTTTTTGCCCTATTTCCCACGTCATTCAGAAGGAGAGTGACACTCCCCCATCCATATAAGCCATATACATATTTGAGGGTGATGGGTGGAGACTAGGGAAAATATACAATCGTTTTCACCAAGCATTTTTGCTCCACTTGCTTTCCATACAAAAATATTGAAATTTCAGACATTACACACATAAAACCCTGATTTATGCACTAACCCTAATTTACAGTTTTTAACTGTTTTATCTTACAAAAGTTGCCTATTTAATTATTTTAATTTACATACTAATTAGGGTTAATCAAGCAATGACCCTCTTCTAATCACAATCAATGGCAACTCGGTGTGCCATCAACCAATCCATCTCAAGGATGACGTCAAACTCTGACATGTCCATGACCCTAAGTTCCACGGTGAGTAGAATCCCCAGAATCTCTAGCTCACAACCCCGACATATCAGAATAAAATATATCATAACTCCTAGGGGAGAACTCACATGCAATGTCTCTTCTAAGGTGTCAATCTCTGAGCCCAAATCCCTTACACATGATGCACAAATAAATAAATGTGATGCACAAGAGTCTCTTGCCCATAAGCAAGAGAGTGAAAATGTACCCTAAATAACCGACTAATCCACTAGCTTAGTTTGATGTGTGATGGGATAAACTCACCCCCTCGGTCCCCGAAGTCCCAGCCCATAAGCCCTGTCCTCAGCCTCTGCCAACGCCTTGGCCCATCTAGCATGATTGTGGAGTTCCTACTCGTGAAGTGGTAGAGGCTTGTGCAGTATCCTAGAACTAAAACTAGTTTCTCTGGCCCATGGTAGGGGTGGGAAATATGAAATAAGTATGTGGGTGTTCTACCAATTATTGGGGCTGAGATGCCCATAACTTTGGGATCCCTATCCCAGAAGACAACCCCACTTCATGCAACCTGGCTGGTGGCAAATGAAACACGTCCTTTGGCCTGCCAAGTAAGAAGTTCTAAAGTTTCTCCCTCCTTGAGAGGATTAACCTTGGCCTTGGCCTTGGCCTTGATAACTGCAGCCCTGTCCCTAATACCCTTGTAGGGCAAAAGCCTTTTACTTTTCCTCGAACTATAAGAGAAGGATTAGCCCTCATTCTTCTTGTCCTTAGCATTTGCCTCCCGGATGCCCCTTGCGTCTTTCACCTTTCTCTCCATGACTATAGTTGTCTCAACCATTAAGTCTAAATCTTCTAGGCAATGGCCCATAATCTTTTTCTAGATGGACAATTTCAAACCATCCTTAAACCCTGTCACTTTGGCCAAATCTATGGCCATATATTCGTTGGCAAAAAGGTCTAACTCGGTGAACTTAGCCACGTATTATATCACTGTCATAGTCCCTTCAAATCCAAGAATTCTCGGGCTTTTGCTTGTTGAATAGGCGATGAGATGTACTTGCCTATAAAGAGCTCCCAAAACTCTCCCCATGTCATTACCTCTAGGTTCTTCGAGACCTTTGCCCAATCCCACCATAGATGGGCCTCTCCCTCAAGCTGGAACATAGATAGCCTTATCTTAGTGGCATCGGACATGATCTTTATAGCCTCTAAGATCTTATCAACTTGCTGAAATCAATGGTCAGGCACCATCGGATCCGCCCCTCCCATAAAAGTTGGTGGCTTGTGTGCCTTAAACTTTTGGAGGTAACTCAAGCCTCCTTGACCCACATTGGCACTGGCTTGCAAAAAGGTGGCATTCATCGTGTCCATAGCCTCCATGAAGGCTTGTTGATCAAAGGCTGATGGCGGTTGATTGTTGTTCCTCCCACTTCCTCAACTGTTTTGATGTCCTCTCCCTTTATTTTTCATCTACACACATGTCAAATAGAAATAGAGTACTAACTTAGTATCCCAAGGTAGAGATCAAAGTTGAAACATTGAGATTTCTCTCCTTGTCTCACTAGTAGTGTGACACCCTTAAAACTAGGGGTCCTTTGTCAACCCGTAGCTCACCCATCAACCCGCAAAAAATACCAGTGAATGTTGCATAACCCGACACCATGACATAATATCCCATTTACCGAGATCACAACAACACAAAGTTTGGGCATAATCTCCCTTGTACCGGGCACTCCCAACACATAACCTGTATACCATTCAACCACATGACCAATCCAAGGTCCAATACACATCAATTACTCTTAATATAACACCATTTACTCCCTTGAAGTAAGAGAACTCAAAGCCCAGAAGCATAGCAAAACATTTGAAATTTTGAAGTTTGACGAAAACCTACCGGTAGAAGATGTGCAAGTTCTACCAGAAGAGAAAGCCAACTGGAATTGTTCCACCACAAAACTTGATGTTCTACCAGTAGGAAAAACCTACTAGAAAAGTTCTACCGGTAGAAGAGCTCATCGTTCTACTGGTAGGTCTTCCCAGTTTTTCCCTAATTCCATCCTTTTTTCAATTCCAATCCATTCCAACCTTATACAACATCAACCCAAACTCATATAACATCCATTTTAAACCAAATACAGTTTATATTAGTTCACTTTACAATCCCTTACAACATTATATGTCCAAAAATTAAATTACATCTTAGTTTTACAAAAACATAGTTTAAAACCCACAACTCGACTTTTCTTCAACATGAGGGCTTGAGTGAGAGCTGGCCACCGGTGCATGTCCCGCACCTGAAATATTGTCCCCATAAATGGTGAGTCATGCTCAATAGGATATCTCCTAAAGAGGCTACTCCCCAACCTAGATGCATATAGAATGTTCACATGCAATTTACAAGCAACAATCACTCCATTCAAGAATATAAAATTTAACAATGGAATTCTCTATGCCATGCTATGATATGAGATGAAACTCACACATGCAACTCAACCCGAGTCTTTACTGGCTCCCTCAACACTTCCAACGCCATGCGTATGAATCTGTGCATTTTAAGCCCTCGTCATTGATGTTGCACATCCAATAACCAATTTAAATCTCTGGTCTTTTGGGGGGTGGGTATTTATGAACTCACACCAACGGACACCTAACCGACACAGCATTAATAGACTTTCACAAACAGCTCTGTGTACACTAACACACTTTGTGGACTCTACACCAGCGGAATGCATATCCAATCATCGGGCCTTGCACCCGAGGGACATTCTAGCCCTTCTTGCTAACCCCAATCCTATTTTTAATGCAAACCATACGACTCAATCGAACCTCGGTCCAACAATCCCGATCCCATGCATCATCCACAAAAATGGTGTTTGATCAAACCATGCACACACACCTATACTCATGTCAAACGGCCACGAATGTGATGCTACCCATGCATATGCAATGTATATGTACAATTGCATTCAATATCATTATGCAACTAAGATCTCAATTGTAATTTCAACACCAAGTTCCATATGTCATGTGCACATAATGAACAACATTTCATCTCATTCAACATTCCCAATTGTCAATTATATTCTAAGCATATAATTAAAATTTACAACACCATCCAAGCATGTTATTCCAATTTCAACAAAACAACATACTTCAATCATTCAATGCATTTTAATCAAACACCTATAAGGCACCAAATTATGCAATTACATAAAATGCCCAATTTCATCACATAACTCAAGAAATCACATCAAGTGATTTCTACATACCCAAATCAAGTTAGAATTGATTTTACCATTTCTATACCCATTTTTCACATTTCAACTATCATAGGTAAGTGTCATACATGAGATTACAACTCTAACACCCTACACATTCCATATATCAACCCTAGGTTGGAAATAGACCTACTTAGGAAAAGAACTCTACATCTTGAAGCGTAAAACAATGGTAAAAAACTTAAAGAACCCAAATCAAGCTCAAACTCTTGATTTTCGCAAAATCTCATTTCTTAAACTTCAGTGAAATCTATGATTTTTGGTACGCAGGTGTAGCCCTCGTTGCGTAAATGAACTTTGATTCTAAGCCCAAGTCAATTAGACCAAAGGGTAGTCGTAGATCATAGAGAGAAGTTGAAACACTATTTTTTCCCTCTCTTCCCTCTTCACAGAAAAACCCAGCTGAAATGGGAAGAAAATTTGATTTTCTCCTCTATTTATACACCTTGGAATGCTTTACTCTCGTTGCGACACAGGTCCTCCAATCCCAGGTCCAATTTTGTCCCAAAACGATTAAATTTCGTCTCAATTTAAGTTCAAAATTTTTTTATATGAACTTCCTCTAAATTATTTTCTAATTTTTGAAATTTAATTCCTGGTCTCATTTATTAGGTCACGCGACACCCAATTGACTTGTAAAAAAAAATTGACTGTCTCAGAATTTGACAAAAATTGTCTAGGTAACTAGATTTTGCGAGACAAATCCAAAGGTGAGATCCGTTTTATCCTCCAAGTTCTAAAAAAAATTCAGGTTTTCAACCTGTACTGTATTAGTAAATTACCATTTTTCCCTTTTTCATAAAAATTCTAATTTATCTGGGTTTTACAAGTAGAGTGTGTGTCACCTACTAGTAGATATCTATACCATGAAAATCTTGTTCCTTTTCTTTTTGACCCCCAAGGTTATGTTTTCTAACCCTAGTGTCTCTTTTTCATAGACATTAAATAATGCATATAATTTCACATAACATATAACACATAACATGCAGCATTTTCAGCACATTACATGTCATTTACAATGGATACAATGGCCTAGAATCATGCCCTTTAAGCCCTAGGTAAATTAAGAAACTAGGCTCTAATACCAAGTTGTGATGCCCTTAAAATTGGGGATCCTTTGTCATCCCGTTGATTACCCATCAACCCGTGGAAGTACCCATGAATGCCGCATAACCAGACACCAAGGCATAGCATCCCCTTAACCGGGGTCATAAACAACACAAAGTTTGGGAAGAGTCTCCCTTGTACCAAGCATCTCAAATGCATAACCTGTGTATATTTCAATCATCTGACCATTCCAAGGTCCAATATACATCATTTTGTCCTTAATATTACTCCATTTATATCCTTTGAACAAAATACCTCAAGGCCCGGAGGCTTGACAAAATTATTTTAATTTTTTTAAAATTTAAGAGGACCTACCAGTAGATAATCAATGATCTACCGATAGAAGATCTCTCTGGAATTCTTCTACCGGTAGGTAATCAATGTTCTACCGATAGAAGAGTCCAGTTTGAGCCCAATTCAATCCTTTTTCAATTCTAACTCTTCCATTCTCATACAACATCTATCCAAACTCATATAACATCAAATTTTACACACAAAAAACAGTTCATAAGAGTTTGTTTTACACTCCTTTATACAAGATTACATATCCAAAAAAAACTAATTACACACTTATTTTACATGTAATTTAAATTCACAACTCGATTTTCTTCATCAATGAGGGCCCAAGTGAGGGTCGTCCATCAGCACTTGTCTTGCACATGAAATGTTGTCTCCATAAAGGGTAAGTTATGCTCAGTAGGGTATCTGCTAATGAGACTACTCCTTAACCTAAATGCATATGAAATACTCACATGCAATTCAACAATCAAACACGCATTCGTCTAAGAACATGCAAATTCAAGAATGAATGTCATAATGTCATGTCAGGTTATGAGGTGAGACTCATACATGCAACTCAACTTGAGTCTTCATTTGGTCCCATAACATATGCAATGCAATGAGTATGAATTCGGGCATTCCAAGCCCTTTTCATTGATGTTACACATCCAATGACCTTTATAAATCTCGAGTCTTTCTTGGGATAGGTCTTTATGGACTTTCCCCAATGGGCACCCAACCAACACGGCATTTATGGACTTCCACCAACGGCTCAGCATATATCGACAAGCTTTATAGATTTAATACCAATGGAGTGTATATCCAAAATACCAGGTCTTTCACCCGAGGGACAATCTAGCCCTTCTTGCTAACTCCAACCCTATTTTTATTGCAAACTCGTACGACTCAGTCGAAGCTTGGTCCAACTTTCCCAAGCCCATGTATCAACCACAAAGAATGGTGTTTGATCAAAATCATGCACACACCCACACCCATGTCTCATGCCCATGAATGTGATGCTTCCAATGCATATGCAATGTAATGTACAATTGTATTTTTTATACTATGCAATCAAGATATCAATTGCAAATTACAACATCATGTTCAACATGTCATGAGTGTAGCATGACATTCACCATTTTCTCAATTATCAATTATATCATGAGCAAATAATTACATTCCATAATTTCCACCATGTTATAGCATTTTCAATGTAACCAACATGCTAAATCACATAGGCATTTTATCAAATACCTTCAAGACATAAATGTAAACACATAGCATGCTCAATCCGCACATTTCTCATGAAATTACCAAAATAAGCAATTTCACCCAAAATCCAATTCATACAAAAATAGGTTTTATACATTTTTGTACCATTTCTTATACTCTAGTTACACTAGAAATACATTTAGATAAGAGATTTCATCTCAATTCATGCTACCCATTTCATATGAAACTCTAGGTTGAAAATAAACCTAGCTTTAAGAAAAACCCTACCTCTTTGAAGCGTGATACAAGTGGTAGAAACTCCAAGTAAACCCAAATCAAGCTTCAAGCCTTGATTTCCAAAAATCTTGGCTTTGAGACTTCGTCAAAATCCTCGATTTTTAGTTCTTGGGTAGAGTCGATTTGTCAAACGGTTGGCCCTAGATCATAGAGAGAAGCTTGAAGAACCTTGATTTTTCTCTTTTCTCTCTCCATTCTCTTTTTTCCAAAAATAAGCTAAGCATTGGGGAGATAATCTTATTTTTCTCCCTTATTTATACCCCTTAATACTTGGCTCACAACGCACCACACGTCCCACCTTTACTATATTCTGATTTTGTCCTGTTTTAAGTTCAACATATTTTATTTAAACTAACTTTAAATTATTTTTCACGGTTCTCAATATTTTTCGATGGTATTTATTTTAGTCACGTGACACCTGACTCACCTCGTAAAATGTAAATAATCTGACTGTCTCAGAATTCAACAAAAATTGATTGGGTAACTAGATTTTGTGAGACGAATCCAACGGTAAGGTCTGTTTCATCATTCGAGTTCTAAAAAAATTTAGATTTTCAACCCGTACTATCAAGACTAATTACTGTTTTGCCCTTTTCATAAAAATTAAAATTTTTTGGGTTTTACAATATGCTCTTCGAAACCTAATCAAGGCACACCAATGTGAACAAATGTCTTGGAATCATGGTCAACCATCATGCACCAACAACTTGATGAATACGCCACAATGAATGTTTTAGAGTTGTTATCAGTGACCATCATCTTTCAAGAAGATCTTCTTCAAAACCTGGTCAAACGGACACCAACATGAATAAATGTCTTAGAGGCATTGTCGACCACCATACTCCAAAATCTTGATGAAGACACCACAATAAATGTTTCAAGGTTGTTATCTATGCCCATCATGATTCAAAAAGATCCTCCTCAAAACTTGATCGAAGGAACAACAACACGATTGCGGCCATTCTCTTGGTGTCCCATGGAAATACATGTTGTTGGGCCCCCAAATGTCTCAAGGTTGTCATCTGTGACTACAATGCTCCAAGAATTGTCTTCTCAAAACCTTGATGGAAGCACAACAACACCCTTGGAACCACATTCCCTACATTACTCAGGACCACCGTATGTGATAAACATGCTCTAATAAATTCCTAATTTGAATGAAGGCAATAGGTGTTTGTTATAACTTATAATGTCTTATTCTCACTCTTGATATCTTGTTCATGTTGTTCTTTTAAGTTTGTATTCAATTTATATGAACCAATTGTATGATATCTCAATTTGATATGTAGTGCATACATAGTAGAAGAAGATGAAAGTACGAGTGTTGCACTTGATCCTCGAAGACATGAAATTCCATATCGTCATTTTCTCAGCTTGATGAATCGAACGTGTACTCATTATTTTGTTTACACGGGCTTGCTGAAAAATTAACACATTCATCTGTATCAAATCCTTTATTTGGTAAATGTTGTTTGCAAGAAAAAATTAGGCTACCTCCACTATTTGCACCCCCTTATCACTTAAAACATTGTATGATCATAATGATGAACAATAAAAATTGTTTCGTCAGCATACATGAGAATATAATGCAACTAATACTTTTACGAGTCTTGGTGTGAGACCCGAAAAATTTTGAACTTTTGGGGAATAAGGACAAAATCGTAATTTGCCACTATAGTGCGGTTAACATACTTATGTTCTAGACCTCGGATGAGGAAACGGAGTGCACAATTGGATTTGCAATGCGAAATCTAGTAACCACCAGAAATTTTGTCGAGTTCTGAGATAGTCTAATTTTTCCACGTAAATCGAGGCGCCTGCGTGGCAAAATAAATTCTAAGGCTCTTAAAAATTATTTTTTTTCAAATATCCTTAATAAATAAATAAAATTTCAAATAAAATAAATTTAAACTTAATCCGAGTTTTAATGAATCGTTTCGGGGCGAAAAACGGAGCCAGAAGTAATAAACGAGCGGTGTAACGAGGACCGCACATTTAAAAATATAAATAGGGGCTAAAATATCTCAAAGTGAGATATTATCACCACTTGCACTCTTGTTGGCCGGCCACATAGAGAGAGGAAGGGAAAGAGAGAGAAAAGGGTTTTCTTCAAGCTTTCTCCGGCGATTTCTTCGACTTCTATCACTCGGATTCCGTGAGGCTAGAAGGGAGAAGTAATCTACGCGACTAGGGCTACACATGGGTACCAAAATAACCAATTTCAATGAAGGTGAAAATTCAAGAGTTAGGAGAATCAAGATTCGAGTAGGGTTTTCGGGTCTTGGGAGCTTCCTA
>CM042184.1:21887687-21898946 GCA_023539305.1 Ilex asprella
GCAAAATGGTCATTTTGCCACTGCGATGCAAAATTAAAATAAGTTTTCTCTAGAGCTCGTACGACACAATGGACTTCATCGTTTGGTTCGTATCGCGAAACCGAGTTGTCTAATAAATTTTCATCGAATTTCGAGATAGTCAAAATTTTCATACTTTATGAGACTACTGGGTGGCAGATGACCTCACAAAGGTCCCGGTAAATGAAAATTATAAATTGTCCTTATAATATAAGGAAAGTTCAAAAAAAAATAATTTGAACTTAAACCATAATGAAATAAATCATTTCAGTGCGAAAACGGACTCGGATAAATGAGGGGCATATGGCGTGATCTAAGCCAAGCCTCAGAAATTATAAATAAGGACTAAAATTAAATATTTGGCACAAATATCTACTGATATTCAGCTGGTCTTCAACGTTGGAGAGAAAGAGGGAGAAAAGAGAGAAATTAAATCTTCTTTCGTCGATTCTCGGAGTTCCGTCTGTTGGAATCCATCGAGCCAAGACTTAAAGTCGATCACCTCGACAAGGGCTATGCAGCCATACCAAGAACGAGTGATTTCACCAAAGATCCAAAGAAGAGATTTAGGAAAATCAAGATTTTTAGGGCTTGAGAGGTGTTCTTGGAAGCTCTACTCTTCGAGTCACACTCCAAGAGGTAGGGTTTTTCCTACTTTGATTTATTCTTACCCTATGATGTCCATAGGAAAAGGGTAGATGAATAAATGACCTGTAACTTGTCTATGGTTATGAAAATGAGAAAATGAGAATAGAAATGGCTTAGGCTAACTTATAGCTTGATTTTGATATATGAAAGTTACCTATATAATTTCTTGTAACTTGGTGAAATTGTGGGCATGATATATGTTTAACATGATTGTTGCCTTGAAGGTGTTTGATAAAATGCCTTGAGTGATTGAAAATTATTGTTTTTATGCAATTGAAGTAAGATGCTTAGGCATTGTTGTTGATATGTGGACATATGCTATATGATATGCTAGCATAGTGATAGTTCATGGTAATTATATGCATATGACATAAATTGCCATGGTGTATGTTGATCTGCAGAAATTGCTCATTTGGCATGCATTGCACCTTGGGCATAACATTGGCATCACATTCATGGGCATAAGTCATGAGTGTGGGCGTGTGAGTGCATGGTTGATTAAACACCATACTTGATGGTTAATATTTGGGCACGGTACCGTTGGACCAAGGTTCAACAAAGTCGCACGATTGCATGTATGGAAAAACTTGTGTCGGGTATAGCAAGAAGGGCTAGAAGATCCCTCGGGTTCAAGACCCGATTATTGGTTTATTCACTTCCATCGGTGCAAGTCCAAAAAAGTGAATTAGGCGTACGGAGATGGTGGTGCAATTCTAAAATCCATTGTCCAACAAAGACACAAGATTTTGTTAAAGATTTTGATTTATAAATGTACTCTTGGATATGCTACATCCAACAATGCTTGATTTTATAACTCAAGGTTTTTATTTCAAACAAGCAGTGGATGTACTTCATCAATGATGAATGTTTTACACATATGCATTGCATTGTGTTGTGGGAGCCGGAGAGGGCTCAGGTTAAAGTGCATAATTGAGTGTCATCTCATATCATGGCATGACATGGTAGAATTTTAACCTTGAATAATATATTCTTGTTTGAAATGGATAAATGTTGTTGATAGTTGCATGTGTACATTCTATATGCATCTAGGTGGGAAGTAGCCTTTGTAGGGGATACTCTATTGAGCGTGGCTTACCCTATATAGGAACACATTTCAGGTGCTGGACACACACTGGTAGACGGCCCTCATTTGGAGTCTCAAGGGTGAAGGGAGGCCGAATTGTGGCCTTAAGTCCAAATTTTGTAAAGCTTTTGTGAAAACATAGTTTTTGACATGTAAATCTATGGAATGATTGTAATAGAACTTGTATTAATCATATTTGATGTACAAATACATGATGTATAAGTTTCGAATGGTTTTGGAAAGGTTTGGAATAGATTAGAAATGAAAAACAAGTCAAACAGAAAAATCTGGACAAATTGTACTGGTATGGTGTTGTCCAGTAGGGTACACGTACCGGTACTCTTCTGAAAAATCAGAAATTTTAAAATTCTTTTGAGATGCTTTTGGACTTTGATTCCTTTAGTCCCAATGATACAAGTGAACATTAAATGAGGTATATTAAGGTACATTGGACCTCGGTAGGATTAAATTATTAAAGGAACCCGAGTTACACGTGTGGATTATAATCCTGGTCAAGGGGATACGATTGACCTAATGTCGAAACATGCAACAAGCACGTATATTTCCACGGGTTGATAGGTTATCAACGGTTAATAAAAGACCTCCACATTTTGGGGCGTCATAGGTAAAGCTACCCACAAACTTCAGTCGAACAAATGTGTATGTGGAATTGCTGGTTAAATTAAATTAGCATCATGGTCATTGGACACCCAACCTCAATTTTGACTTATATCCCGTATGTTCCTCTTTCTTAGGTATTTATTCTGTGCAAAAATTAGCAGAAGTCACATTGGCGTTTCGAATTCCCTGTGAAGTAGGAATGGTCTTTCTAGAAACAATAATTGTTACATAACACACATTCCACTTTACCACCCTCCATGGATAGATTTGATTTCACAAACCTCTCTTAGAAATGCCCTCAACAAAAATTCTCTTCGATTATAGTGACTTGTCTCTCAAAGGGCATGTGATCAGAGGATGGCCAATAGAAAAATTACATGCGCAATTAGTATGGGAGTGAAAGTTTTAGAAAGTAGACTATTCATGTCCTAGGCATAATCTCACGAAAGAATATTGATGCAATTAAGGAAATACTATTTAACATACCTCACCTGTAGTCGACGACCTACACATGCATCAGACCTGAGATCAATTAGGATTTTACATAGGTTGTAGTGTGACCAAAGGTCAATGGCTAACGAAATGACGTCAATGGTGTTCAAAAGCTATCCCTTTTTTATGAAGTGTAGCACACCTCTTTCTAGCTTCTCGACATTTTGCCTAGGAATGGTATTTCTTTCTTTCATTTTTCTCATTTTTCACTTTCTTGGCAACTCCCTGTATATCTGTCTCTTTTCTTTTTCGGTCGTTTCCCCCAATTTTTCTTTTATTGAACAGTAGCCGCCATTGTCCTTTCTATTTTTCTTGCCTTTTCTGTATCATATTGATTTATAAGGGGGTGCAAGAAAATTAGATTGCAAGGTATGTTAAGTATATTCTATTATGGCTCGGTTATCATATGAGTTTTTAGAAAAGAAATCATTCATTGAAGGCTTAAGCATGGCAGACTAGGGATATGCTTTTGTAAAAGAAATGGCTAAGGCTAAAAGTCAAATCAAATATGGTCTAAGATCCTTTCTCAAGTATGTGCACATGTATGTGTTGTATGTAAAGGTTCCCTGCCAGATATGTCAATAGATCACTTTAGTTGCGTCAAATAAAGCAAGGTTAATGAGATTATTGAAGTGAAAGAGCTCACTTGAGTAATTATTGATATTCTCTCAAAAGCATCGTAAAGCTCAAAACTTACCATGGTAATCGTGGTCATCTCCACTGGTCATATCGGATGTATCAGGGAATGTCGGTTATATATCGATTCCACTTTCAACTCTTATCATCTTGTACCTTAAGAATAACAAATACTAATTTACATTTGACAATTTAAGCATAGAGAAAATATCATTTTTCCAAGAAATGTGGGTTTAAGTCTAGGTTGCTAAGCTGAGGTGTCAAACCAATCATTTGCTTAGTCATTTTAACAAGCAGGCTTAGAATCCACATCCGTTTCATCTTTCATTAACAAGAATTACTAAAGTATTAATTCTACTCATGCATTTAAACAGATAAAAGTGATAAACTGAATCATTCATTTCACATAATATGATTGTTTACAATAACACCAAAGATTCAATTCATCCACAAAAGAAGTGACCAAACACAGAAACTTCAAATATCCATAATATCCTCCCAAAGAAGAAACTTATCCACCAAAGCTGAAACAAACAAACAACTATCAAGAACAGATACAACTCCTCTTCACTCTGCTCCAGATCCACTATCTCTGCTAGCTCCACCAGGTCCACCCCTCAATAGGCGAAGGATCTCACCTTGCTTAGCTTTAATGCTAAGCATGATGTCATGTAGAGAGCCCGAGTGTTGGTGCTAGAACTAGGGCCTGCCTCCTCCTGGGGTTGTTTTCTCTCTTCCTCTTGATCAAGTATATCTTGCACCTCATCCACTCCTCGAGAAGGGGGTACCTCTTGTCTTGATGTTGGGCCTCCACTTGACCTTGGCTCCTTCTAAAGGAGGCCTTATTTAGTGGCCCTATAGGATTTTGGATTGTCATCTCAAGCCTCACCTTGATCCCATTGTCTTTGCACATCTCTGTGACTAGGGTGCTAAACAGGAGAGAGTTTCGCTTCACATCGCAGCCCTTCTTCATTTCGGTCAAAATTAGGGTGGGGAGGTCGATGTTTTGGCCCTTCCCAAGTGCGTAAAGAAACCGGGCCATGTCAGGGAGGATTTCATTTTTTCTTCCTATCGGAGCAAAATTCGACACTACAAATTTAACATTTTGTATTTGTCAATGAGCTTTCCTTGTCTAAAAAATCTCTTCCCTACCGAAGAAAAATTAGGCACTCCCGTTAGCTCCACTCCAACTGCATTCATAGCCACATTCTTCTTCGGGGGGTAGGTAGGCTTGGGTACCCGAGGTACCTCTTATCTCATTTCCTAAATATAGTTCTCATCAACATCAACACGAGTTCCCCTTACATAACTCTTCAGCGCCCCATTTACAATTTCGACGTTGGAGTAAAACTCCCGCACTAAGTCAATTACGGCCTCTCCGCCATTTCGCAAATACAATACACAACCTCTCTTCTCCATATCCGCCAATATACCCAACTTAGTGAAACTAGTCAATACCATAACTCACTCACAAGCAACCGTGTGGTTTTAATAGAAATAATCGTACCTATCAGCTTTTAGAGTCGTGGGGAATTGGGTCTTGTCATATCTTCGCTTAATGGGTGGGCTCCCCTCTCTAACTTCGATGATTTCCACCACCATATTTGGCTCTTGGTTTATTGGGTAACGCCTAGCAGTCATTTTGACTCTTAGAGGCATGGTGTTTCAGTTTTGAGGTTGTGTGGGCTTCGAAAGTCTTACTATTCTTGTGAAAATGATGGTTTTTGATGTGGGAATGGCTTTGGGGTGGTCGATTTTTGGTAGAAATGGAGAATGGGTGATGTTTTGAGGTCTGGGTAATGAAAGGGACTTTAGAGTTTGGAGGTTTTTGAAGGGTTTTGGAATGAGGAAGACGATCCAAGGTTTTATAGCCTGAGAAGTGACGTTCGAACGTCAGTTACAATCGAACGTGTGTAAAAGGATTTTTAAAAGAGTAAATGATGTTCGAATGTGGTGAACTCCCAGTACTTTTGAGTTCTTTTAGAGACCAAAGTATTATAAGCTCTTTTCATTTGAATGTTCTATTGGCGTTCGAATGAGCTGAGCTCCCAGTACTTTTTGCTTCCATCAAAGGCTGAGTACTTCAAGCAGGTGACGTTTGAATGTCACTTGGTATTCAAACATTGAATCAAAAATCAAAATTTTTTTTGCACTACACTATACACAATCAGAGAGGGCTAAACACAAGTTTAAACCAAAAACTTATGGCATCTCAGGATAAGTCCCGACCCACACTTTAGGTTGGTATTTTGGGACGTTCCTTACTCGGCCCATATTTCATTTCAGTCAAAAGAGTTTGTACAAAACAAAAAGGATTTTTACACTTTTTACAAAAAATTGGACCTTTGGCTTTCATCCCAACAAAAGTACAATTTCCTATAGAGAATAATCTAATTGGAGTCACCCTCCTTATCTGTGTAGTTCAAACAACCAGTGACTCTCCCAATTTCTTCTCTCACAAACCGGTTAAGCAAAGTACCAGAATAGCATGGTACCTCTAATGAGCACAAAATGTTACATATTTAATGGTCTCATTACATACATTTTAACTCAACTTTTGCATATAAGTACTTAGAGTTAGTCGATATTATGAATAATTTTGAATTTTTTTTGTTACAGGTAATTATAGTGTAAATCATGTATTTTAGAACCTTGCAACTAGGTATGGATGTGTGGTGAAGGCATGGACACATTACATAAGGATTTGGAGGCTTAAAAGTGAAGAAATCAAAGAGGTATTGTTGCTTGGGAACAAAGGCACCAGCACCCATACTATTTGGTTACAGTACCTCGGTTTTCCTCTATTTTGACCATGATTTGTTTCGAATCTGAAAAAGTGAAAAACATAAAAGTTGTATATCTGGATGTCTTCTATAGTGCGTCAAAATTTCAGCTCAATCATATGCTTGGATCAAAAGTTATGACAATTCTACGAAAATTGATCTGGAGCAGACAAAGTGTACCGGTACGCCGAACTACAGTAGGCTTAGAGTATCGGTACACTGTGTCTAAAGTGCCCAGAACTCCTAGAAATCATGATCTACTTGCTTGGAGGTCCCACCATTGATTCTCCCACTTACCCCTGACTTTCCTTACACATCTACATGCTTCTCATCACCATTCTTGAAGACTTTGAAGACAAAAGCATTAATGAGGATGGGAGAGAAGGGGGTTGTTAGGGGAGCTGCAGGCTAGGCTTGTCCTAGCCTGTCTAAAGCCATTAACTCACCTCCCTTGGGGGGACCACCTTGGATGAAATTATAAGGCTATCACTTCATATATTTAGCATTACAAAAGTTCTTCAAGAGGTGGCTACCTAAGCTGAGATAGTTCCTAGGAAGAAGAAGATGAATAATAGATAGAAAGTTTATATTTTTGCATTTTCCTTTCCATTTCAGTTGTAGTTAACTTTAAACTTCTTGTAATCTTTAATTCTTGCACCTTATTGTTATTTATTTCAAGTTCATTTCAAGTTTAGTCTTACATTTTAGATTTCACCATTGTTGCTTTCAAGTTTTCTTCATTTCCTAGTTTAAATTGGGTATTGAATATTTTTCTTCATAGTTTAAGATTTATTGCTTTAAGTTAAGTTTCAATCTCCATTTCAATTATGTCTCTTTACATTAGGCATTGTCTTTCCTTTGATCATGAATAGCTAGATTTTTAGTTGGCTAATTCAAGGGAGACCTCCTTTTAGGTCTTCCATTTTAACTCATTTTCTTTCCTCTCTCAGTGTACGATGGTTCGGTTTGACTGGGTTGAGAGTAGATAAGATCGTGAGTCTTTGATATTCCGTAGGCCTGGTCTTGATTTATGCTTGGATCCTCTACACCTCGTCTCCAACTTTCCACGAATCAATTGTTCGTCTATAAACCCTTGGAGGAAGGTTTCCAGTTGAGTTGGGATTCCCATTAGAACGACCTCTTTGGATTAGCCAACACTTGTCTCCTTTCATTTTCATTCACAAACTTCAAACACCAAAACTCAAACAAAAGATTTTAAACTTTTCTCTTTTTGACAAAATCACCTTCACACACTTGAACTTTCCTTCCCTGAGGAGACGACCTTGGAATACTCATTCAAAGTAAAACACAACACATAAAAGACTCCTTGCGCTTGGGGAACACTTCTGCTTGCACATTGCATTTCATTTTCCATTTTATTCCACCATTTCATTGCCCCATTTCCCATATCATTATGAGGGAGAGTGATACTCCTTAACACATATAAGTCATGTACACATTTGAGTGCGATGTGCAGAGATTAGGGAATATTACAATGGCTTTCACCAAGCAGTCTCAGGGTAATCCTTACTCAACCTATTCACTATCCAGTCTAAACAATCGAGTGCGTGACCGAAAATTGGTTCAGAACACTGGTTATATCTTTTCTCATGAAAGACTCTGTCATACTGTTTACAGGCGCCAAGTCTTTTGGCACTACGGCGTTTAGCAAAGTGCTTTAGTCACAAGGGCATTTTTCTTGTTCTTCTCGAATCTCATTCTTCTTACCAATCTTGCTTTTTTCATGATCATAATATGCACATCAGATAGAAAAGTGTGTAGAACTCCTAGACTTAACCAAAAAATTTTACCATTCATGCTTTCTAAGCTTTAAGACTCACTATCTGGTTCGTTAACATCTGCTAGTCACAAAGACAATTTAAACTAACTCACTGACATGATCGTCAATTTCTACAAAATAAGAGGCAAGGTACACAATATGATCAGAAATAGTAACAACAACAACAAAAACAAAAAAATTTACAGGCACAAAATTGAGAACAAAATATGAACTATAGTTCTCACCCCCAACCTAAACTGAACATTGTCCCCAATGTTTCGAATTTACCAGTGTATGGATCTTGGAGATGAGGTTGAAAGGTCAAGATCTATTCATCTAGCAAAACCTACAAATAAAACACCCCATTTAATCATCTTTGGCTAGATCTGGATTTGGGTGAGAACCCTTATATGTGAGTGCGAACAGAAGTAAAACACCCAAGTACAAATAGAGTAAGGAAATGGTAATCATGAGACAAAGGACTGGATCTTCAGGGTATATAGACATGGGGCTGTTGGGGCTGGGTCATTTTTACAAAAAACAGAGAACAACAAAAAGGAAGAAGAAGAAGAAGAAGAAAAAAGAAAAGGAGAAGGGGCTAACATCGATGAATAAAAAAAGAAAAAAGAAAAAAGGAAGGGCTTATAAAGGCGTCCTCTCGGGTCGGGTTGGCTCAAATTTTTCCTAACCCGATCCGTTTTAGTGTCGATAAGCCTGAATCTTAGAGGAATATTCTGGATCCATTAAAAGAATGGTTTCCACATTTTTAACAAAATCCTCCAAAAATGGTTTCAACCTCTTACCATTAACAGTAAAGATATTACCGTTCGATGGGTTTTCCACTTCTACTGCTCCAAGTCTAAACACCTTTTTGACAATGTAAGGCCCCGTCCATCTTGACTTCAACTTACCAGGAAAGAGGCGTAGTCTGGAATTAAACAACCGGACTTTTCAAGAAGGTTTAAAAGACTTACGCACAATGTTCTTTTCATGAAAAATTTTCATCCTGGTTTTAGCAATCTTAGCATTCTTATATGCATCATTTCTCAATTCCTCTAATTCATTTATGAGAAGTTTCCTTGCTAGTCCAGCCTTGTCTAGGTCAAAGTTTATTGCTTTAATGGCCCAATATGCACTATGTTTCAATTCCACATGTAGGTGACACGACTTTTCATAGACTAATCGATAAGGAGACATGCCCAAAATTGTTTTAAAAGCAGTGTTATATGCCCAGAGTGCATCTGTTAGTCTTGACAATCAATCTATGCGGTCTGGATTTACTATTTTTTCTAAAATTAATTTGATTTTTCGATTGGCTAATTCAGCTTGTCCACTGGTCTGTGGGTGATAAGGGGTTACAATTTTGTGAAAGATCAAGTATTCTTTCATCAAATTTCAGAAAGGTTGTTGCAAAAATGAGCACCCCCGTCACTTATGATTGATTTTAGAATTTCAAACTGGGACAAAATATTTTTTAAAAAAAAATTCATTATTTCGGCATGGAATTCTTTCAACCCATTTGGATACTTAGTCTAAGGCCACTAAGATGTAGAGCTAGCCAAAGGAAGGGAGAAACAGTCCCATAAAATCGATGCCCCACCAGTCAAAATTTTTAATCACCAGAATGGAGTTTAAGGGCATAATGTTTCTTTTAGAAATGTTTCCCAACCTTTGGCATCTTTCGCAAGTTAAAAAAAAGGCATGGACATCTTTGAAAAGTGTGGGCTAGTAAAACCCACACTGCAAGATTTTTGCAGAGGTTTTCCTTGATGAAAAATGGTCCCCGGATGCTTCAGAATGACAAAATGTTATTACTTGTCTGCTCTCTTGAGCGAGAATGCAATGCCTTATGATTTAATCCTTAAAGTACTTAAATACGTAGGGATCTTCCCGAAAGAAGTTACAAACCTCTCTAAAAAAAAAATCTGTCTATCATGGGAAAGGATGGAGGGAGCGTACCAATAGCAAGGAAGTTAGCAATATCAGCGTACCATGGTGTCTTATCAATTGTGAACAGTTGTTCATTGGGAAATTTCTCATTGATTGGCAATCCATCTTCAAGAAATTCATACGTTTCAAAATTTTTTGTTGAATTTTGTTGTAATATATCCTTGATCTTTGTACATCATCCTCAAATGTATGTATGGCTTATGGGACTAAGGGAGTGTCACTCTCCCTCGGAATGATATGAGAAATGGTACAATGGAATGGTGGAAACGAAATGTACAAAATGTATGAAATATGTGAGTGAACAAAAGTGCTCCCCAAGCGCAAGGAGTCTTTTGAATGTCATTGTTTTACTTGAAAAAGTATTCAAAGGTCGTCTCCTTAGGAAAGGAAGGGAATTTGTATGAAGGTGATTTTGGTAAACAAAAGATAAAAAAGTGTAAAATCTTTTGTTTGAGTTTTGATGAGTGAAGTTTGTACATGAAAATGCAAGAAAACAAGTGTTGGCTAATTCAAAAAGTTCATTCCAATGGGAATCCCAACTCAACTCGAAACCTTCCTTCAAGGGTTTATAGATGAATGATTGATTCGCAGGAAGCTAGGGACGAGATGGTGAGGATGCAAGCATAAACCGTGACAAGTCTACGGAATATCAAAGACTCACGATCTCATCCACCCTCTATCTAGTTAAACTGAACCATCGTACACTAGGGAGGAAAGAAAACGAGTTGAAATGGAAAGCTCAAGAAGAAGTCTCCCTTGGATTAACCAACTAAAACTCTAGCTACTCATACTTAATGGAAAGACATGCATAATGTAAAGAGTCAAAATGAAGAAATAAAGCTTAGAACTTATTACAAGAAAACTTAAACTAAGAAGAAAGAAATACAATACCCATTTTAAAGCAAGAAATGAAGAAAACTTGGGAGCAACAATGGTAGATTCAAGAACATGTAACTAAACTTGAAATATACTTGAAAAAAATGAGATTAAAGTGCAAGGAATAAGGGTTATAATTGTAACTCCCCAAAATACACCCTGGACGGCATTACATTCAATAACCATTCATACCATGAGAGCACTAAGATAAACCATCAATAAAGAAGACTTCATAACAATGATTCATAACATTTACATCAATATCCCAAAAGAATATGCCATCTTGGGCCTTTACATTCCCAATGAAAATTTACTATTATAGCACAGCGGAAATTACAAAAGAAATTAGACTACACAATGTCCAAAAGAAT
>CM042184.1:21903946-21930931 GCA_023539305.1 Ilex asprella
CAATTATTCATTTCTAATGTTTTAACCTATGTGATTCATTCTTACATCATTATACATATCCTCATTTCCACAATTATTATCTATCATATAACTATATACATTTATAAAAGAAAATGCGGGGTGTTACAATAATAAATTTAAAGCTTACAACAATTAAAATGGAAGGAAAAATGCAAGAACATAAGCACTATTCTTCATCTTCTTCATTGACCTAAGACTACTCCTAAGCTTAGGTAGCCACACTTGTAATGCTTGTGGAATGCTGAATATATGGAGTGTGTCCTGTATTTTCGCCCATGGAGGGTCCCCTAGCATGAGTTTGCAGGCCTCCCATCAATGGGAGGTTGAATGATAACTTGGACAGGCTATGAGCAGCCTACCCAGTAATTCCCCTGGCAGCCCCCCTTCTCTCCCATCCTCATTAATGCCTTTGCCTCCAAAGTCTTCAGTAAGGGAGTATGAGGCATGTAGATGTCTGTAAGGAAAGTTAGGGAGCAAGTGGTAGAATCAATGGTGGGACCCCTAAGTAAGTGGAAATGAATTACAAGCGGTTCTGGGCTATTCTGGGAAGCGTACCAACATGTAGTACCAGTACTCTAAGCCTTCCAGAGTTTGGGGTACCGGTATTGCATACCAGTACTATTTTTTGCTCAAGACCAGTTTTCATAGAATTGTCATAACTTTTGATCCAACCGTCCAATTGAGCTGAAATTTTGACAAAAATATAGAAGACATCCAGATCTACAACTTTCATGTTTTGCACTTTTTTAGATTCAAAGTAGATCTTGGACAAAATGGAGGAAAACCGAGGCATTGCAACCAAATGGGGTGGGTTTGTGCCTTTGTTACCAAACACTAATACTTTCTTGATTTCTTTACTTTTAAGCCTCCAAATCCTCATGTAATGTGTCCATGCCCTCACCAAACACCCATACTTAGTTGCGAGATTCTAAAATCCATCATTTAAGCAATAATTACCTGCAACATTGAAAATTCAATATTATTCATAATTTCAGCTAACTCTAAGTATTTAGATGCAAAATTTGAGTTAAAATGCATGTAATGTTAAATATGCAATATTATGTGCTCATCATTAGTCTGGACAAATGATCTGACACCACATTCTCAACACCTTTTTTGTCTTTAATGATTAGATCAAACTTTTGGAGCAAGAATATCCATCTTAAGAGCCTAGTAGGCTTGGCATCCTTCTTTGTAAGCAAGAATTTTAGCGCTGCATGGTCAGTGAATATAGTAACAGAAGAACCAATAAGATAGGAACAAAATTTTTCCAAAGCAAAAACTACAGTGAGCAATTCTTTTTCAGTTATTGAATAATTCATTTTAGCATCATTCAAAGTTTTTCTTGTATAGTAAATCGCATATGGTTTCTTATCCTTTTTTTGTCCCAATACAGCACCTACAACATAATCACTTGCATCACACATTAGTTCAAAGGATAGAGTCTAGTCAGGAGTTTGCATTATTGGTGGAGAAATTAACATACCCTTAAGTTTTTTAAAAACTTTTTGGCATGCTTCACTCCACACAAAAATTACGTCCTAACTTAGAAGATGACACATGGGCTTAGCAATGGTACTAAAAGCCTTTTATGAACCTCCTGTAAAAACTTGCATGTCCTAAGAATGATCAAACAACCTTTACAGTCTTGGGGACAGGCAAATTTTCAATCAGATCTATTTTTACCTTGTCAACTTTTATGCCTTCAGACGACACAATATGACCTAAGAATGTCTTGTGTTACCACAAAATGGCATTTTCTCAATTGAGCACTAGATTGACTTCTTTACACCTTATCAACACCTTTTCTAGGTTGGTCAGACACAAATCAAACAAGTCACCATAGACAGAGAAGTCATACATGAATACTTTCAGAAATTTTTTAACCATGTCATTAAACAAACTTAGCATGCATCTTTGGAATGTTGCAGGAGCGTTACAAAGTCCAAATGACATCCTTTTGAATGCAAATGTGCCAAAGGGGCACGTGAATGTGGTTTTCTCCTGATCATCTAGTGCTATCTCTATTTGATTATACCCAAAATATTCATCCAAAAAATAGTAAAATTCATGGTCTACAATTCTCTCTAGAACCTGATCAAGAAAGGAAAGGGGAAATGATCTTTCCTAATTACCAAATTGAGTTTTCAGTAATCAATACACATACGCCATCCTATGATGACTCGAGTTGGTACTAGTTCATTTGCATCATTTTTTACCACTGTGACCCTAGACTTTTTGGGTACAACTTGGGTTGGACTAACCCATTTGCTATCGGAGATGAAAAAAATCATTCCTGCATCTAAGAGTTTGAGCACTTCCATTCTCATAACTTTCTTCATGTGAGGATTCAATCGTCGCTGCATTTGACGAGAGGTTTTTGAATCCTCTTCAAGGTATATATCATGATTACCCATTAACGTGCTTATACCTTTTAAGTTAGCGATGGTCCATCCAACAGTGCTTTTGTGGCTTTAAGAACTTCAATCAATTTAGACTCTTGCTAGTCTGTGAGCTTAGACGAAATTAGCACTGGGTATGACTCATCCTCTCCTAAAAATGCATACTTGAAATTCGATGGAAGAAGTTTTAATTCAAGCTTTGGTGGTCTGATACTTGATGAGAGTAGCTTTGTGCCACTTGGTGCAATCTCTTCGAATTTGGGGGTCCATGTCCTAATAGTATGAGTGGGGCACGTCTTTGAGTTTGGGACACCATCTATTGTCTTAGATGAGATAGACTCTAACAGAGAAGATTTGGTAGGGTTCTCACAGAAGGTGTCATTCAGATGTTCCTGTATCAAAGATTCAATGGGGTTTATTTCCCTTTTTTTCTTGTCCTCTCTTGGGTGTTTGGCAATATTGAAAATATTCAGCTCGAGAGTCATATTACCAAAAATCAATTTCATGACTCCATTTCAACAATTGATTTGTGCATTGGAAGTTGCTAGAAAGGGTCGACCAAGAATGATAGTTCTCCGAATGTATTGCTGGCTGAGTATCTAGGATAATGAAGTCAACAAGGAAGACAAAGTTGTCCACATAGACGAGTATGTCTTCAACAATGCCCTTAGGGATTTTGACAGATTTGTCAGCCAACTGAAGTGTGACACAAGTGGGTTTGAGTTCACTTAGACCCAACTGTTGGTAGACAGAATAGGGTAGCAAATTAACACTAACTCCAAGGTCTAACAGTGCTTGTTCTATTTTGAAGTTTCAAATGACACATGACACAGTCGGACACCCTAAATCCTTGTATTTTTGAAAGGTTTTGTGTTGAAGTAAGGCACTAGCTTGTTCTGTTAGGAAGGCTCTTTTTTGGACATTTTGGCTTCTCTTGACTATGCACAAGTCTTTTAAAAACTTATCATAAGATGAAACTTGTTTGATTGCATCCAAAAAGAGGATGTTGATTTTTACTTGCTTAAAAAGCTTATAAATTTTAGGCTGATTATTCAACTTTTGTATGGTCTTGAGTCTATGAGAAAAAGGATCAGGAATGGAATAAGAAGGTTCTCTGTCCTCAGAAGGTTCTGGCTCTTGTTCAATCATAGGCTCAGGTTCTTCTTCAATTACAAGTTCAAGCTCAAATGATGAGTTGACTAGGATTGACTCAGGTTTTGGCTTTGGAATAAGCATTTCACTGAGGGTCTTGTCAATCACCTTGCCACTTTTCAGTGTACTGGCAACTTGGGTTTGGTCTTGTGGGTTTTCCATGATCAAAGGGTTCCCCACATGGAATTGGTCTTGCAATTATTTTGGTTGGGCAGGAAACTTGCCCTTCTAATGTGTAGCCATGGATTGGGTAAACTTTTGAATGTGGCTTTTAAGGTCCTCGAAAGATTGACCGGTCTGGGTTTTGAAATCAATGAAAGCCTGAATGGAATTATTGTTGTAGTTCATTTTACTTTGCATGAACTGATTCAGTATGTCCTCAAGGCTCCTCTTTTGTGGTGGTTGGTATGGTTGATATGCAGGAGGTCCTTAAGGTGATGGGTGTGAACCTTGTGGTTGGTTCATGTGAGTCGGTTGTGTGTTCCTCCAACTGAAGTTCGTGTGGTTCTGCCACCCCGGATTGTATGTTTTAGAATATGGGTTAGAGTAGGGCTTGTTGAAGTTGAAAATTGCATTTATCTATTCCAACAAGACCTCTTTGAATGTTGCGATAGTAGGACACTCCCCAGTAGGGTGTCCCGTTAGCGTACAGATTCCACACACTTATTCTGTAGGAGGGCCAACATTGATTTGATGAACCTTTTTCATCTCTAAAGCTTCAAGCTTTCAAGATAGAGTGGAAATTTTTGCTTTTAGGTCATCATTTTCTTTTAGGACGTACTTTACCCTTTTGGAAGTAGGTGGTCTAGCTTCAACAATGGTAGGAGAAGCTGAGTCTCACATCTGAAAATTGTCAGATAAGGTGTCAAAGAAATTGAATGCCACCTCCGGACTTTTACCCATAAATTCTCCTTGTGCCATCATTTTGACAAACTGACGTAGTCTAGTGGGTAAGGAGTCATAGAAAAATACTACCAAAGTCTAATTCTCAAAAGCATGGTGTGGGCAGGATTGGAGAAGATTTTTGAATCTCTCCCAACTTTGATAAAAAGTTTCTCCTCCTTTCACCGAAAAGTTCATGATTTACCTTTTGAGTGCATTCGTGTGGTATAGAGGAAAAAACTTTCTGAAAAATTCATTTTGTAATGACTGCCATTTAGGTATTGAAAGAGTTTTTAAAGAATTTAGACATTGATTAGCTTTGTCCCTTAAAGAAAAAGGAAAAATTTTCATCTTGGCCAGTTCAAAATTGTCGTGAAATGTTCCACATACTTCCTCAAAATATTTTATATGCAGATATGAATTTTCTACATCTAACCCATGAAATACCAGTAGCAGCTGTACTATCCCGGGCTTGACAGTAAAGAGGAGAGCATTTTTCAGGAAATACAAAACAAGAGGGGACACTATTTCTTATGGGATTTAAGTAATCCCGCGAAGTTCGAATGTTAGGCATTTCCCCCTCTCTCATAGGGACTTCTCCGTTTCTTTCATTATTTGTCATATTACTCTCACAAGAGCTTGCTACTGATCTAGGTGAATTTGGTTAAGGCTGATTCACAGACTCACAAGATTCTACCGGCAAATTTTGATAGTGAGGAATGCCCTCAAACATAAAAATAAAGAAAACAAAACAAAATAAAATTATTTATAGTAAACCCAAGAATATATACAAAATAAAGGTATGTTTACCTTTTACCTTAAAACACATTTTATCGCTCCTCGGCAACGACACCAAAAACTTGACTTGATCCGAAATGTGTACACCCAAGTGCAGGCAATCAAGCTATAGTAATAATCCGGTTAAGTCCGAAATCGAATCCACGGGGAACTATGATTAGTATTTTGAAGTAAGCAGTGATAGAGACCAAGTAACTGGAAACCTTGAGAGTTTGAAGTTATGGGATTTTCTGGATTGAATATAAGATTCTTTCCAATAGGGTTTTCTAGTCAAAATATAGCATAAATTATCAAATGTAACAACCACCCTTTAGTTCGAGGATCAGAACATGTAGTTAATCATCAGGTTTATTATTCTTATGCTTTATAACTCAATTTACTCCCGTGTCAACAGCAAGTTAATCGGAAGATAAAGATGGACTGTGAGGATTAAGAACATGGTTTCAATGTCATTCTAGAAGTTTACCTGAATTGTCTTTGCTGAGACTCAACCCGTCTACAAACAAGCACGTGTTTTTACAAGGAATCAAACCATGGCATTAATGTTCATTTCATTAGATAAAACACAATAATGGTGAAGATTGAAATGTTGTCATGAAGATCTAGCCGGGGTACTTACCTTGAACCAACGGGTCTTTCTATGCAAGATTCAACCATGACATAGAAAGAACCCACAGTTATACAAAGTACCTTTGTTTTGCTAGATGCATTTAATCATTTAATAAGCAAGTGAAATGTAAAGCATTAAAGCATAAAGGAAATGAACAAATATAACTTCTGGATAATCAATACCTGGTCATCACCTCTTACTAAAGAATGAATGAGGAACTACTCACTCTTCATGACTTTGGTAAAGCTAGAAAAATTAGTAATACTCATCCCTCCAAGTAGAGGAGTTACAAAGTGAAACACACTAAACAAAGAGCCGATCTTCAACGAAGAATGAGTGAATCATGTTTCACCCTTTACGACTTTAGTAAAGCTCTAAAAAAGTGAAAAAGTTTCACTCTTCTAAGAAAGAAGGAAACTAAAGCAATGGGAGTGAAATACATGAACAATAAAAGTAGAAGAAAGTTAGTCACATTTGGAGGGTTACTTCCTCAACCAAGAGTTGGAGGGTTGCTTCCTCAACCAAAAGATGAACTAATCTCCCTTGATGCAAGCAAATATAATTCTAAAACTAACTAAATGAGTGGGAGTCTAAGCCTCCATCAAGCTCTCTACCCCTCTTTTTCTACTCTCCCACGATGGGAGTATTTATAGGCAGGGAGGGGAAGACAAGAAGGAGAGAAGTTATAGTGCATGGCCACCCAAGTCCAAGTGAAAGCTAACCACTCTGCAGTCAGTCTACAGACAACGTTCGAACGTTGTCTGGCATTCGAACGTTACCTTTGTCTTTGCTTGATGGGCGTTCGAATTCCAAATGGGTCCTGACCTTCTCACTCAAGTGGCGTGTGGTCTTCTTTGGAAACCTATTTCCACACTCCATGCACATCTTGGCACTTTGCACTCATTATCCTTGTCCTTAATCAATTCAAGTGGACTTTCGAACATGAGTTGGCATTTGAACATGGTACTCAAGTATCTCAGGGCCTTCCTTCTTGGTTGCAACACGTCATGTCTCAATAGTCTGGTCTTCACATGATTTAAGGTAACATTTGAACGTTGATTGGCATTCGAACGTTCTTGGCTTGGTCCAAGCTTTTCCAATTTTGCTCCAGAATATGCTGGCATTCGATGAAAGTCAAATATTCATTGCCTTGGGTCCCTTGTACTATTTATGCCTTGAAATGCCATCATTTAAACTCCATCTAAGTATAATTAGTCTTAAAAGGGCATAGTAATATGCTAATTTTAACTACTAATCACATACAAGCACACAACACACACACACTCATATAGTTAGAATAAGATATTGCACAATGACAACACAACACGCATAGATTACACACCCAACTACACCTCTTCAAACACTCGCACCACTACACTACAACTAATAAAGATTTATTATTGAAATCCTTAGGCAACTAAACAGTTAGGTGAAATGATATAGAGAAATACTATGTGCTCTTTCTTTTCTACATTACGCCCAATTCGATAGAAGCTCGATTATTTGATCGTTATGTCTTTGCAATGTAAATTCTCTACACTCATCCATATATTTCCTAAATAAATTAATAATTTCCTTCCATCTCTCTAAATTTCTACCTATATCAATCTAAATCCTCCCCCGCCCCCAACATACAAATTTGTGTGTTCTTTAATTTTTTTTTTTTTTTTGGATAATTTAGGGTAGTGGATTTGATGGCAATAATTATGTTGATTCCAACTATTGATAATTTGTATATTTCTATCATTTTTCGGTATACATGGAAGCATGCTTGGTGTTAACTATAAAGAGAATGAAGTTGATGAAAGTTGTTTCTCTCTTTGTGCATGTGTGTTTTGTTTGTTTCATCTTTTGTATAGTCAACTAATTACACATGCTTATGACGATTTTGGGTATTTAATGATGGTTGTTTTGGTTGTTGGGTATGTATTGATGGTTTTGGGTATAGAATGTTGGTTGTTTTGTAGGTTGGGTATGTGTTGATGATTTTGAGGGAAATAGAATTGAATTGTGGTGGTATGGTGTATTATAATGATTGTAAGTTCTGTAGACAGGTTTAGATTTTTTCTGGGCTCCTTTTTTTAAAGGATACTTTGCCAAAATTTTTGGAAAATATTAGTGGCTAGCTTAATTTCAATCTTAAAAACTATTTCAAATTGATGATTTTTTTTTAAGTAGCAAAGGATTTTTTGTGTCGACGTGCCTTCAGGCACAAATAATTACTAGTTAATGTATATAACATGTGGTGGGTGATATGTTTTAATGCTATAATTGGCATTGTGGTTTCAATTGAAATGCAATTGTACATGCATTGCATGTGCACGGGTTAAACATCACATCCACAAGATATTTGGCATGGTTGTGAGTGTTGTGCATGAATAAATCCCTTTAACACATAGGTGAGTGAAGGGCGGGGCTTGGAAAGATTGGACCAAGTTCCAATCAAGTCTCATGGGAAATTGCATGGAAATATGTCAAGGCATAGCAAGAATGCTAGATTCTCCTTTGGGTGGAAGACCTAGTTTATTCAGTCACACATTTTTCGGTGGTGTAACGAGTCTATAAAAGTGTGTTAGCAAAAAAGGAGCCAAAGGTGGGATGTCCTCGAGATCCGTTAACAATTTGGGAGCTTGTTGGTGAAAGACCATAAATTACCCGCTCCTAAAGACAAGAATATAATTGAAATGGTCATTGGGTATGTATAGCTCAATGGCAGGGGATTGGAATTTCCTGGTTAATGACATGACATTACAGCATGGGTATGCATGGGAACCCGGGAGTGAGTTCAGAGTCGAACTTGCAATCATGAAACATTACTCGTGGCTCGACATTCTGCA
This sequence comes from Ilex asprella, assembly GCA_023539305.1. Classification (NCBI taxonomy): domain Eukaryota; kingdom Viridiplantae; phylum Streptophyta; class Magnoliopsida; order Aquifoliales; family Aquifoliaceae; genus Ilex; species Ilex asprella. The sequence continues at coordinate 21,912,649 of CM042184.1, forward strand.
GATGGCCCTCATATGGGTCCACTTTAATGATGAAGCTCGAGCTCGAGCTCTTATCTTTGATATATAGATGCTAGGTCCCAATTGTAAAATTGATAGCCTTGTAGTTTTTTTGGGTCTTACAAAATTGTGTAGTCTTTTTGTAAAGGCTTATATATGGGGACTTAATGTAAACTTTTCTTTTGTTTGAATGAATAGTTTGTATTTGAACTTGTTATTGTTGTCTAATGCATGGATTGGATTAGATGTGTATGTTAGACATTGGAAGGTCAATATGAATTATTATTGACTTAGGTTGCATTTTGGGTGGAGCTCCACGTACAAAGGAGGAATTCCGTTAGGATTAGTCCACCAGAACCATGGCCTTAGGATAATTAATGAGGCTTAACGGATATTAAGGACCCCCGAGTTTTAGGACGTCACAAAATCCATGCCTGTAGAACTTTCAATAAAAAGTTCGATGAGTTATGTACAGATTTAGTACGAACCCATTTAATTCAAACTTAATGAGCCAAAGTAAAAAACAAATGGGTCACTTAAGGTCTCTAAGATCTTTACCTTTACAAAGATTCTTCGAATCTTTGGAGGTCTTCATGATATAGCTTGTAGCTTGAACTTCTTCCTTCTTGTAGCTTTGGATCTTGAAATTTGTAGCTTCATGAACATAAATTTAGTTGATATTTATATTGTGACAGCGTCCTCGAGGATCATGACGAAGGAATTCTTCCCGAGGAGCAACTGCAGCCCGAGGCCGGCCAAGGAAGGGCAGAAGAGGCCGAGGGACAAAATGAACCTGTCACCCTCAGTGATGGTTCCAATCTGCCTTCTTATCCCATTCCTTTTTCCAACCAAAGCGTGATCTACCTCCCCCGTCCGTACAGGGTTACATGATATTAAGTCTAGCTAAACTAATCCACTAGGCTTCAATGTTCGGTTACAAGGTTTAAAAACTTATACCTCAACTAATTTCATGGTTATATGTTTTCTGAACTTGAACCTTCACTCCAGAGTCTACCGTAGGCTCTTAAACGCCTATAATAGCTCCACAAATAGAATACATGATCCTCCTTTGGAATTCTCTTTCTTCAACCTTAGAATTCTCCTTCAATATTAAGATCTCTGAACTTCTGAAGGTTTATTGTTGTTCTACACGACCTCTCTCTATCTCATGAATGGTCTATGAGAAATCACTAGTTTATTCTATGTAAAGGCTAGGGTTCTTTTTCTTTAGCTTTTTTCTTTGTCTCTTTTCTCAGTTTTCTAGAAACACTTATGGAGTTTAAGATATAATAAATAATATATATGAGTCAAAAATAGAGTTTAATTGGACAATAAAAGAATTTAATTTTCCGTTGGACAGCTCTGGCTGACTATCATAGGGAGATTGTCACTAAAGTTCAAACCTGACCAGCGAAAGGAAACTGATTAAGCGGACAGCCAATGGTCCGCACTAGAACTTTTATAGCATCCTCTTATTTCAATAGTGACCACTCAAGCGCAAGGCCAACGCCCATCAAGTGGTCTCTGTTGACTTTTTTTTAAGCACAAAACAAAATAAATAAAAAACTAAACCTTTTGAGTACCGAAAGGTGTTACCTAACAAGGTTTCATACCATGACTTTTATAATATTTTTAAAACCATCTCTTCAAGTTTCAATTTTTTTTTTGATAAAACTATGAAATTCATACTACATATTCAATCCTAAATCCATTATTATACCTAAGTCAACACCAAACTTAGCTCACTAAAGTATCTAGGTCTACTACCTCATCTAAGCATGATGAATTTCAAGAAGTTTTCAAATGCAGCAAAGTAGACTGATCTTGTTCTTCACATATTGCTTTGGTCTTTATCGTTCATAATCTTGACCTTTTGGATTTAGCTAAGATCCATTACATGTAACTCACGGAAGGATAAAATTGTATTGTCCAAATTTTTTTATCAAAACTTGTATCCCAAATGATGTGTCAAAATCTTATGCATTGAATGTTTAGTGAAGTTAGTGGATCCTACTGATCTAACCACCCACACCAATTTGAGATACAAAATTTGATAAATAATTTGATAAGTACAACATTATTCCGTCCAAAATTTGTCAATTACATTAATTTCTTGACATGATTAAAGCTTGTAATGTTGTTCTCACTTTTTTTTCAATGATAAATAAGTGGATTGGATTATTCCAATGGATAGACAATGCAAGCGTTGACTTTTTGTACCTCAATTATCCTTTTTTTTTTTGTATTACTCAAATTACTTGAAGAATTTGAGTTGACTTTTAAATTTTACTCTTGATTAGCAGTTAAAATTATTTAACCTATCATTATTGCAAAGGGTGAGGGTGGAGATTGATGTCCCATAATAAAATATCTACATCAGCTTTCATTCTTTTCAAAATTATGAAGGGCGAGGGTGGAGTTTGACTTCCGCTTATAAAATATCTACATCAGCTTTCATTCTTTTCAAATAAATACCCATTAAGTACTTTTTTAACCACGCTTTACTATCTCTATTCATAGGAATGTCACTATTAACATCCGTTCTCTTTCCATTTTAACCACCCATAATTCCAACTACCTATTACTTCATATCACTATTAATCAAGGAGTACTTAAAATCATTGCGTGATTCAGTTAACAAGGAATAATAGGAGCACCGGAAAAAGAAAAGGGTGGGACTATTTTCACCCCATTTAATTTTTCATTAACAAACTACTAACTCCACCCCATTAATAACTAAGCTTATCTCATGCTACATACACTCTTTTTAACAAGTAAACCCACTTTATATTTTTTCATAATTAGGGTTTTATTCTCTATCTCTTCTAATGCACTCACAAAAACACTTTTTCAATATGATTTTTTTTCAATGAAATTCAGGTTAGTATTACTTCTCAATTTAATTATATATTTGATTTCATGTTTGTTATATGAATTTTCATTATTTTCGGTTTGTTTTAATATCTTTGCCAAGTTTGGTAATTTTTATTTAGAATTTATATATATGTATATCTACACTACTTTAAAAAGTATGTATCATTGAAAAACTTTTATTTTCCTCTTTTACCCTCCAACATTTCTTAATTATCTAAACTGCCATGAATAAATATATTATAAAGACAATAATTTACACCTTTTATTTATTATATTAATATCATTTATGTACATATTCCTCATGGTCTACTTTCACCATTAAATTATCAACTTATGAAACAAGAGATATGGAGGGGCACATCTTCTAAAAGATTGTCCCTCTTCCTCTATATATAAAAAATAAGAAGTTGGACAGACTATCTTATCTTATATTACTACTTTAAAATATCATCAAACCTTGAAACATGTTTTTTCATCTATACCCTCTAACAATGAAAATATTACATTCTTATCCTTTAAAATTAATTGCCCTAAATTCCTTCTCTATTGTCGTTACAACAATTCTTCCCCTTCTCTCTCTGTCTCTCTCTCTCCTATGCAATTAGTTCTCGGTTAAAAACAAATAGACAATCGGTCTCTTTTTACCTTCCCCTCTCCCTCTCCTTCTCTCTTAAGCCACTATCTTCTCTGTAAATTTCTTTAATTACAAAAATTCAATTACAAAATTGAGCATGAACTATAAAGCTTCTTAGTAGGCCAGCAGAACCTGTTTGGATTACAAACATCATCTTTCGCTGTGGGGGTTGCCTTACATTCTTCAAGTGTGTATAGGTTGTCAACAAGAGGCAGACACACATGTAAGGGACTCATCGGGATTTCATTATATTTTGGATGGCTACGGATCATGCAAACATCTATGGTAACAAGACATATTGATGAATTTGGTCCCATAATCACGGGCACTGTAATTTTTTGTTTTCGATTTCATCCCCCCTTCTCACCTAATTTCGTATGAGTGAGTGTGAAGTTGTTGTATTATATATGTATATCATTATTCAACTCTTCAAATTGAGGCTATAATTTTTACAAGGATTTGGGTCAACCTTCTACTATTACTTTGTACAAGAGAGTAGTATTTCTTGTACAAAGAGTGAGATCCATGATACATGTGACGCACATATTGCAAGAACATAGTTGCTACCATCTAAAAAGAATAGGGTTCTTTCAGTTCTCACATACTCTTTTCAAGATCAACTCTTCTCAGGTACCAAAAGTGGTTTGAATGATAAAAAGTTAGTTTCTAGGTTTGTTTGTCTTTTTTTTTTTTTTGTAACGCCCCAAAAACCACCCTGGACGGCATTACATTCTAAAACCATTTATATAATGAGAGCACTAAAATAATTCATCAATAAATAAGACTTCGTAAGTCATCCATAGGATTTACTACATTTTCCCAAAAGAATAGGCCCATCTTGGCCTTTACATTTCAAAAATTAAATAATATAGCGCAGCGGAATATAACAAAAGTAAACTAGACTTTATATTGTTTCAAAAAAATATCCTAGTCTAGTACAAAAGAATGTGTCGCTCTAAGCGTCCACTTCGGGATCCACATTCCCATCTAGTGGAGTCTCACAGTGTACAGGCTCCTCGACTCTCAACTCTTCTTCAACAGTATAATCTGAAAAATGTTTAACTGTAGGGGGTGAGCACGAAGCCCTGTAACGAAATCTTCTCAAACTCATACAAGGTTTAGAAATATGTAAAACAAGTCGGTCTCATTTCGTAAATAGCATAAATAATCTTTTGAAGTAAAATATGGGAATTTCATAATGGATCTTAAGTTTGAATAGCAACAATAATTTAAATAAACAGTAAAAAAACCAAGTTTCAAATAAACATCCATTTTTCCAAAATATAACCGTTTTCCCACAAGACCTTATGGAATCTCATACTTCCACAAGTTCTTGTAGGAAACCATTTTTTCACAACAATCCAATACTCCATAGCTCGAATATTCCAAAACCATATGTATAAGTATCTCAAACATGATGTGAGGCAAGCCCTATGAATCAACACATTGAGTAATATCTAGCCCATACACACCCACACAAATCTTAGATACCCATCCTTTAGGAAGGGCGTATGTCATACCAATGGCAGTGACGTATCCAACCCAGGCATTAGTATACTACCCCTTTGCCTCGATACCCATGAATAAAAGCGGTTTAGTCTTACCAAAGCACTAACCTCACTACAAGTGGTAGAAAAAATTCAAACTCACGCGGAGTATGAAACACGTCTACCCACTCTACGATATCTCTTCAAAGACCACCATGGTCATCCCACACTCATAAGAGATACAATACCAAACTCCATTTCTCAATTTACAAACATATCTAAAAAAATCCCAAACTAAGCATGTGACATTTTTAATAATCAACTAAGAAAAATGCAAGAGATCACCAACCATATCATTTCATTACTCAACACAAAGCACTAGGGTTTTTGAAATCAAAAACAAAGGAAGAATCAAGAGAAAAACTCACTTCTTTTGAAAACTAGGGTTTGAAAACAAGAAAAAGAGATTTAAGAGCTATTCCACCATAGCTTTGTTTAAAATATGTTAATCTTTACAATAATACCAAGGAATGATAGTTTTATAACACATATATTTGATCTAAAGTCAAAAGAGTATATATAGATGTAAGCCCTAGCCTCAATGTAAGAGAAAGAGAAGAAATCCCCTACCTTGAATCAAGAATCTCAAGCAAGAACCCAAACTTTGAAGACCTTCTTCCTCCATTTTTTTTCTCTCTTTATCTTCTCCTAGAGTTCTTGGAGGTGTGGGGTGAGAATGGAATCGAAGAAGGGGGAAAATGAGGCTTAGAGGGGTGTTTTAAGCTACATTCTCATCATCCCCAAACGTCCAGAACTAGCACAACTACTTTTCTTTTCAAATTACTTAGTTTTTAATTCAAAGATCTAATACTTTCAATCTCAACGAAAAACATAGTGAACTCATTTCCCACAAATCCCATAAAATATCTGAAACCTAAGCTCTGATACCAAAAATTGTATCTTCAATTATAGTTTCCGACCCTTTAGTTTCATTAGTTATAAATATGCCACAAAGTTTAATATTAATTATATTTCTACTTACTTAAATTCAATATTTCTATTAGAAAATTCGGGATCTCACAGTCTCTCTTCTTCGTCTCTCTTTTTGTCTCCTTCTTTGCGAGCTTTCTATTCCCTCTCACCCTTCACCGGCCACCCCACCGACCCAGGTAAGCTCTTCTCCCTCTCCCTCCCTCTCTCTCTCACCTCCCTCTCTATGCACGCACACACAATCACACACACAGTTAAGCAAACACAAACACACCCCCACCCAGCCAGAGCACGTAATCACAGTCACATACACACATCATGGCACACCCAATATGTTAATCTAGGGTTTTGAATTGGGTGTTAATTTAGGGTTTTGAAATTGGGTATTAATTCCGCTACAAGCTGTTAAGGAGCATTTTGTACTTGTTAGACTCTGCATATATTCTTTGTACTGGACATTGGATAAGGATGAATTTGTGATTGTAAATTGTGAAGATAGCTTTTTGATCTATAACTTTCTATACGACCTTTTCCATATAGAAATAGCTGGTAAGTAGATCATTGAGTGAAGCTCTTTTCTTATTTTATTTTTAGTAGCTGAAGCTCATGGTTCTGTTTTTGGGAGTATAGTTGAACATGTTGGTTGTTCACCTTGGTGTCTCTTTTGGTGGATGATGATATTAAACACACTTGATAGTGTTTGTCTTTATTTCATACTCTTAACAGTGTTTTATTTCTCTCTTTTAGGGTGTGGTTATGAAACTAAAAAAAATATATAAACAGGTTTAAATGTTTACGAGACTATTATTAGAGGGAATTTTACCAAAATTAGTGTAGCCTTGACGTGGGATGAATGAAGTAAGAGTGAGGTAGACAACAAAAAAGTTTTATTACAAACTTACATAGTTAACCTCATCAATGTTCCAGATTTTCTTTTGCGCCTTTAAGGCCTCTGCCATGGTCTTTGATTTCATAAAATGCAGCATCTATATTAAAATAATTCCTACATTCATAAAATTCAACCATTTGAATGTGCTCAAACATATAGAGAAACATATTTTAGGGGTAAAAGCATTTGGGTGGCAAGTAGAATTTTTTGGTACTTCTGTTTGATGATTTATGTCTTTGTTTCTTTTGGGTTTGGATTTTGTTGCACTTTAAGCTACTTCAAGGTGGTGGTTATGCTCATTGCCATTAACCTGTTGTACCAAGCAAAGATACCCAATTTTGTTCATTAGGATTTGTTCAATTGTGATAACAGGTTTGGCTTAAATTTTTTGTGCTTGTGGACCTTTGAAGGTACTTTTAGCTCTATCTGCTTGTTTTGGGTAATCCCAGATCGTAATGGTTTTTGCTTAGTATGTCTAAACCTGAAACATAATTTTACCTTTGTTATGCTATAATGCAATCCTATTTCCTGCTTTCCCTTGGTTTTATGTTCAATTCTGTAAAGGTAGTTTCTTTAACAGTTATGAGAGAGTTTCACCAACACCTTGCTACATTATGTAAGCCTAGATAGTTCTACTCATTCTTGAGTGGCTTGTGTGAAGATAATGCCTTTTTTCACGGTCTACTGTTAGCTATTTTCTCTATAACTTCAAGATTTGGTACCTTGCCTATTAGAAATTGTTTGGGAGAAAGAAGTCTGGGGGTGAAATATTAATATTGAGTTAAGAGACATTATCTCCATGTTTGTCGATTTACAGTACACTGAATTCTAAATGTTATTTATTTATTTATTTATTTCTTGATGTTGACCAAGTTAAATCAAATGAATAAATATTTTTACTCTCACATTGTTTTTTATTTTTTGAATATAATTTCACTTTACCAACCATCTACTTGGAGTTGCCTACTTATGTACCTGTCCAACCCCTAGCCACCCACCCAATAATTTCATTAATTTTTGTTCTCTCAATTTTCCTATGTAATAAATAGTTGATTCATGGGCTCAAACACTGAATCTAAAGTCCTAATTGATAATTATATTATTTATTCTTTTTGTTTTTAGTTTTGGGCATATGGATATGTGGGTGAAAGCATTTTTTTAGAAAAAAATTAGTTTTTATGTTTTCAGGTGTTTACCCAAATCTACTAGCATGCAAGGTATTTGATGGCTTGATTGTAGCCCTTATAATGTTTCTATGCAATGGAATTTTTTTTTTCAATTGGAGGGATTGTTTTTTGTATTGTTTGTTGTTGCAATTGGGGCATGGTAAAAGATTGATAAGCAGAACATTACCCCTACATATTATTTGACTGTAAATGCTAATAGAATGTACTTTTTGTTAATTTTTAGTGGAGCGTCAAGGTTTAATTATGGATATAAATTGTTGTGCGGGGATTCGACTTTTCTGTTAAGTTTGTGCTTTTCTATTGCTGAATGTGACTCTTCAATCCTCCTGTTTTATTATGCAGTTAGATATGGTTTCATGATTATTAGTGTGTTTTGGCAATTTTCATGCTTATAAGGTTTATCATCTTCAATGTTTATTATAAAAGGTCAGAGATGCTTTGTAGTTTGTCCAAATTTAAAACAGGTAATTAATTTTTTAGGGGAATGTATCATTTCCCATGGCACAACACAATTAGGGAAATATTTGATCCCACTGGTGCAGGATATTGTTGCATTTGATGATTCTTATTTCTAAACTTGATCCTGTAATATAAAAGAAAAACAAAAAGATTCCAGTTGATGAAATAGTCTATGCCAGATCCATGAATAGTTTGGTGGACTTTTGGGGAGGGGAATGTATTCTTTTCCATTACCATGGACAACTAGAGCAAAATCTTAATGTGTGGTTCAATTTTATGGGAGTATAATTTAGACTTGAACCGTGGGAAAATTTCTTAAGTACTTAACAAAATTACCGTAATGTATTTTAATTTAGCTTTGAAGTTATAGTATAAATCAAAATTAATTATGTTATCTTCCATGTTCATACCTACTAAAAAAGATAGAGAAAAAAAATGAGATCGCTTTGGAGACTGGTACATTCATTATCTTCATTTTGCATGCACAAACCTGTTCTTGCTTATGATTGCATGCTGTTCTTATTCAATTTTTATCCAATTAATGTTCTCATTTTTAGGTTGTCTAGGAAGTTGTTTTTATATTATGTTTTTTTTTTACTCTTGATCTTTCTATTCGTTCACTTGCAAGTTAACTGCCTTTTTTTTATTTTGTCTTTTCCAAGTGAAGCGAGAAGAATTGCTCCAATTTGCAAAAGGTGTTATTATAGGGTTGAAAGTTAGTGTTGATATTGGAAGGTAATTCTGAATGACCATTTACATTTTCTTCTTTAGTTGGATGTGTTCACTTGGCATTTAGGTGGCACTCTTGATCTTTTAGTTGGGTTTTATGTTCCTCTTATGTGAGGTCTGAGCACATTTAACTTACTAGCTCCCATTATATGTAGAGGTTTATCCTTTTTCAAAAAAGGGAGAAAATTTTATTAATGAAAAACCAAGAATTACAAGAATCAAAAACAAAAATTGTTACGAAAACAGTAACTGTTTTAACAAACAAAACAGTACACTATACCAAAAAACAGAAATTTTGTTAAAACAGATCCTGTACAGCAACTGTGTTTTGTCCCTGTAGCTCAGCTCTTGCCCTCTGATCAAAGCACTGCTACTTCAGACAACCTACAGCTTGGGACCTGATGCAGAAGGAAACTGCCCCCAAAAGTTGGCTTTAATCCTTCAAGAGAATTAAAGCTATTAATTCAGCTCATGGGAACAAATCAATTCATTCATCAAATGTAGTGCTTCAATATCCTCTCCTTTCATGCCTTACACTCCACATTCAGCACTTGAAAACATACTCAAACTCAGACAGATTGTAAAACCTGGAAAAATCTGAAATTTTTCCAAAAAAGGCAAAATTGTCATTTTCCATTTATAATGCGGAATTTAAAATACGTGTTCTATGGAGCTCATATGACACAACAGACTTCACCGTTAGATTCGTATCGCGAAATCTAATCACCCTGTCAAATTTCGTTAAATTCTGAAATAGTCATATTTTTACATGTCGTTCAAAGCAACTGGGTGGCGGATGACCTCACAAAGGTCTCCAAAAATAAATTTTATAAATTTCATGTATAATTAAATAAAAGTTGTAATAAAATCAATTTGGACTTAAACCGGGATTAAATAAATCATTTCGGGGCGAAAATGGGCCCGAATAAGTGGAAATGCAAAACTCTTGGGAGCAAGCGACGTTCGAAGTCCAAGTGACGTTCGTAAGCCAATTAACGTTCGAATGTGAATCAAAAACTGGAATTTTAAGATTTTTGTGCTATGCTTTAGGGCTTAGGTTTCTTTGGTTCAAAGGGCACATATGGACATCAAATGAGATATATTGGAGTATATTGGACTTCGGTTGATTTAAATGGTAACATGTACACAGATTACACGTGTGGGTTACAATCCCGACTTGAAGGATGCTATTGATGTGATGTCGGGTCGTGCGGCACTCACGGGAATTTTTGCTGGTTGACGGGTGGTCAATGGACTTATAAATAACCCCAGTTTTAGGGGCGTCACATAGATTTTAGAGCAGCAACAAACTACCAGAATAACAGCAAACCACTTATGCATCAAACTTTTCTGTCCAGTTACATAGATCATCAATCCATAATCCACAGATCCAAACACTACAAATTCTCATCCAGCTCCATTCCTTTTATCAAACACAACAACCTTTTTCAATCTAGCAGTAGGTGACCTACCTTGATCCTACTGTAAAAGTAGTCTTCTAGAAAGAGGCAAACCATCACTTTCAGAAAACTCAGAGCATCTGCCAGACTACACAGCAAAAGAAGCCAAAAAATCAGCTATGACATTGGCTTCCCTGTATATATGTCTCAACTTAAACCTTAGTTTGTCAAGCATCCTCCAGATCTACTCTATAATATCCTTCAACCTCCATGGCACTTCAGCTTGGCCCAACACCATCTGAACCAACACTTGTGAGTCAGACTCAATCCAAAACTAATGACCCTCCAAATCATTGCTCAAAATCATTTTTAATCCATCAAGCAAAGCCCTGCACTCTGCGCTCATATTAGATCCTGGCTCATAAAAGGCAGCTGCTGCAAACACAATAAGATCCATAGAGTTGAATATTGAAGCACCAACCCAAATGAGTGTATGTAATAGTTAAATGACCCATATGAGTGTGCTTTCTTTATGTTTCTTCCAATCCTTTTTGTTGAGCCAAAATTTGAATATTTTTGCCGAGCATGACTTCACTCATATAACGAAGAATTATACAAGTTTTATTAAATGTAGGTTAGACCCATTCCAGATAGTATATATTTGTTAATTATAATCTCTTGTTTCAAGAGAACACCCTTTGATTCTAACGAGAAATTATCACACATTACCATTTATACCACAAAGGAATTTTATTTGTGATGGTGGCTGGACCTAGGTTAATTGTCTAGGCTGCTCTACGTACCCATTATCGGGATCAAGCCAATTCGTAGTTCGAGAGATAAGAATTTAATTGGAATTGATTTGGAATTTCGACTGTGCCCAGGATAGTTGTTGGACTGCCTACGTATCCAAAAATGGAATCAAGTCGGACGTAGTTCAAAATCAGAATTTGGAATTTATTTGAGAGTGTGACTGCGCCCAGTGTGGATGTTGGACTGCCTACGTATCCAACAAATGGAATCAAGTCTGACGTAGTTCATGATAAGAATTTTGAATTTGTTTGAGAGTGTGACTGCGTCCAGTGTAGATGCTGGACTGCCTACGTATCCAACAAATGGAATCAAGTCTGACGTAGTTCATGATAATAGATTTTTAGAATTTGAGTGGACTTTTAAATGAGTGAATGACCCATTTAATTTTGTTTGAAATGGGTGAATGACCCAAAATTTGATGTTGAATTTGATTTGGTTTGAAATAGGTGAATGACCCATTATTCTTTGGAATGGATTTGAGTCGTATTTAAAACAATTTAGACTTATGTGAACTTTAAGATTCACATAATTTGTGAATTAAATTCCATGTAGGATTATTAACTCAAAAATCTAATAAGAGTCCAAGACTTTTTTCATAAATATCGTTGAGTTTTAAACCTCTTGAAAATTAGTAAAGAGTTAGAAACTCTTTAATTTGATTTTTTTTTTTTAGTTTAAACACTCTTTACTTTGATTTATACACTATTTAATTTGTAGGAGTTTGAAACTCCAAAAAAAAAAAAAAGTGATGGATTTAAAATGGTCAAATTATTGTTGCATTTTTAGAAAAGAATCCAAGATTCCTTGTTCTATTTTTCATGCGCTTTTGGCAAAGCACAAGACTTCTGGATTGTTGCGCGTTGTATGAGAAGTTAAAAACTTCTTTGATTTAGTAAGAGTTAAAAAAAAAACTCCTTTGCTTTATGACTTGGTCAGTAGGAGTTAAAAAACTCCTTTATTTTTATAATTTAACTCCACACTTTAGTCAGAGTTAAACACTCTTTTAAATGGGATTTAGGAAATCCAACAATTTAGAAATCGAAATAGACCAAAACAGCCCGCCACTCGTATATTGACTTTGTTGCTTGAAGTTCCAAACTCATTTGTGGGTTCTGTCAATTTCTGCTGCTACAACAAACTCAAATTAATTTGTGTAGACGATTGTTGTAGGAATTAGAATCTCAAAACAAATGTGTAACTCCCATGGGCCTGGCCAAAAAGAACTGAAGATTCCATGCCAGTGAAAGAGTCTGAGACTCTTTATAGGCTGGAACATGAAAAATCCAACCAAAGGAGTTTGAAACTCTATTATGGTGAAGGCTCAAAATATGGCCTTCGGCCAAATATGTAACATTTTTTTTGCCATGGGATGCAACGAATATGGGATTTGGGTATCCGTGCAATTTAATCGAAGACCACATGACGGAAGAATCGAAGACTCTCGTGAAGCTATATGACAGTTTCGTATAAGAGTGCAACACTCTTATAAATTTCGCGACGTTCCGAAGTCAAGGAGTTGAAAACTCTTATTGAAATGGGTTGTATTTGAAAGGAGAGTACAATTATTATAATCCTTTGGCCTTTCTTAGTGGTCTTTGAAAGACCAAAAGAACAACTTCGGATCGGTCTGTGAAAGACCCAAGAAGCAAATTCAGATTGGTCTTTGAAAGACCATAAGTTGCTGCCATTTTTTTTTTGATATAAGGAACTCAATTAGAGTCCAGAACTCTGTTTCTAGTCTTGAGTTCGGTGGGTAGCTTTCATGAGAACAGCTACAGTATTTCCATAAACAACACGTTTTGGCTACGCCCATTTTTTACCATGCTGGAATTTTTGTGATAAGTGCCGCCACGCTCGATGGAATTTTTGCTTGAGCAAAGAGGTTCTTGCCGGTTCCGTGAAGAGTATGAAACTCTTGTAATTTCTTTGGGCTGCACCGAAATGAAGGAGTTTAAAACTCCCATAATTTGTGATTTCAAAATGAATGAGTATGACCACCATTGCTCCAGATTGTTGTGGTTGTTTGGGATTGCTTTGGTTTTGAACCAATCTTACTACATTCAAAATATTCCAAGAGATTAGATCAACAAGAAAGAGACTAAACAGAATTTTTTTTTACCTGTTGCTAAACTTCAGATTTTTTTTCTTCTCCTCTTTCTGCCGAAATTTCCCTTTGCTCTTTGCTTTTTTTTTTTTTTTTGCTTTGATAACCGTCTGAAACTCCCCTGATCTCCTTCCAGATTTCTTTTTCTTCTTTATCTCAAGATCATGGGTATTTATAATAGTTTTTTTTTTTGCATGCAAAAGGGGGGCAGCTGGCAGTTTTTTTTGAAACCCACCAAGTCCATCTTCTCTCAAATGGAGTAGTGGGGAGTTAAAAAAAAACGTCTTTAACTTTCGGCTCCCTATTTTTTTGTTTACAACATGTAGCTGTATTTTTTTTTTTTTAAATTCATAAGGATGAATTTAGTGGATCAAATTAAAATGTGGAATTTGATAATTGGGCTTGAAGGGTCAAGTTAACGATCAATAATTCAAAGAAGTCACGCATCGAACATGAACCCATTATTGATCTTAAAATTTTTTGTTTAACACTTTTATTGGTTTTTATTGTACAATTTTGTTATTATTTGTCTATCACTATTGATTTTTGGTGTGTTTTTTGGTTCTTACAATCCTTTTTTTCTCTCACATCTCTTTCTCTCACACACACAACGCACAGAACCCCCAACACATGCACACGCACTTACACTCACATTCACATTCACATTCACATACAATTACACACACTGTTGGTTTGATTATATTCACTTTGAATTTGGTTAATTAGGTTCAATTTGAATGTGATTTGATTAGGTTCAATTCAAGTCTTTGTTACATTCACTATGTTTTAAATTTGGTTGCTTTGGTTTTTACGTGAGCTTTGGGGCCCTCTCTCTCTACCCTTCCTCTTTTGCTGCACTTTGTTTTTAATTAATTGTGTTTCTGTGGGTTTTCTGCTATATTAATGTGTTTTACAACCAAAAAGTACTCTTTGCATCTACTTTATTGGATGAGTTCGAATCTTTCCAATTTGGTGACATCCGTTGAATTGATATTGGGAGTTTCGTTGAAAGCGCAGTGATTGATTATGCTAGCTATAAGGGGCTTATTGGTGTTATGTTGTTCAACTACGCATGATGATTTTCTTCACTGGACATTGACTAGCACCATCGAGGGATTCACTCAGGTAATTATTTTTTAATTCTTTTATTTGTTAACTAAATTTGGTTTAACAGTTGAGTTAGTTTCCATGCTTAAATTTTGTGCGAATGAGAATTGGGGGGGGGTTTGAATGGAGGGTTTATGAATTACATTAAAACTAAAGTATTAGTGATTGTAAATAATAATTATGTTTCATTTTTTCCCATATGAATGCTAAAACAGATAGTAGTTTTTCAGTAAGCTCGGAACTGCATATTGAAAATCACCGATTATTGTCGAAGAACTCATTACCAGCAAAGATGTCGCTAACAATTTCACATGACACCACTATACAAGTAAGACAATTTTCCCTCTCATTTCATTTCTTTTTCATTAAAGCCCCAAGTTTGTTGGTGATTCACTAATAAATAGTTGATTTTTGTTTGATAGTTGGAAAAGAGATTGTGGGTTTATTGGGTTATATTTGGTTCCAAAGTCTTGCTGAGTGAGATGGTTTTCCACTAACCAAGATCACTTGCATTTTTCATCTCATATTCTAGGAAACATATTTACTTATTTATCTAAAATGTGTTTGTGGCACTTGCGACAAATTTGGGACACTGCTATAATTTTCAATTTTATGTTGAATCCAACTAACGATAAAAGTAAGGGGTCTTATATTTCAGATTTACAATTGTTTTATTTTGCCTCACATATTTTGATAATTGGTTATATTTCAAATATTTTCAGGTATACATGGAAGGATATGAAGATGAAGTTGCAGGTGTTTCTCTATTTGTACATGTGTGTATTTTTTGTGTTCCGTCTTTTGTACAGTTAACTAATTATACATGACTATGAGGGTTTTGTTTTGGTAGTTTGGATAGACATGGTTATGATGATTGTGGTGTTATGTATAATTATAAGTTTTATAGACAGATTTAGATTTGTAACACCAAAAAATCCACCCTGGAAAGCATTACTATCTATAACCATTCATACCATTAGAGCACTAATAAAACCCATAAATAAAAGAAATGTCATTCATCATCCATAAAATATTTACAACATTATCCAAAAGAGTATGTCAAACCATGACATTTACATCCCAAAAATTAAACTATTATAATGCAGCGGAAAACAAAAAAAAACTAGACTTCACAATATCTCCAAAATGAATTTCCTAGTCTAGAACAAAAGATAATATAGTTGTAAGCATCCGTCTCGAAATCCACATGCCCATCTATGGGAGTCTCCAAATGTGCCGGTTCCGTTACTCCGAGCTCCTTTCCAAAGCCATAATCTGGAAAATATTATTTGTAAGGGTGAGCACTAAGCTCTGTAGGAAAATCATCTCAAAATCAAACAAAGTTTTTGACAACATGTAAAACAAGTCGGTCTCATTACATAAAATAGCATATATAACCTTTTGAAGTAAAATCATGATATTTTAATAAATCTCTAGTGTACGAACAACAATAAAGTTAAATTGAAAGGTGAAACCAATTACCAACAATGAGTCATACAATTTCCACAAGTAAACCAATACCCCGCACATGATTTAATATTGTCCTCTTTTTGCATGAGCATCCTTACAAGGAACCTCTCACCCTTAAGGTTGTGTTTCTCAAGCATCCTTACAAGGAACCTCCCGAGAAGATCACATATTGTCCTTTTTTGGCATGAGCATCCTTACAAGAAACCTCTCATCCTCAAAGGTTATGTTTCTCAAGCATCCTTACAAGGAACCTCCCGAGAAGATCTCATATTCTCCTATTTTGGCATGAGTATCCTTACAAGGAATCTCTCATCCTCAAGGTTTTGTTTCTCAAGCATCCTTACAAGGAACCTCCTGAGAGAGAATGAACATCCTTATAAGGAACCTCTCACTCATGTTTATCCAAACAACCATACAAGAAATACGATACCAACTATTTTCTCAAATACCCAACAATTGCACAAACCCCCAATTTATAAGCAAATTCCACGTAAAATCTCCAATTCCCACAAGTGATATTCCCAATAGACCAAATTTAAGACAATGTACAAGAGATCATCCACAATTTTATTTCAACACTCAACACCAAACAAATTTACACAATTTATAAGCATATATCAAAATTCCCAAATTTGGCATGTGACATTTTCAATAACCAATTAAGAAAATTGCAAGAGATCAACAATAATATCATTTTATTATTCAATATGAAACACTAAGATTTTAAAATCAAGAATAAAAGAAAGATTTAGAAAAAAGTTCATCTCTCTTGAAAACTGGGGTGTTGAGTCAAGAAAATAGATTTAATGGTTAACCAACCATAGTATTATTCAAAACATGGTAATATTCACAAGGATATCAAGCATTAATGATTTTATATCATACATATTAGCTTTAGAGTGAAAAGAGTACATATATATAAGCCCTAGTCTCAATGTAAGAGAATAGGAAGAAAATCCCTACCTTGAATCAAGATCTCCAAGTAAAGCCCATGCTCTAGAGATCTCCTTCCTCCGTTTTCTTTCTCCCTTAATCTTCTCCTAGGGTTCTACGAGGTGTGGGGTGAGAGTAGAATAGAAGAATGAGACAAATGAGGCTTAGAGGGGTGTTTTAAAGTACAAAAAATTCAACTTTTTAGCTGTTCGGAAAGCTTCAGACAAATTGTACCGGTACACATATCGATACGACCTGCCTACTGGACCTCGGCATACCGGTATGCGTACCGGTACTGTTTACCTAGTTTTGCCTTTTTTGCTTATTTTTCATTTACAATTCATTCTAAAACCTTCCAATGCCAACCCAAATTTATACAATATACATTTTTACATAAATTATAGTTGGTATAAGTTCTATTACATGCAGAGATTTACAAGATTTTTTTGGGCTTTTATTTTTAGAGGAAACTATGCCCAAATTTCTTGAAATTAGTATGGACTAACTTGATGTTTTGGTGGTTGGATATATGTTGATTGATGATTGGTTATGTATTGATTATTGTGTATCTATTACTAATACACATTCTCTGTGGATTTCAAACGGTCATAAACTCATCTGCATGATCAGGACTTAACCCCACCAGGTTTATCTTTCCACCCAAATTGGCTTGAGGTTGGTGGATGACATGGCATGGCTCATCAAGGGAATGCTTCAGCACCTTTTTCACTTCAATTAATTATCTCCTTAATTTAGGCTGTGTTTGGTAACCGTTTATTTGCGTTTATTTTTTGTTTTTGTTTTCATTTTTTGACCCAAAAAAAAATCAAAATATGTTTTTTGAATGTTTTTCATTTTTTTTTACAGTTTTGTTTTGAAAACAATAGAAAAATATGAAAACATCAAAATAGGTGTTTTTGAAAACACGAAAAAATAAAAACACGCGCTTCACTTCTCCCCATTTAATGAGGTCTATCCTTCGAACTCCCTTAGCAGCAAAAAAAAGGGTTTTTTTCATTCCCACTATAAAAGCATTTCCTCTTTTCTCGTTCATCTCTCACTCTCTCGTTCCAGGTAGCAGCGACGTCTCTCTCACTCTCGTTCCAGGCGGCAGCGACGAAGAAGAAGCTACTCTCTCTCTCTCTCGCCCTTCTCTGATGGGTTCTTTTGGGGATGGGCTTGGTTGGGTTTTGTGGATGGTTTGTAGGGG
>CM042184.1:21931331-21949147 GCA_023539305.1 Ilex asprella
GTGGTAGGGGTGGATTGGGGGTGGGTTTCTGTGGGTTTCATTGGGTTGTGGGTTGCGGTGGTGGTGGGCTGGTTTTTTGGTGGTTTGGTGGTGGCGATGGTGACTGGGTGGTGGTGCTGGATTTTTTGTGGTATTAGTGGTGGCTGGGTTTGGTAGCGATGGTGGCTGGGTTTGGTGGTGGCTGGGTTTGGTGGCGATGGTGGCTGGGTAGGGATGGCGGCTGGGTAGGGTGGGTGGAGATGTATTTGAGTGAAGATGAATTTGACATTAAAAAATTAATCAAAATAATTCAATGAATTATGAAAACACTGTTATAATACCAAACATATTTTTTATTTTTATTTTCATAATTTTTTAAATATAAATGACTACCAAACATGTTTTATGTTTTTAATTTTTATCACCAAGAAAATAAAATTTTGTTCTGTTTTTTTTATATAAAAAAACATAAAAACGAAAACGTTACCAAATACTAGTTAAACACAGAATATTTATATTCAAAATAAAAAATTTATAAAAAATAATTTTTTTATGACCTGACTCCTAAAAAAATTGTCAAAATAAACTTAGTGTCGATTCAAGTTTAATAGCTGATTATTTCGTGTTCAATTAATCGGTGTTTATTCATTTCGTGTGTGTCTATGTTCGGTGTTTTCAAGAATATTGTAATTTTTTTTAATAGTACAATTTCAGACATGAATTATAAGAACAATTTAGACTTTGTGCCCAAATTTAATATTATGTTTTTTGAATTACATCGTGCCTTCGACACCGGTTATACCAGTTAAATAGATAGAGTCACCCATCTTTTCTCCCCGAATGCGAGAAATTGTTGTAGATGTCAATTCAGAGAGAGAGAGAGAGAGAGAGAGAGAGGCAGAGGAGCGAGAATGGAGTATCGAGAAGACTTTAGGTCTGTACTGCCCTACTTACCTGTTGTTCTCCGAGCATCGTCACTGTTCTGGCCATCGCCAGTTGTTGAAGCACTCAAGGCACTATTAAATGGCCCCGACCACAGCAAAGTGGACTGCGGAGAGGTCCTCTTCCTCGCCATTTCCGACATCAGGAATTCCCTCAACCTCAACATCTCCTCCGATCGTCTCGCTTCTTCCGCTGCCGATGGTTACGCTCTTTTCTTTGATGACGTAATCAAAAATTTCAAATTCAAATTCAAATTCAAAACAAAAATCAAAGTCATCATCATTTCCATTTTCTGATTCATATCTACTGTCTAAATCAATCTGTCGTATCAAATTGTGAATCGTTGACAACAGTTGATGTCTCGTGCTGAAGCGAAGAAATGGTTTGGGGAGGTAATGCCGGCGTTGGCGAATTTGCTGTTGCGATTGCCGTCGCTATTAGAGATTCACTATCAGAATGCAGATGGTGTGCTTGTCAATGGTGGAAGAAGAGATGGAGTGAAAACTGGTCTGCGTTTGTTAGAAACACAAGAGCCTGGCATAGTGTTCCTCAGTCAGGTAGTTCGCATCTTCAACTTTAACATGACTTGATTTTTTTGCATATGTTGAATGTGTGATTATCTTGTATCAGAACTGCAAGCTTAAACAACATTTGTTGCTGAGTTTTAATTGTCATTTTATTATTATAAAAAATCTTTTATTAGAGAAAAGTGTTACATCTCATCCCAAACCGTTTGCAGCTTTATTGTGAAGTAAATCATCCAACTTGAGCCTTTATCAGACCATTACACACACATAAGAAACATTTCTGTGTACACACACCTGGAGACTTGTAAGGCACAGGAGTGTTCATGGACATACTTAAAAATCAGGGACCCATGATTCAACTTCTGACTAAATAAATGGTCTTATTCATCCAACGTCTTGACTTTTTTCATTAGATTGAAAATAAATGGTAACCAGAAAATAACATTTGGGTTGACAAGCATTGCCGCCGACTACATTCATGTACATGACAGAACAATGGCTATGAATATTTTCTGCCACACATTTGTGTCTTCCATCACAGCCTAGGAACCCACAAGGGTAGAAAAGCATAATGATGGCAAGAATAAGTCAAATGTGTGGCCGGTCTCATATTCCTAACCAGAACATATATCTCCTTCCTCCGCTTCGCCAGTTCTAAATTCCACTGCTGCATGCCCCCAGAAATCAAATTCATAAATACCATACAATCACTAAGAAATTGGCAGTTTTGATCGTTGAGTCAGCACATATGCTTAAGATGCTAGGCGACTTTTTTGTTGTAGCAGAATAATAGTACCATCATTTCAAAACTATTTTGCAAGAAAATGCTATACGCAGAAAGCATCCACATTTTGTTTAACATAGTAAGAAAGCTTTACTTTGTTTCAAAAATCAGTGCAGCGGAAGATGAAAGATTTCCATTCTTATTTGCTGCATTCATGCTTTGCATTGGATATTCATTCATTACCTATTCATTGCTGTTCTATTTTAATTACATGATTTGTGACTCTCAATTTATATGTTATTTCAGGAATTGATTGGTGCTCTTCTTGCATGTTCTTTCTTTTGTTTGTTCCCAATCACCGATAGAGGTGCCAAGCATCTTCCAACAATCAACTTTGACCATTTATTTGCGTATGTTTTTCTCAGCTGTTCTTTATATTTTATTCTGAAACTGTCCTATGCATCTGCATAATTTGTATGAGGTATATATATCAATATATTTCAATTTGTACTTATTTTCCTTCTCTTACCTTTACACATACAGTAAATTTTGCATGAATGTGATGTATGAGTTACCTTAACTTGCACAACATTCACACTATGATGGACCAATGGTGACTAAGAAATGAACAAAGGGGCAAATAGGGTCCAACTCACCTTATTTTCTTCTTGATTTGAATTTGGTCATCTTGCCCCTGCAAGTGTTCTGTTGCATGACATCTTCCCTGTTTGCCAATTGAATTAATCACAAAGTGGGACTTGGGAGGAGAATGGAATTCTGAATATTTGTTTTGCTTGTGACTTCAGATATTGGGAGGTTTTGAAAATCAAGTACATTAAATTAGACAGGAAAAAGTTCAAAGGGGCATTGCTGCTCACTGACATTATAGCTACTGTCTCTTATTCAAACAAATACAAATAAAAGACAATATAGCTACTGTCTACGGGGGATCTTGTACATAACTAAAGGAGCACTTGTGCTACATCATTCATTTGCTTCATTTTGTCCTTATTGTTATTGAAAATCAGAGTTTCATTTTGATGTGTTATTTGGTTGGCTGAAACTGTATCACAGGAAGCACAGTGAGCATGGCAAAGAAGTTTGAAAAGACATGGCAAATCTTAGTCATATAATCTATGCTAAGGTGTATGCATTAGTTGAAGAATTGCTTCATTGAACTTTTGAGAGGCACGCACATGTCACACCCATCCTTTTTGTTTTTGATTAGTATTACGTGTCCTTCCACACTGGAGGACACTAATTAATGGGGAAGCAATGCTTTGTTATAAAAAAAGAATAGGGCAAATTATAGCTTTGGTCACTCAACTCCAATGGTGTCATTTAGGTCTTAAAGTTTTTGATTTGTATGGTTCAGTTGCTAACTTCCATCCAAGTAAAGAATGAGAATAGACACGTGGCGACAACAATCAAAAGACATGTAACATGTGTGGATATAAAGGTGACAATATGACCATTTAAAAACATATTGGAAATTTAAGGACCAAACACAATTGGAAGTACGAGAACTAAAGTGAAAGTGAGTGTATACTTCAGGGTCGAGAAGTATAATTTACCCAAAACAATATTTACGATTTGATAATCCATCATATCCCAATCAAGTAAGAGCTTGAAATTCTTGACCCAAAATTATCTCAGTGGTCAAAAGGTTCCCAGGATAGGGAGGAGTGCCTTTCGATAAATAAAGATAAAAAACATCTTTTCGATGTACAGAGGTTAAGAAGAAGCAGCTTAGGTACAACAAAAGATTAAAAAAGGAAAGCACTACACAAATGACATTAGAAAATAATGAAATAGTTGAGACTTAGGAGACATACACAAATATACCAGCAACCCAAGAACAGTTGGTAAGTGATTC
This sequence comes from Ilex asprella, assembly GCA_023539305.1. NCBI lineage: Eukaryota > Viridiplantae > Streptophyta > Magnoliopsida > Aquifoliales > Aquifoliaceae > Ilex > Ilex asprella. The sequence continues at coordinate 21,935,380 of CM042184.1, forward strand.
AAGACTCTATTCTCCTCTTCCTTTTATCTACTTCTACTGTAGAATTGGGAGAAAGAGACAAAATAAGAAAAGGGATTACTGAATTTTCGTAAGGAGTATGCCAAGAAACACACAATTCTCCATAGTACCATATGATGGAGAAGCTAGTTGAATAAACAGACGAAGTCTTTCAATTGTGTTGTACGTGCGAGAAGATGAAGCAATTACTTTCCGAAAAAAGAGAAGATGAAGCAATAATGAAGTCTTTTTTAGTTTATGGTCATTAAAGATGACAAGCACAATAAGGATAGTTTTTTTTTTAAAGAAAAAAGTTGGATACTTATCAAAATGGCAGATGGTCAAGGATGATGGGTTGGAAATGCCTCTCTATTAGTGATAAGAAGATGAATTGTTTGGAAATGCCTTTTGACAAGAGTGAGGTAAAATCAACATTTTTTGAGTGCAAGAGGGACGAGTCTATGGGGCTAGATGACTTTTCAATGTTGTTGAAGGGAATTTGTTGGAGGTACTAATGCTACATACACTTGTTCGATTTTAAAAGTAGAGCAATTCCTTGAGAGGCCTATTTGCTTGCTATCTAGTCACTTTATAAGATTTGAACAAAGGTTAATCGACTAGGTTGCGAGAAGTCTTGGGTGATACAATTCAAATTTTTATGTGGGGTTTGTTATGAGTAGGCCTGACAATTGTGTCGTGTCGAGTCGTGTCGGGTGGAACGGGTTTGTGTCAAAAAACTCTCCATCCATTCCCGGTTCGTTTATATAAACAAGTCCAGCTATCACACCCATACATGAATCATTTATTGGACGGGTTACCTGATACAACCCGTATATCATCCACTAAATAAGAGAATAAGTTAGAGTATTTTGAATCCACACGAAAAATCATCAATTCGTTACACATTATACATGTTTGACCTGTTTACCATAATAGCAAATAATGACAGAGTAAAAAAATAAGGACAAAAAATAACCATTAAAAGACTACTAAATTTGAATGAGTCTGAGGTGTGAGATGAGACAGATGCTGGGAGACCTAATATGTTTTTAAAAAATTTATAGTACCACTGTTAACGAGTTAAAACGGGTTAAAACAAGTTTATGGGTTAAACATGAAACCGATTTGTTTATTTCATGGGTCTGTCGAGTTAATCTATTAACCACCTGGACCCGTTAAGATTACACCCAAACTTACTAAATTCGTGTCGAGTTCGTGTCGAGTAGTTATGAGTAGACAAATTTTGGCCATTGTGGTGGACCGGTGGTAACATGTGAAATTGTGTAAGCGTATAAGTTTAATGGAAACAAAGAGGTTATTTGTAAAATTTACTTTCAAAACGGTTATAATCATGTGGATTGGAATATTTGAATTTTGTCTTAAATGTCAAAGGCTTCTAGATTTGATGGATTATTAGGTGTTGTAGGTGGTGTATTGGGAGAGTGGCTGTTGAAATATCTAAGGTTTCCATTGGGACAAACTTTTGGAGTCCAATTTTGGAAAAGGTGGAAAAAAGATTGGACGGCTCAAAAATGACTTGTTTATCTAGGGGTGATAGGCTAACTTTATTCCAGACTTTGTTGTCTAATATTCCTGTTTTCCTTTTATCCCTTTCTATAAGTCTAAAGAAGTTGCAAAAATGATAAAGAAGAAGATAATGGATTTTTATGGGATGGCAGTGAAGGGAAAAAATATAACTTCATTAGGTGGACGGTAGTATCGTAATCTAAAATTAGGGGGGATGGGCCATGGGGAATGTAGTGAAGAGAAACATCGGGAAGTGATCATGGTGGTTTTGCTAGAACATGATTGTTTGAGGCATGTTTTTCTTAATATGGCCTTCATCTCGATGTTTTGGGACTCAAATGTGGTGATTAGGGGTTCTTTTCAAAGTATTTGGAAGTTTATTTCTTAGGATTTAAGTTGTTTCACTAGACATATATGGGGTTGGGAATGGGGAAACAAAGTCATTTTAAGGAGGATAGTTGGCAGGGTAAGTCCTCTTTTGCTTTCAAATTCCCTAAGGTATTTAGGTTGTCAAGGTCGCATAATATTGTCGTTGCTAGCATGTGCTGTTCTTCTTTTGCTTGCTGGTGGGGGTGGGCGTGGGTGTGGGGGTGGAGTTTCAATTTCTTTTAAAACCTAAATCATAGGAAAGTTGTGAAATTTTCATCTTTGTTGTTTTTGTTTGTGTTTGGAGCCAACAATTTTTGATACAAGGGTGTAGACTCTTGATTTTTCAAGGAGATCTCGTTCTGTGCTAAGTTTAGTACATTTTTATTGAACTAACTTTAAATTATTTCTCGGGTTTTGCGAATAAAATCTGATCGCGTTCATTTTAGTCGCGTGATACCCAACCATCTCGTAATGGTTAACTACCATTTTTTTTTTCAATATAGTTTTAATTTTTCCGAGTTTTACACTAGGAGGTGACTTCGGTCAGAGATTCCTGACGAGTTTCTAATAAAAAACCTTATTAAGTGTATTTCAAAATTGCTTGCAACTTTTGGTGGAGGCGGTCGCATTTTGTTTTTTTGTTTTTTCTGTTGGAACAAAGCATTTAGCTGTCTCGATTGAGGTGAATTGAAACTTTGTTACTTGCTGTGGGACTAAGATTCCTGGATTTGATTTAGGTAAAACAGAAATGCCACATGTGCTAAGTTCATTGTTGAAAGTACCACTCAAAAAGATAGTTGTATCACCTGAAGTTCCTTATCTTTTCTGAGAACATTTGTTGGTTGTTGAATTGAGTAGTGACAATGAACCAAGAAGGGGCAATACCATGCTTTTTAGTGGAGTGAGTTTGATTGGTTGAGTGATTTTTCTATATTTTGATAGATTTCTCTTTTCTCTTTTGTTCTGAACCAGGAAAGTAGATTCATCTGATATTTATGTGCTTTCAGGAGACTATATGAAAGTTATGATGAGAAGCAGGAAAATAAAATTAAGTGCATCATTCATTATTTTGAGAGGATATGTTCATGTATGCCTGTGGGTAATATCTCATTTGAGCGAAAAGTTCTTCCATTGGAACATCATCCTCTCTGCGTTTCGTATCCAAGGATTAATTTTTGGAGCAAATCTATCATCCCTCTTTGCCGTTTTGAGGTAGCAAGTGTACATATATGTTGTTTGTCTAATGATTGCAACGTCACATATATTCAAATGATATCTATGGATATGATTTAGTCTATAAAATGTTGCTCATGATAATTATATAATTAATGTTTTTCTGGTGGCTTGTAGGTTTATAATTCGGGCTTAATAGAAGATCACTCCAGTGAGGCTCTGGAAGTGGATTTTGCAAACAAGTTTATAGGGGGTGGTGCTCTCCATCAGGGCTGTGTACAGGTTTGCTTCTTTGAGATAGTTAGAGTTCTTCTAGATGTCAGGGTTTATTAACTAACAACATAAAGTTATGGTTCAGGCTGCCCTTTAATTTATCAAAAGTATTTCAATATGGCCCAACAGCCAGATGGTGCTGAGTTTTTTTTGTTGAGCTATCACATGCCACTCGCTTGACAGAGCAGATGGGCAAGAAAGTGAAAATATACTTAGATTTTTTTTGTATATATTTGAAACCAGGGACATTTTATTACTTATACTTTAAGCAGAACATTATTGACCCCCATACTGGAATATGTTATGGTTGAAAGGTTTTATAGCATTGTATAACATTCTATTGTTGTATTATGATGATTAGGAGGAGATCCGTTTCATGGTCAATCCAGAATTAATTGCAGGCATGCTTTTCTTAACTCGCATGGAAGACAATGAGGCTATAGAAATTATGGGTACAGAAAGGTTCTCAAAATATGCAGGGTGGGTATGTTTCAGTTGATAATGTATTCATAATTTTAACTTGAGGGGGTGCTAATGTGGTGGAAATATTGATGCCAGAGCAATTGCTATAGTTCCTTTACATATGTGTCTTTTGCACGCGAAAATATCTTGTTACATGCTTATGAGCATAACTAGCAAAACCCTTGGTTGGTAAAAAGTTACGACATACAAACACATATTAATAGAACCCATGGTGCTATCATTGAACTGTTTATACAAGATCTACTCAGGAAAAAAAAGTTGGAGGAACGGCCATGTGAGCAACAGAAAAACATAATGACATACTCTAAGATGCTTCAAGGCTCATTCGTTGCCCCTTTCTATTTTCCCACTTTGGTACTTTACCTTTAGTTCTAGTTTTTAAAAAAGTATTTAATCCTCCCGTGTTACAAAGAAGGGACATTGAGAATGTGTTACAAAAAGGGGACATTGAGAATATTGACAAAATGGCATTTGAGTTGAATTTCCCAAAGAGCATGAAACAAAAGGACCACTTTCCAAATGATTAGTTCAAATGGATAATTTGTGGAGAGAATATCACCTTTTTTGTAAGTGAACCTTCCTCAATTATTAATAATGTTTTGTATTCCCTTGTTTCATCTTGAAACTAGCACTTATTTTTTTATGGAGCTACTTCAAAATGTTGTGTTGTAGCCTTTAAGAAGTTTTGTAGGCACCTACCCATGTTCAGATTGTAAAAAAATCTTGTGTCCCACATCGAATGATTAGGATCACCCAAGATTGGTTTATATGTTTAAGGGGCCTCTCCACTCATTGACTATTGGTTTTGGATTGGATGGTCTAATATAGTATTAGAGTTGAGCCTTCTGTAGTCAACGATAAGTCTCTTGCCCATTAAATTTCCTAATATGAATGTATCTTCATTTTTTGGGAGATCCATGTGTGGGTTCTGTTCCCATGCGAGTGAGGTTGTAATGAAAGCTTATATTCTATGAATGATTGTCACACCCTGACTTGACTCGGTGTCCAACGTATGTTACCTCGGCCCACGGAAGCTTGTGAACGTAATCTAGTGTAATTTAGTAGACCAACCCACATCATCCAAACTAACGTATTTTGTATAAACACCGATATGGTTCATGCATTAGGACCATCCAAAATTGGTTTATATGCTAAATCTCTACTTATTGTCAATTGTTTTTGGTTTAGATACTCAAAACACAGATCTCATTACTTAGCTTAGTTATGCCTTTCCCATTTTTGTGTCACCACCTAAGTTAACTATGATAAATGAGGAAGGGTGGATGGATTGTTGTGGAAGGGTTGCCATTTCATATGTTGAATTGAGATGTTTTATGCGCATCGGTAACTATTGTGGTGGTTTTATTGAAGTCGATCATGAACATAGAATTGTGGGAATCTTTTTCATGCAAGGATAAGGGTTCATAAACAACTTCTAGGTTGTTGAAGACAATGTGGACCACTGATTTTAATGGGAATTCTTTTCCCATTACAATTAGGGTTTTTCAGAACATAGGGAGTTTTAATCGTAAGGAATGAAGGAGACTATTTGGAGGAGGTAGCATGAAAAAAGGGTACAACAGTCAAGAGGTTGAAGCACTGTTATTTAAGGCGTAAAGCAAATCGAAGCGACCAAGGCTCCTAAAGCCTAAGCGAGAAGCGAAGCGAAACGCTTTACAAAAGCGAAGCGAACAGTTAAAAAAAAGGTAAATATTTTAGTTTAATTACTTCTAAACATCTAAGTCCTAATTTTATATATACTAATAATTAAATGCAATTAAAACCATAAAAGGAACAAAACAGTATAGGAAATCAACAAAATCAGCACCATCACACTGCTAATAAAATCAGCACTATGTACAACGAAATCATCAAGTTCAAATACATTACAGAAAAATCAGGATTACAGGAAATCAACATACATCATTACAGGAAATTAGCATTTAGGATTACAGAAAATCAGCATTCAGAATTACAGAAAATCACCATTCAGCATTAGAGAAAATTAGCACCACTATTAGCAAAATAGCATTACAGAAAATCATTAGCTATACAAAATCAAAAGCAAAAAAAACAAAAGACTCAAAAGGAGAGAGAAAAAAGCAAAAGTAGAAGCAGAAGCAAAAAAAAACAGAAAAAAAAAACAGAAAAAAAACAACAGAAGAAGCAGAAAAAAAAATCTTAGCATCAGAAAATCAGTAGAAGCAGAAAAAAAACAAAAGCAGAAAAATATGCATACAGAAAATCTCAGCATCAAACAGAGAGAAGAAGAAGAGAAATAGAACCAGTGTGTGGAGCAACGAGGACTAGAACCAGAAGCGAGAAGGAGAGAACCAGAACCAGAACTAGAAGCGAGAAGAAGAGAAATAAAAGACAGAAAAAAAAGAGGAGACAAATCTGTGTGTGGACTAGCGAGGAAGAAGTAGCAGCAGCCAGCACTCTCGTCTGACCCTTTGAGCAAAATTTGAGTGTTGTATTTATGGGATAAGAGGGTAATTGGGCATATGAGCATCGTATATTTTTTTTTCTAATTGCCCCAATCCAACAGTCTATAATAAAAATAAAACAAACCAAGACAACCTCGCATCGCATAATTAAGACGCTCGCTTTTCTCGCTTCAGTCACATTCACTTCACTTGGGGTGCTCAAGGTGACAAACCCTTGCTAGGCTTCGCTTCGCTTCTTGCCTAGGCGAGCTTTTCAAAACACTGGGTTGAAGATGATGCTATTGGGGTTGATGGGGTACATATTACAACGAGAGGAGGGGGGTATAGAATTTGGATGTTGTCTAAGGCAGTCAAAGGAAAGAATCAATTAAAGTTAAGATGACATTAATTGAGGTGATTAATGGTGAAAATTTTGCTAATCACCGAGATAATGGAGATTCAAATGCAATTTTGAATTTTAAAAATGCTTCAAGGGTTTAGAGCCGATTAAGAGAACTAATACTTGTGGGTGTTGTTTAGGGGGTTTGAGTAATGAAAAAATGGTGTTTTTGGTAAAGGGTCCAGTGAGTTTAAGGTTATAGCATAACAAGTATGGACACGGATATGAGATACAAACATGCCAACATGAAATTTCTAAAAAAAAATAGGACACTGACATGTTGGAAACACGTTATAGATAATCGTGTTTTGTATAAAAAATTATAGAATTTATCACAAATATAATGATAATGATATATTATACATAAAACTTCAGTACTTTATGATAATTAATGTTATGTTTACTCATCTAGATTGAATCTTTAGGTTAACATAATAATTGTCAATAATCATCAATTTTTCCGTAGACGTGTAGTAAATATATATAATTTAAATGATTGTTCTAATATTCTCAATTTCTCTTTTCTAAATATTTTATGTATCTTTTGTTTTTGTTATTACTAGTGATAACCCGTGCTTGAAGGCACTATATAATTCAAAAAAATTGATCATTGAACACAAAAAAATAAAGTACTGAACATGAATGCACACATTAAGCTGGAAAATACAACTACATCCTTAACGCATCTGCACTTTGAATTAGTGGTCAACAAAGTATGACCTATATGAAGATGGAGAAAACTCAACTTTAATGATCAAAGTCCCATAAACTTAAACTGAAAATACATAAAATTCATATTCTTGAAATTATAGACCTAATTAGAATTAACAGTAGCGCCTAGTAAGCGATGATTGGTTTAAGAACCGATATTCACTTATCTAACATAATGTCATGATTTTGGTGAACTAAGGTGAGTCAGAATGCTTTCTTTTCATTCATCATAAAAAATACAATTAGAAGAAATGCATATGCCTCAAGGCACTATATTATACTAAACAAAAAATTGTCAACATTTAATCAACTATTTTTCTATGCAAAATTTGGACAAAATTTTTCTTACAAATAGAACTGCAAGAAACTATCAATCTATATTAGACAATTTGTAAAATGTTAATTACACAATTCACCCTCTATAAAATCCTAATTAAACAAATAAACTATGAACTCCCACATGCTATATTGCACCAATCCAACCAAATTGTGTTGTCTATACTAAATCAAGACTCAACAATTTATGCTACCTATACAAAAGTCCAAGTAAATGGAAGTGGTTAAAAAATAAACAATCACCTTTTATGTATCCAAAGCGGCTGAAAACTATACAAACCACATTAATTGCATCATAACAATAGATGAAAATGCGACAATCCAAACATAAAAGAGTGTAGTACAAGTATTTTTTAAAAAATTTATAAACAATCCATTGAATTAGTAATGAAATGACTAAGTGGAAAGAGAAGAATTGCCAGGTTATGATTTAGGAAACAGAACTACATACACCCCTTCTGTTGATATGGATGTTTTGTAGATCGCTTATACATTTTAATGTGGGATTAAATTTTTAGGGCTAAGATAATTTTATCATCACTTGATTTGCTCCTTCCCCCTAACGATTAGAGACGTCTACATTAGCCCTCATGTGGTTATTGGATTAATGTAGGAGGTAGGTGACACCATCAACGATTAGGATCAAAGGACTAATGTCCTTCACTCTTTCACCTACTATTTTGTCTCTACATACACTATACACATAGACCACAATGGTGCCTCAATCCACTCAATACCACAATCACCCTCCCAAATCAATATCAAATATTCTTATAAATAAAAAATTAAAGTAGCCCTCTACAATCAAAATACAATATGCAAAATTGTGAGAGAATTACTGTCTCGAGGCTTCGATTTCGACACAACCACAATCAACCCTAACTTCGAGTGCTTATTCAAAATCCTATTCCTAAATTCCCTTTTCAACACATCTCAAAGTTATCACTAACCTGCTCGAAAATCAATCAAATGAGTGCTGCCAAAAATATATCAACTTATATACAAAATTTGGACAAAATCTTTCTTAAAGAGGACAACAAAATTAATATATGTTACAATCACAACCCAAATAAAAAACATCTAAAAATATACTCTTCTAAGCATATAATCAAATTTAGAATCATCTCATTATATATTCCCTTACATATAAAATCAAACTTTTCTCAGACTCATGTCTATATTACTCAAAAGCAAAATATGGTAACATGTAATACCTTTCACAAAACCGTAGACACCCTTCAACCTAAGAAAGAAAAATAAGATTGTTAATAACCATACAATGAATAATAATTAATCCACTTGGTCACCAACTCAATTTAAAAATTATAATTTAAACTTGGTATGGTTCTAATTCCTTTTTCAAGGAGTTCAAACTAAAGGAGTGAAAGAACCAAAAAATTTAACTTGATGACCTAACCATTATACAATGCACTACAAATTTAAGACATTCTAATCAAAACCAAAACAACATACAAAAAGCATAAGAAATCAAAACAAACATCTAATTCTTGAAACATGACTGTTTTACACAGTTACACCATATACCCAACACCACCATGATAGACCCATCAAACCACATAATTAACACAATCAATTACTCATAACCATTAACACCACCATCCACCATCCACCTCTAAATGCACATCAAACCTGACCACCACCAAACCAATCTCTCAAATTACTTCTATTCCATACTCGTAAGACCCCATTTGCGTGTGTGTTGTTTGTAAGAGAAATAAGGGGAGAGAGAGTTATCCGAGACTGGGAGAGATTGATGCAATTGCAATATTTCATCCATCAGCTTAAAGGCCCACATTAATAATGCCATCGCACCTTAATATTATAGCGCGAGAGAGGGAGGAATCCACCCGCCTTGCTAGAATAAATAATAAAAACCTGTAAAACACCCCAAACATAATTTACTTGAGAAAAGTGAAGAACTAATCAAGACTAAACATGTAGGAAAATGAAAGGACCTTGGGGGCATTTGGTTGAACATATTTGGGGTTTTTTCTGAGGACTAGAGGGGTTTGTGTAGAAATGAGTGCAAATACAATGTGTGTTCTGTGTATGTATGTGTGCATGATGTGTGTTCTTTGTGTGTTGTGTATGTGATATATTTGTTATGGTTGTGTTGTGTATATGATGTGTGTGGGTTGGGTGTATGTGAGCAATGTGTGGGTGTTATGCATTGAAACTCCCATTACATGAAAATGCTAAATCACAGTGTTATAAGGTTTACAAACTCCAAATTTAAATTCATTAGGCTCAGACTATTTACCTCAGTACTATAAGGTTCAAACTATTTATGTCAGTACTATAAGGTTCAAACTATTTACCGACCTCACCATTATATCACAGTGTTCCCTCACAACAACTATTTACCCAACCATTTACCAACTTCATAATTATAATAATCATAATTATATCACAGTGTTCCCTAACAACAACTATTTACCCAATCTTTTACCAACATAATTATAATAATCATAAACATCTTTATATGCATAAAACCATAGAGAAAAAAATATAATAAAGAGTCATGGCACTTGGAAAAATAAATTTTTTGTTCCTTTGGTAGAAGAGATGACTTTTTATTTTCCCTTAGATTTGGCAATCCCCATTGCATTTGACCTTTCTTTCTTCTTTTATAAACAACCAATGTATATAATGTAAGAAAACACAAGTTAAGAAAAAAAATGATTGACAAATGGATGAGAGGTAAACACTACCTCAAATATATGGAGACGATTAAATCCATACTCATGGGGAATCACCACACCTATATTATCCTTATGAATCATTCTACCTGAAGACATTAAAACATCTAACTGTAAATAAGCTAATAAGAAAAGTGCTATGACTCATATGCCTAACCCATGAAAGAACTTATATGCCTAACCAATATAGCTTGCATCAAAACCCAACCGCACAAAAAAAAAAAAAAAAAAAAAAGGTTCTGCACAAATAAAAGGAAAGCACAAAACATGTGACACACTCGTTGGTTGAGCATAATATTTATGAGTAAAAGGGCAAGTAAATCAAATTGGTTGAGCATATATAGTCTTCATTATAGTGGGTAAAAATAACATATATGCTGACTTTGGCCTTACTTACGCTTTAGTTCGGCCATATCCATATGTGCCGACTTTGTTCACAGTGCCACAAACAATGCAGAAACCAACATAATATCCAATTTAGAGAAAAAAAATCCCTTTAAAAAGAAACACCATTGCACAATGGCTTTTGAGTGAAACACCATTGCATAATCAAATTGTTGATTTACCATCCAATTTTACATTTGTCAAATCCTTCACAAATACCCAAGCAAATTTATAATGCCATTTTAGAAGAGAGTAGAACTTCAAGGGGGAAACCAATTTGATAAATGAAAAATCCAATTTTAAATTTTATCAAAGAAAAAATTCAAAAAAGGATGTTTCCTTAAAAAAAAACCATTTTAAAACCCAATTCGAAAACCCTAAGACTCAAAAACCCAAATTAACACCCAATTATTGTGTGTCCAAAATTAAACATCCAATTGGGTTGATTGTATGCTCGTGTGTGTTTGCTCTGTTTTTGTGTGTGCGTGTTTGTGAGTTACGGGGTGTGTTGTGTGAGTGTGTGATCTCTGTGTGTGTGATCTGTGCATGTGTTGCTGTGTATGTTGTGTGAATGTGTGATCTGTATACGTATGTTGTGGGTATGTGTGTGCTTGATTGGTGAGAGATATGAAGAAAGAGAGGTGAGATCTGTGTTGTGTGTGTGAGATGAAGAAAAAGAGGTGAGACAGAGAGAGAATGCGATGGGAGACAAAGAGAAATGAACTAACTTGGGTGTTTTGTCTTCGCCGGTGGGTTTACCGGTGGTGGTTGAGCCATGGTAGAGAGAGAGAAGTCGCAGGGAGTGTGGAGAGAAAGGTTGGTGGGTGGTTGACAGACTTGGGAGACGTGATTTAAGTTTAGGGCGGGATATTTTTTTTTGTTGTGACGAATTGTGTGCCGTTAGATCAAATTAAATGAAATGAAAGGTTTTGAGAGATGTTGGTGACTGTTGGATAAATGAATTTAAGACCGTAGAATGAGCTTGTTGAAGCCGCCCTGTTTTATATTATAGATAATTTGAGACTTAGGTATGATAGAATAATAGCTTCGACAATACCAATGGCATTAGCAGAAAAGAAAAGAAAATAAAACAAAACGAATTCTCACATACCCAAATATGGTGAGCTCAAAAAAAAAAAACATTACGGTGCATGCAAAGTTAGTTAATAAAACAAAACAATTAATTATAAACAATTTAACCAACTTGAACTAAAAGATAGGATTCGCAGAGAGAAAGAGGTGAGATGAAGAAAAAGAGCTGAGACAAAGAGAGAACGCGATGGGAGACAGAGAGAAATGAGCTAACCTGGGTGTTTCGTCTTTGCTGGTGGGTTTACCGGTGGTGGTTGAGCCATGGTAGAGAGAGAAGTCACAGGGAGTGTGGAGTGAAAGGCTGGTGGGTGGTTGACAGGCTTGGGAGACGTGATTTAAGTTTTGGGCGAATTTTTTTTGTTGTTGTGACGAATTGTGTGCCGTTAGATCAAATTAAATGAAATGAATGGTTTTGAGAGATGTTGGTGACTGTTGGATGAATGAATTTAAGACTGTAGAACGAGTTTGTTAAAGTCGCCCTGTTTTATATTATAAATGATTTGAGACTTAGATACGATAGAATAATAGCTTCGACAATACCAATGGCATTAGCAGGAAAGAAAACAAAACAAATTCTCGCATAACCAAATATGGTGAGCTCAAAAAAAAAAAAAACATAACGGTGCCTACAAAGTTAGTTAATAAAACAAAACAATTAATTATAAACAATTTAACGAACTTGAACTAAAAGATAGGATTCACGCAAACAACCAAAGCAAGCAAATTTAAAACATAGTGGATGTAACAAAGACTTATGAATTCATTCAATTGAATGGTGAACTAATGAAACTAAGCAAGGGTTACGTTGCACCTTGAGCAACAAATATAACTAACAATTAAATATTAAAAAAGCGAATTGACTTTGGTTGACATTACAATGTCCAATGTACTGAATTGACTTTGATTGACATTACAATGCATGCTATACACTACCATGAAAAATAAAAACTGGGCTATCAATAGTGTTGCACATATGGAGCCATTAACAACAAATAAAAACTGGGCTATCAATAGTGTTGCACATATGAAGCCATTAACAACACTACATCAACGAAGAAATTCATGTCAACCAAAGTCAATTCAGTGAAGGCATACCAAAGTCAATGGAGAAAAAAAGGCCAAAAAAACCCATAAAGATAGAGAACATAAAGCTCCATAAACTATAGCTTAAATTATTAAAATTGAACTCAACCAAAAAAATCAAAGTTATAGTTGTCCAATTTGAATCGATTGAACTCAATTCAACACAAGCAAAAAAAAAAAAAATGCAATTACATGTCCAATTTGAATCAAATCTAAAGTGATCTAATCAAAGTTTCTAACAAAATCCGAATTCTAAAATAACATAATCAAACCGAGTTCACAAATCAAGCTTGAACCTAATCAAATCGAATTCAAATTCAACCTAACCAAACGAAGTTCACAAAATTTAAATTGAACAAAGTCCAAGATGAGTGTATGGATAAGGGAAATGGTATGTTCTAATTCTCATCCTCCTAAATCCAATAATCCCAATTACTTTAGCTCCAATTACTCTCAAACTAAAATCAAGCATATAATTTCTAGTTACTCCAAAAAAAAGTTTTAAAGAGTAATCCTAATCTCATACTAATTCCAATATTTAGTTCCAATCAAATACTGATTCCAATAATCTCAAATATATTTGGTAGAAATTAAACATAAAACTTGAATTGAACCTAATCAACTGACATTCAAATTGAACCTAATTAACCAAATTCAAAGTGAACCTAATCAAACCAAAGGGTGTGTGTGTTCTTGAGGTGGGTTGCGGTATGTGTGATTGGTAAAGAGGAAGAGGGCGATTGTGTAGTGTGTGTGTTAGGGGGTGTTGGGTATTTTTTTTGGGTGGTGGATTG
>CM042184.1:21949547-21980303 GCA_023539305.1 Ilex asprella
GAGTGTAATAGAGAGAGAGGGTAAGGAGTAACAGAGGGTTGGAAAAAAAAAGAAGAAACAAAAGGGATGGTTGACTGACCGAAGGTGGGAGAAAAAAAAGAGATAGAGGGGAGGCGGCTGTGGTGTCGCTGGGAAGTCTCTGACAGGTGAGGTGATTCAGAGAGGTCAAATTTTTGAAAAAAAATATGGGTGAAAAATGATGAATTTGGGGAGAAATAAGGGGCTATTGGTGGTCGTTGGATGAATTGATTTGAAACTGTTAGATTGGTTTGTTGCAGCTGCCCTGTTTTATATTATAGATTATAGATATTTTGAGTACAACTTTAACATGTCTAGTCTAGGAGCTTGTAAGGTACTTCTTAGTCAATTTTTTAAGTGTTGTGAATCAAATGTCAACACATATTTATTATTTAGTGGTATACATAGTCTAAAGAAGTGTTCAGCACGTCACTAAAGAAGTGTCGAACTTATGCCCGTAATTAAAATTGTCATTTCATTATGGATACATATAAAAGAGTATCGAACATGTGTCGGACACGGATACACCACATTCTTGAGAGTGTTTGTGCTTCATAAGTTACAGGTTGAGAGTTGTTTAGCTTTGAGTAATTTGATTCTAGGATTATAGGATTGCTACAAATTTTACTCTGTTAGAGGTTCTAGTTGTAGGATGTAGTGACCAAAATTTGTGTATTGATAATAGGAATAAATCAGTGAGTTTTGTTATGGGGAGCTTTGAAGCTGTTACCACTAGGGCTCTTCAGTGTTGGGGAGGAATGGGGGATAATGGAGATTCAAGAATGGGAGAGGGGAATAATGACTGTTTTGTGTTCGAAGAAGAAAAATAGGTTTTGTTGAAGAATATTTTGCAAAAAATGGATGTCATTAATTCCGTCTAAAAAAAGAAAGGAAAGTAAAAGAAAAGGTAGGAGTGCGAGAAAGAATAAGGGGATTAGAGAGCTAAAAGCTGGCATTCAGGAATTAATTATGAGTGTGGAAAGTTTGGTAAGTGTGAGAGGGTGTTTTAGTTTGTTAAGAAGATTGTTAGTTGGAAATTAAGCATTTTTTTAGGAGGGTAGGGTCTGACATTGTTATTTTTCAAGAAACTTACTGGAAAGTTATAGATAGAAAAGGGTTAGCCAGAGTGTCTATGGATGTAGGCTCAAAAATTGGGTGTTACTTCAATCTATTCGGGTGGGATTATTATTTGGGATGAGAGATTTGTTACTGCGGAAGAGTCTAGCGAAGGTGAATTAACAGTTTTTGTGAAATTTAGAAATAGGGATGGTGTTGATTGGTGGCTTACTAGGGTGTGTGGTCCTAATAAACCTAGGTTTAAAGATAATTTTTGGACAGAGTTGGGGGGAGGGGTGTTTGGAGTGTGTAGTCCTAAATGGTGCATTGGGGGATGTTGACGTTATGTGATACCTTGGTGAAAAATTTAATGGGGATAGTGTGACTAAGTACAAGAGATTTTGACAATTTCATTATGGAATTGAACATAGGGACCACCTTTAGGCAACAGAGTATTTACTTAGGTCTAATTGTCGAAGTAGAGTTGTATGTAAAAGGTTAGATAGATTTCTTTTTTCAGTTGGTTGGGAGGATCATTTTCTGAGTGTTAGGCAGGAGGTTTTGACTAGACTCTTTTTTGGATCATTGTCCTATTATTCTTAATGATGCCAAGTGTAGGTTTGGGCCTTGCCCATTTAGGTTCGAAAATATGTGGATGGAGTATGTTGACTTTAGAAAGAGGGTTAGGGAATGGTGGTTTGAAAGTAAAGTAATGGGATGGGAAAAATTTAAGTTTATGAAGAAACTTGAGTATGCTATATAGAAGTTGAAGATATGGAATAAATAAAATTTTGGGAATATTTGTGAAGAGAAATGGGTAATTGAGAACAAAATTAGAGATATTCATAGGATTGAAGAAAATGGTGGGTTTGATGAGAGTTTAAGGTGGAAAAGAGGAATCTTACGAATAAATTTATGGAGTTGGTGCACAAAGAGGAAATTATGTAAAGCCAGAAGTCTAGGGTTAAAGTGGGTCAAAGAGGGCAACAATAATTCAAATTTTTTTCATAAGGTGGCTAATGACAATAAGGTGAGGAAAGTTATTGATAAGTTGGAAATTGAGAATGGTTTGATTGTTGGATAAAAAAAAGAAAAGAATGGTTTGATTGTTGATGATGAGAATTCAATTGAGAATAAGATGGTGCATTTTTTTGAAAAGCTTTATACTACTGAGGTGAGGCTGAGACCTACTTTGGCGGGTTTGGATTGGTGTCCCTTAAGTGGGAATGTTGCTTTGTGGTTTGATAGACCATTTGAGGAGGAAGTTAAAAGGACTATTTTTGAATGTAGTAAAGAGAAAGCTCTTGTTCGTATGGATTCACTATGGTAATTTTTCAAGTTTGTTTGAATGTTGTGAAGGATGATTTGATGAGTGTTTGGGGAATTTTTTCATAATGGGGTGGTGAATGAGTCACAAATGCTACCTTTATTTGTCTTATCCTTAAAAAAGTTAACTCCTTGAGATTGAAGAATTTTAGGCCTATTAGTCTGGTTACTTGTTTATATAAAATAATTGCTAAAGTTCTTTGAATTAAACTAAGGGAGTATTTAGGTGAGATAATTTCCTCTTCTTAAGTGGCTTTTGTGAAGGTAGATAGATTTTGGATGTAGTTTTGGTTGCAAATGAAATTGTGAATGATTACATAGTTAGAGGCAAGGAGGGTGTTGTGTTGAAAATTGATTTTGAAAAGTTTATGATCACCGGGATTGGGGTTTTCTTGACTTTGTCTTAGAGGCAAAAAAGTTTGTAGAGAGGTGGAGAAAGTGGATTAGGGCTTTCTTGAAGTCTATGAAATTTTCAGTCATGTTAAATGAGAGACCAATGAAAAAATTTAAGGCATCTAGACGGTTGCAACTAGGAGATCCTTTCTCTCCTTTTTTGTTTACATTGGTGGTGGATGGTTTGAGTAGAATCATGGATGAAGCAAATGTGTAATTTAGTTGAGAGTTTTATGATTGGTAGGGAGAGAGTTTTATGATTGGTAGGGTTCCTCATTTACAATTTGTGGATGATAGCAATTTTTTCTCTTCGAGTGATGAGGTGAAAATCCAAAATTCGAAAAAGATAGGTTTTATCAAGGCTTAAGATTAATATGGAGAAGAGTGTTGTTGTGGGTATTAATACTAGTGAGGATAAGATGTATATATTGACTTTTGAGTTGGGATGTTCAGTGGTTGGCTGGCCCTTGGTGTATCTTGTGCTTTCTTTGGGGGTAATTTGATGTCTATGTCTTTTTGGGATCTGGTTATTAAGAAGTTTGGGAATAGGTTAGATGGATGGAAAAAATCCCTTTATTTCTGGGAGACCACAGGGGAAGGTGGGAAGGATCATTGATTTCATGAAAGGTTGTGTTTAGGTCTAGGGCTAAAGTTGGTCTTTTGATTAGAAATTTGTTAAAAAGGAATAATAAGGCTTTGGTTGGAAAATAGATTTGGAGATTTCCTTTGGAATAAGATTCATTGTGGTGTTCCATTATTAGAAGCAAATATGAGTTACATTCTAATGGTTGGGATGCGTTTGATACAGATAACTTTCGAAGTCCTTGGAAGTTTATTACTCAAGGGTTACTAATTTTTTCTCAGAAACTTAAGTTCATGGTGGGTGATGGAACTAGGATTCGTTTTTGGGAAGATACTTGGGTTGCTAGGCTCCATTATGTGATCTATATGTTGAGATGTTTTGAGTGGGGTGGAAATAGGAAGTGGAAAACACTTTAGCGTTGTGCTTGTAATGCCATTGTTTGGGTGATTTGGTTGGAGGGGAGTGCAAGGATTTTCAATGATAATTGTGAGGAGGTTGAAGAACACTGAACGACTTTACTTTTTGGCTTCCTTTTGGGCATTCATGTCTATAAACTTTGAAGATATCCCTCCTTCATGCATTATTTTGAGCTGCACAGCGTTGTGTGGAATGTAGTGCTTGCCTTTGCCTTGTTTTTTTGTATTCATATCTTAGTTTTTGATGCCTTATCCAACTTTGATATGCTCTTTGTAATTTCGACATTTTTTAAAAGGTTTGGCCTGGCTAAGGCCTTTTTCCCCACTTTGAGTTTTATTGTTTCAAGATGTTTCCATCATTGTTTCGACATGTTTTGAGGCGTTTCAAGATGTTCGGTATATTTCAACCAACGTTTTCGAATCTTTTGGAAATAAATTCTTGAACTTTTTTTTTTGTTTTCATTCTGTTTATGAACGTTCCATTTTCTTGGTGACCGAAACAATGCACTTAAATGAATTTTGGTCCTTGAACATAACTAACTTGGTAAAATTGTTAAACATTTTGATTGTTATGCAATTCTAATTGGCGAATTGATAGAACAATCTCTCTCAGGTGATTTAGTAACAATAGATCTCTGCTCTTTATCTGAGTGGTTTAGGTTTGCTTCTTCATTCCGGTTTTGTGGTGACTTTGTGGATAAAAGGGATGTTGATTACTTGGGAAGGCGTAAAACGAGGATTATTGCAATAGACGCACTATGCAGCCCAGGAAAGAGACAGTATGGACATGAATGCATCCTGCGGTATGTAAACTTATTTCTAGAACTTTATATATGTAAATGCACACTTGATGCCATTCAAAAACAAAAAAAACAGCTTACATATGTGATGCCATTCAGATACAACATATGTATGTAGTGTTTACCCTAATTTGTTAATATTATATAGTACTATTTGCAGTGCATCATTAATTTTCTTTATTCAACTCTATATCATAATTCAAATGGTTCCTTGATTCTTGTGCTAAATTCATCCAAAGATATTGAGAATCTTATTTTTAGTATCTTTGATGTGGTAGACATAGTATGAAAATGTCAGGGCTTTAAAAAAATTGTCCACCTTGTGTGTGCAGAGGAATATTATTTTGGTAATGCTGATAGTGGACATGACCAAAGCATAAAGCAGGTGGTGTAATTATTTGAAGTGTTGTACTGATATGTGACTGTCTCCATGACAGTCTTGATGAGAGGAATGCACATTTTAAGGCCTTTCATAAATGTTTAGTTCAAACTCATGAGATGTTTATTCCTATTGGTTTAAATTGCCGGTTAAATATTGTGAAGCAACTAGTAATTAACTTTAGTGAAAATATGTGGCTAGATCATCATAATTTTAAGGGTAAGTTTAGGGAGTGGTCGGGGGAAGGAGATATACAAGGGTGGGAAGGGTTTAAATTTATGAAAAACCAGAGATGGTGAATTTTTTTTTTTGAAATTGCTGAATAATGAGGTATATGGTGATCTTAGAATTTAATGAAGGGCCTAATAATGGGGAGAATTGGAGAGATAGACAAAATGTAAGAAAGTGGAGGCTTGGATGAGAGTTTGAGAAAAGAAAGGTGGGATCTTAGAAATAGATCTTGATGAGGTTGTTTTCAAAGATCAAGTGAGTTGGAGGCAAAAAACAAGGATATAAATTAGAACTTGAGAATGGGGCAGTTGTGGAAGAGGACGCAGTAATCGAGAGTAAGATTATTGAGTTCTATACCAATTTATATACATCGGAGGAAATTGATATGTCAAAAATAGAAGGGTTAGCGTAAAGTCCTATTGAGGAGAGTAGAACTAGGTGGTCAGAAAGGTCTTTTGAGGAGGAAGTGAGACAAGGGTTATCCATGGAAATTTATTTCTCAAGGGGTATCTTTGTTTCATAAACATGCCAAGTATGTTATGGGTAATGGGGGTGAGGATTCGTGTTTGGGAGGATATTTGGGGTGGTGTTTCTTCTTTTGCTTCCATGTTTCCTCATTTATATCTTTTATCTAGAAATCCCAATTCCTTTATTCCTACCCCGATCTCATTTTGTTCTTCCCCCAATTGTTGAAACTTTTATTTCTGTAGGAACTTGAACGATAGAGAAGTTGTTGAGTTGTCCTCCCTTTGGGGCATTCTTGATAATATTGTGTTGAATCATTCTTTTTTGGATCATAGGAAATGGACTATTTCTTCTCCGGGGGAGTTCTTGTAAGTCCTTTTTTGAGACTTTAATTGATAAGCCAAGTTTTCTAATCTTCCAAACTTGAATCATGATTTAGAAGTCTAAAGCTCCATTGAAGGTACAAATTTTTGCTTGGTTGCTTGGACAGAAGAAACTCAATACAAGGATTTCTTTAAAAAAAGAAGACCGTGCTATTGTTTACTACCTCAATGGTGTATTCTTTGCAAGAAAGAGGAGGAAAATATGGATCACTTATTCTTACATTGCTCCTTTGTTTTAAGAATGTGGAACAAGTTGTTGAGTTTGGTCGGTATTTCTTTGGTGATTCCTAGAGATTGCATTCGTTCTTTACACCTCACTTACAGGGCCATTGTTCTAGCAACAAAGCAAAGATTTTGTGGAGTTGTGCGGTTTTGGCTTTGTTATGTTTGGTTTGGTTGAAAACAAATGGAGGAATTTTCAATGATAGCGAGAGTACTTGGGAAGACTAAAAGCCAATATGTTCCCATGTAGTGGTGATGGTGTCAGATTGTTTTTTGAAGCCAAGCTAAGTAGGTGACCGTGTAAATTCTCCGCGAGGAGGTTGTTCGTAGGGTGAGGGTAACAAACCTATATGCACAAGATCGTGGAAGATTGAATTTGTAATCGTGGAAGTGAAAATTGAACAAAAAAATGCCTCAATTTCATTCCGGGGGATAAACAATGATCGGATTCAGATTACTATGAGAAATAGAGTCGATTTTTCTATTGTGGTTGCAACAAAGCAGGTATTTCTTGGGTGAGGAGAGTTGTTGATGATGTCGTGGAGTGGAAATTGAAAAGTGTATTCATTAAGAATTATAGAGATAAAGGATTTTGCATGTGGGTGGAAATGGAGTCTATTAGATATGGGGTTCCGTTGGAGTTACTAAGCTTATGAATAATGGTAGAAGGATGGGCTAATTATCCCTAAGGGTTATGAAGCAAGGGGATGGATGGAGTTTGGAAGGCTTCTGAAAGGGTAACATTTCTGGAAGATAGAAGAATTGGTGGGACAAGAAGGGGATGAAATATAACGGAAGACAATGAAGATAGGAGAAAACAGATGGTGCAGAAGAAGGAAGTTTCCATGTTCACCTTGGGTGATGAGTGGCTTTTCCAAGAATATTACTATGATGACACTATCAAGAAGGTTGAGGAAATCTGCTGGAATGAAGTATGTATTCTTCAAGACTTAGTATGTGTGAAATTGCAGAGATGCAAATCGGAATCCAATGCAACAAGAAGCAGAGTGGATGGATGGATTGCGATCGAAGGTCTCCAATTTCATTTGTGGCGATCGGAGTTTTGTTTTTTTTAAAAAATAGGGGATTGTTGTAAATGGTTTGTTGAGGTCCACTATGAAAACTTGAATTGTCGGAACTTATATTAGGTGAGAATTTGTGTGAATTTTGCAGTTAGCGGATTTTTGAAGATATCTTTGGATCTCAATTATAATCAGAAAACCAATACTATAAAGGTAAGGGATTTTTTGAGGAGGGATGGTTACAAAAATGTAAAGAATAACATGTTTTTGGGAGAAGTTAGAAGGAAATTTCTATACATCGTGACCGAGGTTGAAGATGGAAATTTAGGTGGGGTACATGGTGGAAAAAGGAAGGATGTTGAATAGGAAAGTTATGCGTTTGGTGCCTCCTTTAACCATAACAAGTAGGCCCTTAAGGAGGAAATTAAGTAGTTAAATCCTATAAAGTCTTGGGATCATGGAAATAATGAGAAGGTTTTGAATTTTGAACTTAATTGTTAATATAATATGGGTAAAGTAACAATTAAGGGTATTAATGAGTTACAAGTGGGAGATTGTATTGGGATTAAGGTCTTGGGTTGGAAGGAGGCCCTTTGTAAATATAAGGCCCAAAGACGGAAAGAGGATGATAAATCCAATGGAAAAAAGGCACACTAAAGAAAATTTAGGGCCCTTTTCAAATGGGCTTGGTCCATCGAAGAATAATGGGTAGAGAATTGGATATTTTGACGCAAAATCGAAGGACCATTTTAAAACTAAGTCGGGCCTTTGTTCGAATTTGGGTGTGCCTTTAAAAGGTGATTTATCCCAAATTCAATTAGGGCAATGCAGTTCACGAGTGAGACCGCGATGGAAATGGATATTCCTTTGAAGATTGGGTCTTGCAATTGACGAAGAGGAGTTGGAACTACTAGAAAAGGATACAAAGCAACTATTCTAAAATAACGGGACAGTTGTCTATCCCATGACGATGGAGATGGCCTAGATGATGAAGTGGAACCAAGACGTGATGATTTCAACCTCAAAGTTGTTTGTACTGATGATGGGGATCACGAGTAATATTATTGAAGTGGAAGAATGGTTGTTTGACATAAATCAAGTTGCTGGAAATTCCTTTGCGAGTAACGACACTGATGATAGCTCGCTGGATAGTTCTGATAGGAGTGATTGTGGAACAAAGCCAACTTTGGTGGATTGATGTTATGACGTGGGGAAGTTATTTCAAGAACATTCACAAAAATGTGAAGGTGAGTCAGAGAAGACAAATGGGATTGTTCAAACAGAGGAGGCTTCAGATTCTATGGCAATTTTTGATGTTAGTGATGATCTCCAAATTTTACTTAATGCAAATTTTTGTACTTATTAATGGGTGCACAAAGTTCTTTGTGTCTTCAAAGGTGAATGATTATGAGGGGGCTCTTGCAATTGCTTCTTTTGGTTAAGTTTATGGGTTGCTTGGGGTTGGTGAAATTGGGAGGAAGGAGGATAAGTGTCGGATAGGTTTTTTTGATAAAGATCAAGAATAATCAGTGGTGGAATAAAGTGCGTATGTTTTAGAGTTGGGCAACTGTGTGGGTAAATCTGTCTTTGACTCTGTCTTGAGGTTGGGGATGGAGAATATGGGCGGGATGTCTATACTTGGAGGGATAGGTTTGGTAGTCAGTGAGAAAAGTGGATCCTTGGGAATTGAAAAACAAAAAGTTTCAGGGTCATTAGTGACTCATGATTTGAGTCTTTGTGAGCCAGATTTATGCTATGATAATGTAGATACCACAATTAAGTTTGCTCGTACGAAGTCCATTGTTGGTGATGACTGGGCTATTATTTGCTTTGAGGGTAAAGGGATTCCCCTCCAAAAAGAAGAGTAGGAATAAGGGGAATGGGAGAAGTACAAAAAAAAGGAAAGGAAGTCGAGAATCGAGAAATTTACAGTTAGGATTAAACTATGAGGTGGGGAATTCTAGGAAGGGCAATGAGGGTGCTTTGGTTAGATATGAAAATAGTTAAATGGAATGTTTGTGGTTTAGGATCTAAAAACAAGAGGATCTATAAAATAGATTCTTTTAAGTGTGACTCTAGACATTGTTATTTTGCTGGAATCTAAAATGGGGGTTATTGATAGAAAAATTGTTAAAAGTGTGTGCGGGTCTAGGCATAGAAATTGAGTTTTTTAACTATCTGTGGGGAGATTAGGAGGTATGTCATTATGTGGGATGAAAGATTAGTTTTAGTGCAAGAACAATTGAAGGTGAGTTTACAATAAAATTCAAACATAGGGATGATCTTGAGTGGTGGTTAATACGAGTGTATGGGCCTAATAAGCCTAAGTTAAGAATGCCTTTATGGGTAGAACTAGCTGGATTGTCTGTTATGTGTAGTCCAAAGTGGTTTATTGCAAGGAATTTTTAATGTCATTAGCTATTTTGGATAAAGAGTAAATGGGGGAAAAGTCATAGAAAGTAAGAGGGATTTTGATACCTTTATTAAGGAAAATGAACTTAATGATCTGCATTTGGCAAAGTTTATTTTTAGTTGGTCGAATTTCAAGGAGGCATTGGTGTGCAAGAGGCTTGATAGATTTTTGTTCCTTGTGGAATGGGAGGAATGTTTTCAAACATGTAGATAAGAGGCTTTGCCTAGAATTGTTTGCCCTTGAATTTTAGCATTAAATGGGGAATGAGTTTTTTTAGGTTTGAAAATATGTGGCTTGCACACCATTCTTTTAGGAAAAATTCTAAGGAGTGGTGGGAGGAAGGATGTCTTGTTGGTTGGGAAGGTTACAAGTTCATGAACAAATTGGAGTTTATTAAGCTTCGAAGCTTGATTTTAAAAAGGATTGTGGATATTGACAGGGTTGAGGAAGAAGGGGTCTGGATGAAGGATTGAGAAAAGAGAGATGAGATCTTAGAAATAAGTTTGAAAAAATTGTTTTAGGGAGGGACTTAGTTGGAGGAAAAAATCTAGGAAGAAATGGGTGAAGAAGGGAGATAATAATTCTAATTTTTTTTCGTAGAGTGGCTCCAGGGTTGATGGCATTACAATGACTCTTTTTTAAGAGTGTTGGGAGGTGGCTTAAAGAAAGGGTTAGCATATTTTTTTTGTAGTGTTGTGGTTAATGATATAACTAATGCTATTTTGATTTGTGTCATCTTGAAAAAGGAAAGATCATTTAGAATAAATGATTTTTGAAGATTGTTGTAAATATTTTACCTATAAGACCTGGGGATAGTTTGTATGATACTATTTCAGGATTTCAAAGGGCCTTTGTTAATGGGAGACATTATGGATGTAGCTTTAGTGGCTAATGAGGTGGTTGAAGAATACAAAGCTAGAGGAGGTTAACTTTTTAAAAGTATATGATCATGTAGATTGAAGTTTTTTAGACTTTATTTTGGAGAAAAAGGGGTATGGATAAGGATCAAAATTTCATTTCGGTGTATTATTTCGGTCATTTAAGAAACAAAAATGTTTCGACGTATTTTAGAAACATAATGAAAAAGATAAAAAAAATTAAGAATTATTTATCCAAAACATTGGTTGAAAATATCAAAGTATTTTGAGATACCTTGAAACATTCCAAAAAAATTGTGCAAATGCATTGAAATAATATTAAAATCTTGAAACATTATGGAATATCTCGAAATATTAGAATTTTAATTCCATAACTATTTCATTTTGGTATCTTTAGAAACAGAAATATTTTGAACATTTCGATCGTTTCAAAACAAAATTTTGATCCTTGAGTATGGGTTGAGGTGGAGGAAGTGGATTAGTGGTTGCTTACAATCTATGAACTTTTTAGTGATCCTTAATGGAAAGTTTGGGGGCAAGTTTAAGGCATTTATGGAACTGAGGCAAGAGGATCTATTATCACCATTTTTGTTTACTGTAGTTGTGGACTGCTTGAGTAGTTTAATCATGAGGGCAAAAAGATGTAATATGGTGGAGGCTTTATTGTGGGTAGAGAGAGGGGTAAAGTGTTATATTTACAGTTTGTAGATGATACAATTTTCGTCTCTAGGGATGATGAGAAATTTTTGAGTTTTAAAAAGATGTAATATGGTGGAGGCTTTATTGTGGGTAGAGAGGGGTAAAGTGTTATATTTACAGTTTGTAGATGATACAATTTTCGTCTCTAGGGATGATGATAAATTTGAGTTTTAAAAAGATTGTTAATATCTTTGGGGTGGTGTCTGGTCTTAATGTGAATATGGATAAGAATTTGATTGTGGAATTAATACTAGTCAAGATAAAATTTCTAAATTAGCTGAGGATTGGGGATGTTCAGTGGGGGAGTGGCCCTTGAAGTATTTGGGGCTTCTCTTAGGATGTAACCCTCTTTCTTTGGGTTTTTGGACCGCTTATAGAGAAAATGGGTAAGAAATTGGATGGATAGAAAAAAAAACCTTTATATCTAGAGGGGGAAGGCTTACTTTAGTTGAATCTATTTTGGATAGTATTCCTATCTATATCTTGTCTTTTTTTCAAAATGCCTGGGGTGGACGAGAAGAAGATTGAAATGATGATGAGAATTTTTTTGTGGGAAAGTAGTGATGAATGTAGAAAAGATCACTTGATTAGGTGGGATATTGAGTCAAGGCCAAGGGTTAAGGGTGGGTTTACAATGGAAATGTGAAAGATAGAAATATTTCTCTTGCTGAAAAATGGCTTTTAAGATTTCCGTTGGAGCAAAATGCATTGTGGCATTTGGTTATTAGAAGCAAATATGGGTTATGGACTAATGTGTGAGATATTGATGGGTTGAAAGGGGTAGTTTTCGAAACCCATTGAAATTCATTTCTCAAAAATTACCTTCCTTTTCTCAAAGGGTTAAATTTGTTGTGGTAATGAGGAGAGTGAGATTTTGGGAGATTTTTTTGGATTGCGGAGTCATCCGTATCTTGTTCTTTTCCTTCACTTTATAGCCTTTCATGTTATCATTATGCTCGTATTTGTTAAATGATTAGGTCCTATTCTAATCCGGTGTCATGGGACTTTAGTTTTCATAGGAATCTTAATGATAGGAAAACATCGAAATTGGTCATTGATAGAAAAGTTGGATCATCGATTCAACGGGCCCATTCTCTTGTAAATCCTCTTTTAATTCTTTGGTTGATGATACTTTTCCAAATTTTTATCCATCTTTAAAGAAATGGACGACAAAGGTGCCTTTGAGAGTACAAGTTTGTGCGTTGGTTATTGCTTATGGAAAGATCAACATTAATAATGTGCTTAAAAAAAGAAGCCCTTAAACATGCCTCTTCATGCATTGGTGTGTCATGTGCAACAATTGTACAAAGTGTACTTATCGGTATGTTGTCATTAGTCAATAGTCGATAGTCTAGATGCCAATATTCCACCAAGTTCAAAGTATTGGTCGAGTCCTAGCCAACTTGATCCATGCCCAACTGATACTCGTACACATTCCACCAAATTCACGAGTTTGACTTGAATTGGCTTTAGAGACAACTGGGAATAATCATTGCATCTCGAATTTAACTCGGTTGACTCGGACAAAATTGTTATTGAGTTGAACAAGATGCAATTGAATGCAATACCCTCATAAAAAATTGACAATCGACACGATAAGGCTGCTATTGAATGCTACGAGGGAGATGGGATTAAGTCAAGTCTAAGGGTGCATGAGAAGTGTGGGGGTAGCTCCACTGGTGTGGATAGGGGTTTTTTGTCGGATGAGGAAAAATGGGTAGTTCTCAATTTTTTTTAAAGAAAGATGGATTTGTTGTTAGTACTAACTAGGAAAAAAAGAAAGAGTAAGTGTGAGGGAAGGAGTGTGAAAAAAAGACAAGTGGTTCCTGAACTAAAAAACTTACACTTTGGAGTAAATTATAGGGGAGGAAGTGCGAGAAGAACAAGTGAGGGAGAATTAGTTTTGTTATGAAGTTTGTTAGTTGGAACGTAAGGGGGTTAAGATCTCATAGTAATAGGTGTTCAATTCAGGGTGTTCTTGTGAAGTGTGGGTCAGACATTGTCGCATTGTAAGAATTGAAAACGGAGAACATTGATAGGAGAATGATTAAGGATGTGTGAGGTCTAGGTATAAAAATTGGGTTTTTTTACCTTCTGTGGTTACTTCGGGAGGGGTGGTTATAATTTGGGAGGAAAGAGTTGTGCAAGTGGAAGAGTCCATCACTGGTGAATTTACAATTTTAGTTAGGATAAAACATGGGGATGGGATGGATTGGTGGCTTATTAGTACTATGGACCTAATAGACCTAGGGGGAGATGGAGGATGTGAGAAGAATTGTCAGGGTTGTTTGGTATGTGCAGTCCTCTTTGGTGTCTATGAGTAGATTTCAATGTCATTCGATATCTTTTAAAAAAAATGAATGGGGGAAAGATTACCAAAAGTATAAGGGATTTTGATGCTTTCATTAGGGAATGTGGCCTTAGGGATCCTTCGTTGGTCAATGATACTCTCACGTGGTCCAACTTTAGGAGTGACATTGTCTGCAAGAGGTTAGATAGGTTTTTGTTCACAAATGATTGGGAGGATTGGTTTTTGGGTTTAGGTAGTTGGCCTTGCCTAGAGTGGTGTTAGATCATTGTCCTTTTGTTCTTGATAATTCAGTTGTGAGGTGGGGTCCATGTCTTTTTAGGTTTAAAAATATGTAGGCGGAACATAAGGCATTTAGGGGGAAATTCAAGGAGTGGTTGGGGGGGGTAAATTTAGTGGATGGGAGGGATATAAGTTTATGAAAAAATTAGAGGTTTTAAAGCAAAAGTTGAAGGTGTAGAATAAAGAGGAGTTTGGGGATATCAATGTTACAAAGAAAAGTATTTTAGAGAGAATTGAAGATCTTGATAAGATGGAAGGAGGAGGTGGACTAAATGAGATTTTGAGAAAAGAAAGAAGGGATATTTGGAATAAGTTTGAAGAGGTTGTGTTTAAAGAGGAGATTAGTTGGAAGAAAAAAATCAAGAATTAAGTGGGTAAAGGAAGGGGATAATAATTCCAAATTCTTTCACAGAGTGGCAAATGGGAATATGAAGAAGTTCATTGATAAACTGAAACTTGAGTTTGACGTGATTATAGAGGAGGAGGGTATTGAGAGAGATTATTAGTTTCTTTTCTAAGTTATACTTGGCACATGAGTATTTGAGACCTAGGTTGGAGGGTTTAGATTGGTGTCCTATAGATGAGAGGAAAGTTAATTGGATGGAAAGACCATTTGAGTTGGAGGAAATTAAGGTTGTGGTGTTTGGGTGTAGCAAAGAGAGAGCTCCAGGGTTGGATGGGTTCACTATGGTTTTATTTAATGAATGTTAGGATGTGGTGAAAGATGGTTTCATAAGTCTTTAAGGAATTTTTCAATAATGGGGTGTTTAATGTAATTACAAATGCTACATTTCTATGCTTAATCTTGGAAAAAGGAAAATATCTTGAAGATTAAGGATTTTCGGCCAATAAGCCTTGTTACAAGTTTGTACAAAATCATTGCAAAAGTGTTATCACTAAGGATTAGGGAAGGATTGAGTGACACCATTTCAAGGCATCAAGGTGCTTTTATTGAACGAAGACTACCAGGGGGCCTTTGGTTCAAGTGGAAGTTGTGGATTCGAATGATTCTACAGCGCACTAGAATTGAGGAGAGGAGATAGTTACTATTGTCTTTTCCTGTCCACCACTTGAATAGAATTGGTTGACTTTTCGACATTTTTTAGGGCGATCTCTGTCTTGATCCCAGGAAGTTCGAATGAGGATGTCCCTGGCGAACTTAATGATACTTCTTGTTTTGTAAAGACTTTGTTTTGTTGAGGTCAAGAATTCAAGTCCCCCTCTCTCTTCCCTTTTCCCCTCCCCCCCAAAAAAAATTAATTATAGGAAGACATTTTGGATGTAGCTTTGCTGACCAATAAGGTGGTGGAGGATTATGGGGATAGAGGATTGGAGGGTATTGTGTTCAAAATTGTCTTTAAGGAGGCTTATGATCACGTGGATTGGAATATCTTGGATTTTGTTTTGGAATCCAAAGGCATTGGGTTGAGATGGATTTAAGGATGTTTGAAATCCATGAATTTTTCTATCATGTTGAATGGTAAGCCTAGGGGTAAGATCAAAGCATCTAGGGGTTTTAGACATGATCCTCTTTCACTATTTTTGTTTACTTTAGTGGTAGATGGATTGGGAAGGTTAGTTATGAGGGCTGAGGAGTGTCACTTGGTTGAGGGCTTTATAATAGGGAGGGATAGAATATTTGTTTCTCATTTGCAATTCGCTGATGGCACCATTTTTTTTCTTCGGGGGATGAGAAGTTATTGAATGTTAAAAAGATTATTGATGTTTTTGGTTTGGTTTCTGGCCTTTTAAAGTTAATATGGAAAAAGTTTGATTGTTGAAATTAATTCTAGCCAAGAAGTTGGATAGGCTGGCATCGGTCTTGGGATCTTAAGTGGGAGGGTGACCTCTTTACTTTTAAGTACTTGAGTTTGCCTTTAGGTGATAATCCATTGTCTGTCTTGTTTTGGGATCCAGTTATTCAGAAAGTAGGAAAAAATGTTAGATCATTGGAAGAAGGCTTACATATCTAGAGGAGGTAGAGTTACATTGGTTCAATCTTATATTGACAAGTATTCTTATATATTTTTTGTCTCTTTCCAAAATGCCATGTGGGGCTGCTAAAGAGGATTGGGGGAATAATGACGGATTTTTTATGGGAAGGAGAGGGAGAGGGGAAAAAAAGATCACCTCATTTGTTGGGAGGTATTGTCTAGGCCAAAATCAAAAGGGGGACTTTTGGTGGGAAACTTGGGGCTAGAAATGTGGCTTTGTTCGGTAAATGGCTATGGAGATTTCATTTGGTGCAAAATTTGCTATGGCATTTGGTTATTAATAGTAAGTATGACTTGCAATAGTAAGACGAATTGACATCTTGAGTTTTTGTCAGAGAGGGAGACTCTGATACCCTTCGGCTATGTTGGCTCTTGTCATTGTCTCTGATTTCAGGAGCTCTCGTTGATAAGGCGATGGTGGAGACTCTTTTTGCTTTTAGAGTCGTGTTTTCCCTCTTCTCAAGAGGATGAAATTTGATGCCCCCATTGCTTTTGGTCAAGGTCCGATTGCCAGATTGCTTCCCGGGAGATGGGTCCTGGTGGTGTCCCCACTCTCTTCGAGATTGGGACTTCTGTGTCAGCCTTGGTACTGCTATAGGAGTTGAGAATCCTGTGCGGTCTCCTACGAAGATTACAGTTCCACATAGCTGTCTTGCTACTAATAGTGGCTGGTGTGTATACTCTGACTTGACTTCGGTCAAGGAGTGGCTTTGGAGGTCTGTGACTCCCGGGGATGGAGGAGTCTTTTACGCTATGCCTTTCTACACACTGCCTTTCCTTGTGTTCTGTTTCTTGAATGCTTTCAGGCAGCCTGAGTTTCAAGAGTCCACCTAGAGATAACAAAAACAATGTTATTTTAAATATTAAAATATTTTAACATGATTACCTAGAAAGAGGTAGGCAGTTTGCGTGAGAGCAAAGACATGGGGATTGCTCGTGAGAGAGCTACACCTATTGAGGCCTAGCTTTTGGCAACTCGTGAGAGGGGCATTAAGCTAGAAATTGATGCTTCTTGAGAGCAGAAATAGGGTGGAGCTTCTTGACGACTCATGAGAGAGTGCGAAGTTGGAGATAAGGGTTGCTTAGGAGCAGAGGTAAGACCGAGCTTCTTGGAGACTCATGAGAGAGTGCGAAGTTGGAGATAAGGGTTGCTTAGGAGCAGAGGTAAGACCGAGCTTCTTGGCGACTCATGAGAGAGTGCGAAGCTGGAGATAAGGGCTGCTTAGGAGCAGAGGTAAGACCGAGCTTCTTAGTGACTCATAAGAGAATGCGAAGCTGGATATGGTGACTGTCTGTGCGAGAACAGAGTCATAGGCCGAGCTACGTATAGTCTCGGGAGATAGCTGTCGTAGCAGAGGCTTACTAGGTGACTTGCGCGAGAGTAGAGTCATAGGCTGAACTATGCGTAGTCTCGGAGGTGGCTGCTGTAGCAGGGGCTTACAAGGTATGTCCCGCACTCCTTTTTGACTTTGTACTTGACTTTCTTTCTTTATATTTGCGGCTTTGAATGCCTATATGTGGTTGCTGCTTTGCTCTACTTGTTTACAAATGTGCTGAAGATTAGGGAGGCAATTGATGGCCAGGCAGCGGAGATGCGGGCACATGAGGCTGCTGAAGAGCAGTAGGGCTCGGGCGGCATTCACGAGAGGATGCCGCAGAGCAGGTAGGGCTCGGGTGGCAGGTACGAGAGGATGCCACGGAGCAAGTAGGGCTCGGGCGGCAGACACTAGAGAATGCCGCGGAGCAAATATAGTTCAGGTGGCAGACAAGAGAGAATGTCGCGGAGCAGAGGTAGAGCTACGTGTAACAAAGCAGAATGCTGTCATGGCAAAGACTCATTCCATTGATATGGAGATGGGGAGGGCTCTGAGGAGCTGGACGACAGACAGAGACTCATTCCATTGACATGGAGATGAGGAGAGCTCTGGGGAGCTGGGCGCCTATTGTTGCACACCTGGTTATGGGTTCCATAGAGATGGAGGAGGGTACTGAGGAGCCGGGCACCTAAGGCTAAGCGCCTGATGATGGGTGCCTGGGTACTTGGTGATAGGCGCCTGAGGCCGGCGCCTGTTACTGCGCGCCTGAGGCTGGGCGCTTGCGGTTGCACACCTGGTGAGAGTGGGTGAGACCCATCGTCTGAGGCTCCTGTTATTGGGTGCTTGTTGTTGGGCGCCTGGTGTGAAGGGTGAGACCCCTTGTCAAGGTTGCATCAAGAGGAGCGCCGAAGGTGGAGAGGGCGAGGCCATCATGGGGGCGTCGAAGGTGGAGAGGGCAAGGCCGACGCCAAAGGTGCAGAGGGCGAGACCATCATGGGGGCGCCGAAGGTGGAGAGGGCGAGGTCGACGCTGAAGGTGGATAGGGGGAGGCCGGCGCCGATGGTGTAGAGGGCGAGGCCATCATGGGGGCGTCGAAGGTGTAGAGGGCGAGACCATCATGGGGGTGCCGAAGGTGCAGTGGGCGAGGCCGACGCCGAAGGTGGAGACGTTGAGGCCGGCGCCCAAGGTGGAGAGGACGAGACCATCATGGGGGCGTCGAAGGTGCAGAGGGCGAGGCCATCATGGGGGCCCCGAAGATGGAGAGGGCGAGGCCGGTGCCGAAGGTAGAGAGGGCGAGGCTGGCGCCGAAGGTGTCGAGGGCGAGGGCGAGGGCGAGGCCAAGGCCAAGGCCGAGGCCAAGGCCGACACTGAAGGTGGAAAGGGCGAGGTCGACGCCGAAGGTGGAGAGGGGGCGAGACCCCTCGTCTAGGCGACATCATGGGAGACGTCGAAGATGGAGAGTGCGAGACTGGCGCCCAAGGTGGAGAGGGCGAGACCCCTTGTCTATGCCACATTATGGGAGGTGTCCAAGGTGGAGAGGGCGAGATTCCTCGTCTAGGCGACATCATAGGAGACGTCCAAGGTGGAGAGGGTAAGACCCCTCGTCTAGACTACATCATGGGAGACGTCCGAGGTGGAGAGGGCGAGACCGTCATGGAGGCGCCAAATGTGGAGAGGGCGAGACCTCTTGTCTAGGCGACATCTTGGGAGGCGCCTAAAGTGGAGAGGGCGAGACCCCTCGTCTGGGCGCTTTTGTTTACCTTGTCGTTGTTAGGTCATAAGCAGGTAGTCCACGGTCGCAGGCGCCTGTGTCTTTATGTTTTGAGGGCATCACCGAGTTGGTTTTGTACCTCTCTGATTTTCTCATCCCATTGGTTGGAGATATCCTGAGTTGGGCGGTGGTTCTGGTTCTCATAGTCGCCATATGGATTCTCTCCATTGTCCTCCTGCGCAGACACATGCGTAGGGTGAGCATATGAGCTTCCTAGGTGTTGAGGAGGGACTGCTGGACGAGGTGGTCCCTGGTGTGGTCTTGGGGCATTCTAGCGAGGACCCCCATAGTGAGGGGCTGCCTAATGCCCAGAAAGGATAGGTTGTGGCTCCTCTCCTGTTTGAGGGAGTGAGGCTCCTCCCATAGGGGCGACAGGTTGAGGGGTGACCCCTCCTTGGGTGAGCATCAGTTGAATAAGTTGCTGGTTCTCCTTTACTAGCGACTGTATGGTCTGTAAGAGCTATTGTCCAACGACGGGGGTCGCCGTAGCAAACAGTTCCAATGATGCAAGGGGAGGTGGAGCCTCCTCCCTGTGGGTCGGGTTGTTGTCTCCCGGCTGTTGAGAGATTGATCTGGTAGTGATTGTCATAGATTGCGAAGGGGACTGAAAGGTAGTAGAAATTATATCGTTCCCACAGACGGCGCCAAACTGATGATGCACAAAATCGTCTTCGTACAAGATCAACAGTCAAGAGAATGATAATGTATAATTAAAGAGCAATAAATAGGCAATCAATGACATTCAATAGTAAAACGGTAAATATAGAGTCAATACCAAGATTTATAGTGGTTCGGTTCGGGTGACCTACGTCCACTTTCTTGAATGGCAGCGGTGGCTGGCCATCTTTATTAATATATCAAGTTACTCCAGAGAGTTTACAGTGCTTAGAGAGAGGGAGAGAAAGAGAGAGGGAGCAGAGTGTGTGAGAGATTCGGAGGTCGTAGGTCTCAAGGAGGTGATCAACATCATGCCCTTCCATGTGGAGAGGAGTTTACATTATATAGGCTCACCAAGGCGGTGAGGCGGTGACGTGAGGAAGGGGTCTTCTACTATTTTGGTAAGTACAATTTTGGTAGGAGTAGACCTCTTTGGTAAACATAGTTAAGGTAGGAATAGATCTCTGTGCTGCGTATCCCGATATTCTCTCTCGTACTCTTATTCTTTCGGAGTAGGACTCTTCGAGTGACTGAATCTAACCTTGGACTTGGACTTGGAGATCTTGGACATGAGTGGAGAGAGGAGGATGGCATGGACAAGCAAGTGGGCGGCGTCCACTTGGGTCCTCATGGGCGGCGCCCATTTGGGATAAGGGGTGGGCGACGCCACTTGGTGGAGAAGGCATGGGCAACTCCCTTGGTGCCTTGGGCTGCATTGGTTCCTTCCTTTGTGCTCCTTGATGATTTACAAGTAGCCCACTTAGCTACTTAGTTGATCCAGCTTGGATTTTTATTTGAGCTTCTTCGGTTTTTTTAAATCGGGCTTGACCCAGTCAAATTCGGGCATGTCAGTAGGAATGGTGTAGATTAGATGAACTGTTGTCAAAACTGATTCCTCCCAAAATGAGTTGGGAATGTGTTGATAAAGGGAACGTGTTGTCTCTAGAATATGACGGTGTTTTCGTTTTGCCACACCATTTTGCTCAGGTGTGTCAGTGCAAGAGGATTGATAAAGTGTACCAATGGATTTCAACAAATCATGAAAAGAAGTAAGAGTATATTCATCTCCCTAATCACATCGAAAACATTTAATGACTGCGAAATTTTGAGTGCGTACCATGTTACGAAAGATAGTGAAGATGGAAAAGAATTCAGACTGACGTTTCATCAAGAATACCTAACAATACCTCGTGTAATTATCAATAAATAAAACATATATTTGGATCCTCATTGTGTAAGAATAGGAGCCGGTCTCCATATATCAGAGTGAACAAGATCAAATGGTCATATGATGTGTGACACCTGAGTCAAAGACCCATGCGGTTTGAGATATACTTGAAAAATCTGAGCTGAACGAACCTATAGTAGGAGAAACTGTGAGAGTACTAGACTGATGAAGAGAGAGAAACTTCTGGAGCTGATCTGCTAACATAGTTAGGTTGGGAGCTGATGAGGTTGACTCATCAACTGATGGTGCTACTGTCGTTATATGAAGATCTCTGGACTTAAATGACTAATTTTGAAACCTTCGTGTATTCTTGTTCATCAACTTTGGACATTGGGCTTTCCGGTGACCCTTTTCACGATAGAAGCTACACTCATCAGAAACAACTTGACTTCGATATTTGTTTTGGTAATTATAGGTCACTTTGGAAGGAACTACCAATACAGTCGGATTTGGTAGTGGAATAAGACCCTTTTCAGAAAGAGTTTTAAGACGAATCTCTTCAGCTAAGAGCTCATTAACAACTGTATCCACTGAGGGGAGTGGGTGATGATGAAAAATGTAACCACGAAGTCCCTCGAAGTCATCTCTAAGGGTCATCAAGAATTGCACCAGCCTCTGTTTCTCTTTGAAGGTGTAATATGTCAAATTAGTGCTCAACTTAGTGGATTCCGTAAATGCTACCTGATCCTAGAAGTCAGTCATAACTGAGTAGAATTCTTGTATAGTTTTTCCCTTTGACGCGCATCTTGAACCTCATGCTCTAGCTAATACCTCTTTGCAAAATTAGATTGGACAAAAAGTGTGGTCAAATAATCCCAAATTTTCTTAACTGTCCCTAATGGTCTGATCAACTGAGTTATTAATCCAGGTGATAATTTTTACATTGTTGATATCCTAAGTACTCTTCAAATCAGCATAATTTTCTACGTTAGTATTTGTTGGAGCCTATACAACACCACTAATATAATTCCACATGTCTTTCCCCATTAATTTTTTTTTTCATAACATAAGCCCAATAAACATTATTTTCACCTATTAGTCTCACACTAATGGTTTGTACGGAATCAAAGTTTCATGTCATTGTAGTAACAATTACACCACAGTCAAAGTCAAAGCAATCACAAAACTAAGCAGCCCTAAAGAAAGCAATACCACTGGAAAACAATAGCACTCAACAACAAAGAACCAACTGCCGAAGGAAGCCAACAACCAGAATGCCGAAGTTATTGCCGAAGCCACAATTAGATGACCACCCACAATTCAGTTGAAGGTTTGAAGATCAAAGTGACCCACATAGAGCATAGCAATAAATCCACAGAGAAGCCACAGAACCAGTATCGCCGACGACAGTTGTACCGAAACCCTAGAATGGCCAAAATCAAGCCAAAAAATACTTTTAAAGTTTCGAGTCTCTCAAGAGGGGACCATGGAAGCTTAGTCGTACCTTAGAGAAGATTTGTACAAAAAATTGCACCAAAAAATTCAAGTTTCGACAGATTGAAGAAATTTAAGAATATGGGCTGAAAATATTCAAAAAATAGAAACACCTACGAGATGAGCTTAAAATTAGAAACGAACCATACCAGCGGAAAGCCCATGAAATTTCGAGTCTAACAGTGGTCTTCACAGTTGGAAAAGAATGATATCACCATGACGTCATTTGTCGACGATGCTAACGTCATGTTCCAGTGGCCCAAAAAAATTCCTTTGCCTTTTTTACTTTCTACAATCTTAGGTTTTGAAATATAATAGCTCTGATACCATGATAAAATTGATCAATGCAAATAGAGAAGAGAAAGAAAATATTATGCATAAAGCAAGTATGTAATACACAACTTAAACCTAGAAATACACAAAGTAAATTTTATATAGTAGAGTAACACAACATAAAGAAAATGCCTAAACTACCCTTAATATTAATACTCTAACAGTACCAATCTTCTTTTTCATATGGAGATTTTGAAGCACACGATAAGAGGGATAAAAAGTTATTGAACAATTAAAAGACCGAGTAATTTTGCTAATGGAAAGTAAACTAAAAAGAAACTTGGAAACAAATAAAACAGATGATAACGACAGATCATGACTCAATTGGGTAGTTCCTAAATCAGAAGCCTTAAAGGAAGTACCATTAGCAAGAGTAATACTATGTGGGGTAACTAATAGAATGATAAGTAGAAAAGACACTAGACAAACCTGGTATGCAGTTAGAAACACTGAAGTCTATGATCCAGGGACTGAAGGTGGAGGACAGTAAACAAGTGAAAGCAGTATTTGACTGGGTAAAAATAGCAATGGAAGAAGATGGAGTGGCAAGTTGTTGATACATGAGTTGAGTATACTCCTCTTGGGTGATAGTCACTACCTTCGAGTTCAGCAGAGCCGATCGAGATACGGGTGTAGGTAGAGAGGAAATGTTATCCTGATAGGAGGCTTGATTAGTAGCACCTAAAGGTTTGCCATGTAAATCCCAACAATAATTAATAGTGTGACCTCCACAACGACAATGAGTGCAGGAACGAGGACCAGTATGAACTCCACGATCACCTCGATCACCCCAAGCACTATCACTGTGGACATTAGGAACAACAAGAGCTGAGCGATCAGTGGACAAGTCATGTTCAATATGTGAAGGTGAAAAGCCAGTAGTTAGGATGGCACACTATAAACGAGAGAAGACCTCAAGAAAGGATGAAAGACTAGAGCCACCCAAAATTTAAGAGTAGATAGGTTCACATTCGGGTTTTAACTCGACTAAGAATTGAATAACATCCAAATTCTCACACTACTTTTGCAAAACTACTGCATCAGTAGTAAATGAGTGATAGATCTTTAATTCCTTACATACTCCTCGAACTCGGGAGAAATAATCTTTGAGACAAAGAGTATCCTACTCCAATCGAAAATATTATTTGCACTCTGCATAAGCACGGGTAAAGTTATCGGCGCTAGAATACATGGTGGTCAAGTGATCCCAGATTTTTTTGGTCATGTCAAGATAAAGTAAAGCAGAGCTCATACTGGTCTCAATACTATTCCCATATTTCTTCCTAACCCTACTTATCATACCTAAGAGCATCTTCTTTGGGTTTGGGATCCACCAAATGCATCTTAAAGCCTTTGCCTTTAAGAAAAACTTGAACTGATCATGACCATAAAACATAATTGGTTACATTGAGTTTAACTGAAGTCATGAACCATTTAGGAGAACCGTGGGAGATTGGTTGCAAAGGTGGGATAAGAGAAGTAGAGGTGGAGGTGGTGTCTTGCTTGGGTCTATAGCAACAGTAAAGCAATCAAACAAGAAGAAAAGTGTAGAACGACCTTACTAGACCACGGGCCAAACAAAAAGGGATTGATGGACTCCTGAACTGGGCCAGACAAGACTACCGGGCTGCTATACTGAACCAAGAAAAACTGAGTGGATTGTTGAACCGGTGTAGAAAGGCTAGTCGGACCGGGCTAGACAGGCTAAGTGGACTGCTGAACTGATGCAGAAAAACTTGCTGGACTGCTGAACCAGTGCAGAAAGGCTGACTGGACTACTGAACCGGTGCTGAAAAGATGGCTAGACCAGGAAATTGGGCTTGAACTGGCCTAGAGCTGACGAACCGGATCAGAACTGGTCTGAGTTTGAGCCGGCTGGATCAAGTGGGCTTGAGCAATGGGCTTGAGAAAATTGGGTTATATGAAAGTTGGGTTTTGGGTTATTAATATAACCCAATCTGTTTGTTTATAACTTGAAGTGCAGTCGAGTCCTACATTTTGTCTTCTTCACATTAAGGGTGAGAAACCCTAGTTTTGGGGGGCACACAGCTGCAACTAACAATCAACAATGAATGCCGGCAACGACATACAACCAAAATGAAACTCTCTAGCCTCTGGAGAGCACCACAACCACAAAACTCAGACGTCAAACTCCACACAATGAACCACACTTCACGAAACACTAAACACTAGCAACAACTCAGTCGTGAACATCAACTTCAACACCATCAACAGAACAACAGTGATTCCAATGCACACCACCAACGACCATTGAGTTAGACACCAACCCTAGTCCATGGCCGTGGGTTCACGGGCAGCAAAAGTGAAAAAGAAGATAGAAGGCAAAGGTAAAAGTGATGGTTAGAAAATCTTGTGGAAGGCGACAGAGATGGTTTGAAGGTTTTGGGTTAATTGCAGATTAACTTTCAATCCATTGCTTTGATATCATGTTAGGTTTAGAGGGTTAACATAATATTAGAGAAATGGAGAGTGGTAAAAAACATAACCTACCTCTCATTAATAACTTGAATTTATAATCATCTCATAAATATACAAGGGACAAATATACCATCTAGGTGGCATACTTATTACTATATACAACAATACTCTCAACAAATAGAAATGCTAGAATTTTTTAAGATAAAGAAGATGTCAAGGAATGGGCTGTGGGATTAAATTTATTTTTTTGCATCTTTTTGGACCTACGTTACAAAGGAGTTTGAAAGTATCCCTCTTTTTTGATATTACCTCAAGTTGGATGACATCGTGTGGGAGATAATTTTCTTTTGATTACTCTTTTGTTTTTGTTTTGTGCACTTTTTTTGTATGCATGAGGGTTGGACTACTTGTTCATCCTTGCTTGCACTTTTTTTGGTTCTTATCAATGAAATATTTGTTTCTTATCAAAAAAAAAAAAAAGACAATCGATAGGTAAAAAAAGAAAACAAACCGAAGAGGAAGAAGCTCTTGACCATATTAGGAAAATGAAGCCACTGCCACCTCTTCCTCGTCATTTTTTTTTTTCGCAACTCAAGGGTTCATACATTCGGTACCTTCGAGATGTCTGTCGCATCTCGAATTGTTTACCCCTCTTTGTGTGTGTGCACGTGTGTCTATATGTGTCACTGTGAAGGGAATTGAATAGTTTGGAAGACTGGAACCCTCTGCTTCTAAAAGATGTCTCTTTCGGTTTTTTTGGAAATTTTTATCTTTTAGTTACAATAGATAATCTCTCTTTAGGCGTTAATGTTATAATAGTTTGTGTATCGTATTGTAAATTTTCTATTGTTGTTATATTGGGTGCATTAACTAATCTTGCAGTTAGTTGGTAGATTTCATCAATAAATTAAATAATCTATACCCAAAATACCTATATAATGCCGCGTGATAATTTTGAATTGTTAAATAGCATGGTTTAAAACAAAAAGTCTCATAAAAATTAATTTTTGCAATTGTTATTGTAATAAATGCTTACATTGAACAATGATGATAATAAATATTTCCTGTAGCACCCCTATATTTTATTTTTACTATATTAACTTATTAAGCGTGTCCGGTTATGTATTTCAATTGTTATTTATATTTTTCAAAAACTATGATGATCGTTCTAAAATTCTTTGGGCACATTTTGTGTGTGTCGCCGCGATCGATATGCCTCAACGCCTTCGAGTCGATGACTGATATCACGATCTTGAACCACATATTCTAGATGCCAAAGTAGCGTGGTGCGGCAGGACGTCACTTGTCATATTACCGAAATGTTGAGTATTATTTATTTGGCCCTTGTGTGGGAATGGATGTTTGATCATATTTTTGCAGTGTTTCAGTTATCGAACTATAATGCTGTCAGATTTGTGTAGTTTTGCTTATTAGGCTTTCAGCTCACCCCCCATTTTCCCCTCAAGTGCTGGGTACTTTCTAACGAACGTCAGTTGTGGGACCAAAACATGGAAGGAACAGTGATTTTGGGAATATTTATATACTTCTTGTAAACTCATGATATTTGGAATTCTAATTAATTATTGAGTGGTTTTACTGTATTTAGTTTTTGGAGATGTTAGAGCTCTAAGTTGTACAAATAGATTATCACAATATTAAACAACTTTCTGAGAAACTTGGCAGTTACACCCGTTCTCTTTGCATTGTTGCTGACCTGTAGTTGATCAGTAATCTTTTAATATCCCAACTTGTTGATTTAAGCAGGGAGGTAAACAAAGCATTTTGTGGATTTTCTGATCAATGTAAACATCAGCAGTATCAGAGGCCGTTCCACGTCAAATGCTTTTTGAAAGCTGAGCTTGATCAAAATTTCACAGAACCCATTTGCATGTCCACAGATAATCTTCTGGTTGGTATTTACATTCGAGCTTCTCTCTTCCTTTCTTTTTTTTCGTCTTTCTTCCTTTTTTTTTTCATTTTTACTTGAATTAGAAAACATGTACATGTCTTGGAGAGTTGAACGTGAGAAGTGTGATTGTTGGCATTCTTTTTTTCTTCAATTTCAGGGTTTTGTTTTTTATAAGTTTGGTGTAAACTGTGCCATCATGCAATGTTGAACTGTCTTCTTTTTTATTTTATTTTAATTAACTATTCTTATTACTGATTTACTGCCTGTTTTTTAGTTTGATGATGCTACATCAACTTCTGCTGAGACAGATGAAAGAATTGCAGGTGGCCAGCTAACCACGAACTTTGAGGAAAAGGGTAATCGGTATCTGGAATATGAAGACGAAATTGGGATTGTGACAGGGAATTGGGGTTGTGGTGCTTTTGGTGGAGACCCTGAACTTAAGGCCACAATTCAGTGGCTTGCTGCTTCGCAGGTGATTACCTCTGCCTACCCATTTCTTTGCTCATCAGTTTTCTATGCTACACACTGGTAGTTTAAAATAATCAATTTCTATTTGATTACGTGTATAATAACAGAATTTTTTTTTCCATCCTGGCCATGTTTAATGCTCTTTTCTTGTTAATAAAACATTGATATATTTATTTGCAATCATTGTACATTCTTGAATGGGTTTGGTTTGCCACCATTTTAGAATCATTGTAGTTTGGGAGGCATTGGTATGCCAAATTATGGCTTTGCCATATGAAAATTTACACTCCTAAATATTCAAATCATCTTGAGGTTTTGATAAGCATACTCAAATAATTGGAGGCTGAAGTCCAACTTGATGCTAATTATGATCAGTTTGATGCTTTAAGGAGGTAAAATCTATTGAAATCTCGTGAATCTTTAAGATTGTAGGAATGGACCGAGTAATCGACAACTCTAAGGTCATTGCTCCAATATTTGTGTCGATTTGAGTTTGGTTGTTTATCAATTTCTGTGAGCAGGAGAGAAGATTTTGAGACAAGTGATGGTCTTGGTTTAGAAATTTTGGATTTATCAATAAGCTGAATCATTGTGGAACTACTTAAGAAGCTTAGCATAGATACTACAAACTGATACACCCACTCCATGGTGCGCCCTTTATGTTATGCTATTGTTGGATCAAACTACTTATAGTATGCCAGAAGCCCTTCTTGAGGAGTGTAGTCAATGACTGGAAAATCCTTTGCCACAACATTTCATGGATTCTTATTTTGTTCTTCTCCTGTCATGTCTAAACATTAATTTCCTGTTATTATGTACATCTTTTCCAGGCATCAAGACCTTTCATATTGTATTACACATTTGGCATGGAGGCATTGCGGACACTGGACCAGGTATTTTTTTTTGACATGCTTATAATGAAAACTGCTTAAGGAGTGATATGCTGCATATCTACAGAGTATTGTCAAACTGG
Organism: Ilex asprella; assembly: GCA_023539305.1. Classification (NCBI taxonomy): domain Eukaryota; kingdom Viridiplantae; phylum Streptophyta; class Magnoliopsida; order Aquifoliales; family Aquifoliaceae; genus Ilex; species Ilex asprella. The sequence continues at coordinate 21,977,947 of CM042184.1, forward strand.
GTGTAAGGGCTACATTTTTCTGCGTAGTTTGCTTACAGTAGCTTCCCTGCATTAGTCTTAGGTTGTTGGTCCTGGCATTTTAATCATCCCCTTTGGGACTGGCCCCTATGGGAGAGAATGACATATTGATGTTAATTGCTGTAGCCCCTCTGTTAAATATAAATATTCCTAAAGGAGCTTTTTTATGTTATGCTGGAATATGAGGATGTTTAGGGTATATGGAAACTCAAGAATGCTTCAGTTTATATGCGAATAATGTGTGTACTTTCTCCACATATGGCATAATCACAATAGTCATATCCACCGATTCCCACCTATTAGTAAGTTTAGTGTCCTTTCTTCTTGTCTTGTGGCTTAGCAACTTTCTTATACCAAGTTTTTTCAACTTAAGGATTAGATTGGATTTATGACTAGCACCAGTTGTATATACAATATCAGCCACTGAAATCACCTTTTTGTGTTGCTCCATCTTTAAGTTCAATGCTAATCGTTGAAGGAAATGACAAAAATCCTTGAAGCTTAATCTTTAGGAAATCTTGAGACCACCAAAGGCACGTAGTTCAGGCATCCTCTTTATGCCTTGTTGGGTAAATATCTAGATAGCCCCATTTAATAGATTTCTAGTCATTTTGAACCTGGGACCATCATATGTTCAGGGCTATCAGCAAGGATCAAAATATCGTTTTGAAACAGTTGAAGTATTCAAAACGTTTTTGTTTTTAAGGAGACCGAAACGAATCAGTGATGAAATCGAAATTTTAATATTTTGAGGTGTTCTATAATGTTTCGAAATATTTTGTTATATTTCAATGTATTTGCACAATTATTTCGGAATATTTTAAGGTATTTCAAGATTTTTTGATATATTTCGACCAATGTTTTGAAAAAATAATTCTTAAATTTTTATTATTTGTTATTTTTTTTTTCGAAATAGGTCGAAACATTTTCGAAACATGTCAAAACGTTTTCATTTTCTAAGTGACCGAAATAATGTCACGAAACGAAAATTTGATTCTCGAGTATTAGTATGATGATACTTCTCTTAGATGGCTGAATTGTTTTTTTTTTCTCCTTTTACCCCTTTTCTCCGTCGCAGGTAACGCAGTGGATCACTTCCAATGGATGGACTGTTGGAGACCTTTGGAATATGTTGGTGGAGTACTCGTCTCATAGATTGAATGGAGAAACTGAAGTGGGCTTCTTCAGTTGGCTCCTTCCATCATTACCGACCCATGACGAAATGATACTGAAAAGTTGATTAAAAATTATGTGCTATTGGTTTGCCTGCTTGTATTTATCCAGATTTAGTTAGAAGAAATAAACCAGAAAGTTTTGGCACTTGCATGTTGTTTGCATGGGGAGCTTTCGTAAGAGTAGGCTTCAATGCAGGGATATGCTATGTCCAACTCTTGTAAATGGATACGTTACTCTTAAATGATGCAAATTAGCTGAGGATTGATGACTGCGTGTTTTTCACTTAGTGATACAACTTAAGGATACAGTGGTTGAAGCTGCTAAAAATCTTAAAGGGCACTGTCATGGAACATGCTTAATCTGGGACTATTATGTGCTAAAAAGTCGAAAGTTCATGTTTATTTAATTTTTATTACTTTTGATTTGTATGCTGCAAGTGGATTGTCATTGGGAATGGGAAATACCATGTTTTATTTGGTAGTGGGTAATACCATATTTTATGGGATGAGTTATTCCTTTGGAATGAGAAGGAATGGGAATGAATTTTGAACAAATCAAGTAAAGGAATGTTCATTATCAAGTAATACTTATTTCATTCCCTTGGTCTAATATCATGTATCAAACACAGCGCAACTAGTTGATAATGCATCTAATTTGCATTAAGTTGACATTAGCACCCACCCGGAAAATGCAAGCAATTTCTTTAGTAGAAATTGCATAAAGACCTAAATAATCAAGAAAAAGCCCGCCCAGGTCTACTAATACTTAACAGGCGCAATTTTATTTGGTTTTTTAGAAGTTGGCACACTTTTTATAACTTTTTTAATTTTAAGCTCAAATTCAAAAAACATTTGGCAAAAAGTACACTTTGGAGAAGAATAACTGAAGTACTCCTGACATGATCATCACATTACTAGTGAAAAAATCAGGTGAGGAAACCAAGTGAGTTGAAAATTAAAAGTTCTAAATTTTAGAGTTTTTTTATATTAAAACTCTTTCTTTATCTCTCTTTATATTAAATATACGCACACACACATTTACGTGACTAAATTTAAAACTTAAATAAATTTGAAAATTTTTCCAATTCTTTTTAAATTTCTAAAATTTTAAGATTTTTTTATATTAGAAATATTTTATTCTCTTTATATGTGTGTATATATATA
>CM042184.1:21980703-22039331 GCA_023539305.1 Ilex asprella
ATATTTGAACATTTGAAACTATTTCCTCACATAGTTTGCTTGTCATAGTTTTTTTTTTTGTCACAGAATGTGTGTCATAGTATATATATATATATATAGATATATAATATGAGAGAAAAAGAGAGTGAGATAAATAGTTCTAATAAGAGAAAACCCTAAAATTTAGGAGTTTAGAGAGAAATAATCGTAATATGAGAAATATCTAAAATTAAGGAATTTAAAATTTGTTCTAATAAGAGAAAACCCTAAAATTTAGGAGTTTAGAGAGAAATGATCGTAATATGAGAAATATCTAAAATTAAGGAATTTAAAATTTATTTAAGTTTTCAATTTTGTTATATGTATATATTTATTTATTTATTTTCTTTGTCACCTTAGCTTTGACCACTAGAACCTAGAGAGTCTAGATCTCAGTGTAAGTCCTAGTGAGAGGCAGTGAAAGGGAAAAAGACAACAAATCTAGGAGGTATGTGTATAAAAGGGGTATGTATAACGAAGTTAAAACTTCAAAGTAATTTACAAAATTGAAAAATTTTAGATTTAAAAATGAGTAGATTATTCAGATCTAATTCTATGACTAGCTCATCTAGATCTTCATTGAATACTATACCAAATATAGTAAATGAAGAAGAACATGAATATCATAAGTCACAATTAGATTGTAGTGGATGGAATATCCTAAAAGTCCCCCACAGGGAAATTTACAAAACTAGTTGGATCCCAACAATTTTCAAGACAGAATTACAAGTATAAACAATTGAGCAAGTTTATTCTCTTACAAAACAAGAAGAAACTTGTCAATTACTCGGTAAAGAAGCCATAAAAATACATAGATCAAAAGGATATAATTTTATCCATCTTGGTTCAGTTCAAGTAGCCATTAAACCATTAACTCAAGTAGGAAGAAATTCTATTATCCTTAAGAGATGCTAGATTCTTAGACTATGAACTCAGTGTCTTAGGAATAATGGATGCTGGTCTTCATGACGGACCAATATATTTTAATTATTTTCCAGACTTTACCTTAAGACTTGGAGATCTCACAATATTAATGGCATTAACTTTAGAAATTAAGCTTACAGGAATATTTACCAGAATGGTAAAAGAATCAAGATTCCTAGTACTAATCTATAGGATTTATTACAAATGCATAACAACTAACCTAAATCTTCATGCATTGCAAAAAAATCCTAAAGATAACACCTTGTTAATCCATGGTAGTACTAGTGAAGCAAATATACAAGTCCCTAAAAGACTTTTATATAAAGATGTTCAACTTCCAGACTCTTGGGCAGTTGAAAATGAAAGCTACAACAAAGATAGTGAAAATACCACAACAAACTTAGAAAATATCCAACAGTTTTCAGATGGATGAGTAAGAATCTCATTTGATTGTGCAAGATATCATCGATTTAGTCTATTATCTAGTAAACCTATTCAAATAAATAAAGGTAGAAAATATGAGTCAGCTTATTCTAGCCTAACCAAAAGAGATAAAGAATTAACAAATGAATTAGAGAAAAATTCAAGCTAAAAGGATTAGACATTTCCTCAGCACATGTTAGTCAACCACGTTACACTCCTCAGTCAAGGTTTCAAGAAGAAGAAGATGAATTCTCACCATCTCCTTTTGCTATAGATGTAGAGAGTAATGCCCCAGTAAACAACCAATTACTCACAATTAGTAAGACAAATAGTCTATTTCTAATTGATGAAGATAGGTTGTATGCAGAATCAAGTCTAAGGAAAATAAATCTAAAAGACGAGAATTTGGCAAAAAATACAGTGCTAGTAAACAAGAAAGAATAATTGAAAAATGGGTTAAGTTTATGGGAGAAATAAGATCAAAAATCTTTTTCTTCGATTATCTAGAGAACCATTACAAATCAGTCAAAACTATAACAAAACACAAATGGAAGAAAGAAGATACTTCAACAGTATTCTCAAGTCATCCTCTATTAGAGACCATATTATTTAGCCATAAAAATCAAGATGTAAAGGCCTCACCTTTTAAGATTCCCACTAATGAATCTGAAACGAAAATAATTGAGCAAAACAATTTTACTAACTAGTCTAATAACAATTGGTAAACAATTAGATAAAACTGAAACCAAAATTAATGAATCAAACCTAGTAAAAAATTAGAAAAACCTCTAATTAATCTACCTGAAGATAGAAGCAAACTTGGCATCTCCATAAAAGATGACAAGATACTTAAAAAATTGGATGAAATTCTATATAAGATGGAAACTAAAATGAAAACAGAACCATCTGGAGAAGAACCATCCCAAGTAAATGCTATCAACCAAACTGATGAACCAACCTCTTGAAACAATCAACCTTTAGAAGAAAGTACATCAGAAAGTTTCACTTGTTCTGATATTAGAAGACTAGAAGAACAGTTCGATAGTTAATACTTTAATAGATTAACATTTCCAAGAACTAATCCAACCAGTACCGCAAAAAATTGGTATCGTAGACCAACACCACCTGATCTTCAATTTGAAGAAAAGAATATCAGTAATCAATTCTCAGTTCATTCCAACAAACTCTATGAATGGAACATAGATGGATTAAGTGAATAAGAGATAATGAACAAACTTCATCATATGTCCATGGTTATCAATAGTTATATTAACGATCTTGATCATACTAAACCATAAATAGTTGATCTTATTACTTCTGGATTCACAGGAATATTTAAAAACTGGTGGAAAAATTATTTTAACCAAGACTCCAGATACAGTAGTAGATATGCTGTTGAAAGAGATGATGAAGATATGTCAATATTTGATGAAACTATTGGAAAAGAAAAATCAGATGGGATTAACATCCTCATCTTTACAATAATCAAACATTTTGTTGGAACACATTGTAATATAGAATCTAGAATCCATGATCAGTTAAGTAATTTAAGATTTCCAACACTAAGTGATTTCATATGGTACAAAGATGTATTCATCTAAAGAGTAATGGTCTAACCAGGCTGTGACAAATCTTTCTGGAAAGAAAAATTTATTGCTGGCTTACCTAATTTTTTTGCTCAAAAGATTAGAGAAGCACTTAGTAGACCTCAAGGAATTATTGAATATGACCAATTAACATATGGTGATATTATAAGTACCATTCAAAAAGAAGGAATGCGAATGTGTATTGATATGAAAATTAGTAATCAAATAAAAATGAAAAGAAAAAAGCTAAATATGAAATGGGTGTTTTCTGTGAACAATATGGTCTTCTTTCGGTAGCACCATCTCTGTGACGCCCCTAAAACCGGGGAGGGGGGGTCCTTTGTTAATCTGTCGATCACCCATCAACCCACTAAATACCCGTGTAACTCGATATCATGCCATGATGCCCCATTTACCAGGATGCATAATTTAACAAAATTCGGGCAGAGTTTCCTTTGTACAGGGGGCTCTACCCAAAACACAACTTGTGCAATCATACAATCACATGACCCATTTGAGGTCCAATATATAATATTGACCACACCGGGTCCATTAATCCATACTTAATTGCATAATATCGGATAATACTATAATCATGATTACTATATATATTCATGCACAAATGAATAAATGTCTCAAAAGAGTCCCATATACATGCCTTTTCAATTTAAAATAAGTTTATTTTTACAAAAATTATACGAGGCCAAAAGTAAACATATACAAAGGACTACAAAGTCAAAATAAGAACCACAACCCGGCTCTGTCGTTAAAGGGGGCCCACAGCCTCGCCTTCGGTGGACGCCTGAGCGATACTTGAAAAATGTTCCCATAAAGGGTGAGTGAACGCTCAATAGGGTAACTCCTATAGAGAATACCTCTCAACCCATGCATATGAAATGTCACATGCAACAATCATTTCATGCATACATTCAAATATGTCTATTCTGAACAAATGCCATAAATCATGTGATGCCATGAGATGAAACTCATGCAAGCAAAACCAACGCTGAGCCCTATCCCGAGCTCCCACAACACATGCAATATCATGCGTATGTAACCGGACATTTCATGCCCCCGTTATTGGTGTTATGTAGACTCAATGACTAATTAATTCATTTTCTTGTGTCTTTGGGGGGAGATGATTTATGGTATTACACCAATGGGACACCACACCATCAACGAATTTTTAGGACATCTCACCCGCAGCTCCGTTTTCGCTGTTACACTTTTCTGGAATTGCACTGTTGGAAAGTGTATAAACCAAGTAAGCAGGTCTTCCACCCTCTGGAGAATCTAGCCTTTCTTGTTATCTCCGACACATTTATCCATTTAATTTTTCGTGCGACTCAGCTGAACCTTGATGCGATTTTTTTGAGCCCACGATCACCCAACTATGTGGTGATTGATTTCATACCATGAACACACTCCCACCCATGTCAGTGCTCATGAATGTAGTGCAACCCATGTATAATGCAATATAATGTGTAGTTGCCTTTGATATCATTTACAATGTCCATTTTCAACACAATCTCAAGCATGTTATGTAAGATAATACTCAACTAACATACTTGTATGCACCTAGACATTTAAACAAACACCTAGAGGGCACATCAATTTACACAACTAGCATGCTTATCACTTCTTACATGGCAACATGTTTATTAATTCTATAAACATAAGTACAAGTCCACCACAATAATCATATGCGAAATAATCATTTAACATACATAATATTTCATAATCACATAACAAGCTAATAATTTTATTAAACTTGATATGCCATTAAAACATCAAGTCATGCTAATGTATAATTAACATACTTTAAATCACTAACATTAACTTACACCAAGTTAATCATAATAGGATTTTACTAATTACAAGGTTAATTATAAATCCTATATTTGATCCTCTAGTTACACTAGTCAAGACTTAACATGTGATATACACTTTTAGCCTACCCATTTTATATGCCATATTTTAGGTTAAAATTACATCTAAATAGATGAAACCTTGCCTCTCGTAGCGTGAGCCCACATATTAGAACTCCAAGGAAGCCCGAATTTAGCTTCCCAAGCCTTAGGCCTAGATTATCATATTTGATATTTTTTTGGAGAAAAATACGATATTTGGTGTGGTTGCATAGCTCTCGCTGAGTAGAGTAACTTTAATTCTGGGCCCAAATCAATTAAACGGTTCAATCTTCGTAGATCTGAGAAGGAAGGAAAGAGAAAAATAAAATAAAACTCACCTTTCACTCTCTCACTCTCTCAACAGCATACTGGAGCAGACAAGAAGAAAAAAAAACAAGTGGAAGACCACTTTATATAGGGTCTAAATGTGTGCCCCACATCACACCACACATTTTCTTTTAAACGGGTCCAATTATATTTCGAATCAATTAAATTTTGTCACGTGTCAAATTTAGTATATGATCTGAATTATATTAATTATACACCCAAGTGTAAGTGGTCAAATTATAGTTTTCTTGGTTTTAAGTCCAAGTATCGATCCCACAAACAGTTTTCAGTAATTTAGACAATAAAATAAATAAAAACAGTAAAGTTGTTATTTGAAGCAGTGTATGGTTTGATAGCTTGTGATGTAAGCTTAGATTGATTTCTTGTCTAACTAAATAAAGTAAACGAATGACAAATAAAGTGGAGAGATAAGCTTGTAAAAGATAATAATATAAAAGATACCCTTTAGTTTAAAGATTCCATATGTTTTATGTTGGTTAAATACTGAAAATGCTACCTTACAATATTTAACTCCCATTTTACTCGAAAGTCAACCGGTAGGTCTGATGTATATAAACCATAACACAACAACTTCTTAGGTTAGCTTGGGGTATTAAATCATAACACAACAACTTCTTAGGTTAGCTAGTTATACATACGCCAATTGATTAATCCAAGCAAACCAGAAGGACAAGCCATTCATGAGGAATACTTGAATAATCCAATTGATCTAGTGATTGTAAATGCGTATATAATAAACCATAACACAACAACTTCATAGGTTAACTGGTGGTATTATATCATAACACAACAACTTCTTTGGTTAACTGGCTATAGATGTGTCAATTGATTAATCCAGGCAAACCAGAAGGACAAGCCATTCATGAGGAATACTTGAATTATCCAATAGGTCATCTGTGATATATATATACACCAGTTAAACATCTTCAGTATTCTAATGGAGGACAAGCCATACCGGTAGGAACGCCGTGGTTGTTAGATTGACAATATAGTTATATATAGTAATTAAACAACCCTAATAATCCAGAAGGATAAGCCATTCATGAGGATCATTTAGGTTTTGTACCATGCATCAGTAGAACATCCTCAGCATTCTGGTGGAGGACAAGCCATATAGGTAGGAATGCCGTGGTTGTTTAACTGGCAGGTTGATGATGCACTGATGACATAATTCCAGGCACAACACCGAAATTACATACATCGTTGTATCATGCATGAAGTGCATAATAATATATATAGATAAATATAAAACATCAGCATTTTCATAATCTAACTAATAATATACATATGTTCACCCTTCTCCGAAGGGTATAAACGACTACTCATGCCCCATTGCTATTGACAAGTAAGGGGTACGAGTATTCGACATTACAACAAGAATTAAAACACAAATTCTAAAACTTCTTTCATAAGGAACAGCTGAAACACAACCACCTTTATTATTTATCAAAACAACAAAGTGGCGATAGTTCAATTATCCAAATAGAAAGATACAACAGAAATGTAGAAATACAAAGCATAGGACGAACCGACTTTCAACTTGGCTTTTCTCTTTCTCTTTTTCTTTCTCATTTTCTTTCTCTCTTTGAAACATTGGTGGCCGACCCTCTTGGAGTGGAATGGAGAAGGAGAAGGAGCTAGAAGGCACCCCTATCCGGAACTGTGGAGGGTCTCTCTCTAACTTTCATCCAACAAATCAGAGAATGACATGGTCTCCCATAAAGTGCCTCATAGGGTGTCATTTGTGTACTCGTCTGATAACTGCAATTGTAGGTGAACGCCACTAATGGTAAATGCTCTTTCCAGCCACCCTTAAGATCTAGGATGCATACCCGTAGCATGTCCTCTAAATTCTGGATGGTCCTCTCTGACTGACCATCCATCTAGGGATGAAAAACAGTGCTCATCATCAACTGCGTCCCTTGGGTCTGCTGGAAACTCTCCCAAAAATGGGCCATGAACCTAGGGTCCCGATCTGATACTATAGATATAGGAACCCCATGTAACCGAACTATCTCTAGTATGTACAGCCTATAGAATTCCTCTAGTGTGAAGGTCATTTGTATTGCCAAAAAGTGTGTCCGCTTCGTAAGCCGGTCCATTATCACCCACACCACGTCATGCTCCCGTAATGTCCGTGAAAAATGGGTTACAAAATCTATCATGACGTGCTCCCACTTTCACTTAGCCACCTCTAAAGGTTAGAGCAACCCTACTGGTCTCTAGTGTTCAGCCTTGACCTGCTGACATGTGAGACATCAACTAACAAAATCTCCAACGTGCCTCTTCATCCCACTCCAATAGTACTGGCGGTGAAGATCATAGTACATCTTCGTGGCACCTGGATGCATAGCAAAACGGGAACAATAAAAATCCCTAAGGATCTGTTCTCTCAGATCTGTAGGCTAGGGAACCATAACCCTTCTCCTGAATTGAAGACTACCATCCTTGTGAATGGCCTAATGATTGTTAGAAAAAGTGGTTGCTCCCATGCTTCTAACATAAACCCTTAAATATGTATATGGCTTATGTGTGTGGGTGAGTGTCACTCTCACTCGGATTCATGCAAGAGAAAGGGCAACAGAATAGTGGTATGAAATGGAATGAACAAATGTGTAAAATGTGAAATGTGAACAAAAGTGCTCCCCAATCGCAAGGAGTCTTTTGTATGTCGGTGTTTTACTTGGAAAAATATTCCAAGGTCGTCTCCTTAGGCAATGAAGGTTGAGTTGTGTGAATGTGATTTTGTTGCAAAAGGGAAAAATGTAAAATCTTGTAGTTGGTTTTGATGAGATTTGTTCTTAATGAAAATGCAATGAAAAACAAATGTTGGCAAACCCAAGATGTCACACCAATAGGAATACAATTTTCACTTCAATCCCTCCTCCGATAGAGAATGAATGAATGATTGATTCAGGAGAAGCTAGGGACAAGATTGGTGAGTATCTAAGCATAAACCATGGCTAGGCCTAAGGAATATCAAAGGCTCACCAACTTATCCACTCTCAACCCCGTCAAACCGAACCATTGAACTCATGAGGGAAGGAAGAGAATGAGTTGAAATGGAAAACCCAAGAGGAGGTCTCCCTTGAATTAGCCAACTAGAAATCTAGCTATTCATGTTTAAAAGGAAAGACACGCATAATGTAAATAGACATAATAAAGAAAGGAAGCATGAAACTTAACTTAAAGCAAAAAAACTTAAGTTATGAAGAAAAATATACAATACCCATTTTAAAGCTAGGAAATGAAGAAAAACATGAACAACAATGGTGAAATGAAGAGCATGTAATTAAACTTGAAATAGACTTGAAGTAAATGACATTAAGGTGTAAGAGTTAAAGATTACAAGAGATTAAAAGCTTACTACAACGTGAATGGAGAAGAAAATGCAAAAACTTAAACTTTCCAATCACTATTCAACATCTTCTTCCTTGGATTTCCTAAGCTTAGGTAGCCATCCACTCAAAATGGTTGTGTAATGCTGAATATAATAGAGTGTTAGCCTTCAATTTTCGTGCATGGTGGTCCCCCAAGCAAGTGTGCAGACTTCCCATCAATGGGAGGTTGAATGGATGGACTCTGACAGGCTAGGACATCCTACCCAGCAACTCCCTGGTAGCCCACTTTCTCTCCCATCTTCATTAATGCAATGACCTTCAAAGCCTTCAAAATGTGTAAGAGAGGCATGGAAATGTTGGGGAGGAAGTGAGAGAAGTGTAGGTGGAACCCCCAAGCAAGTGGAGCTGAGTTGCAGGAGGTTCGGGCATGGCTTCAGGAGCGTACCGGTACTTTGAAGCTACTGGAGTCGGGCGTACCGGTACAGAACCGTATCGGTACGGTGTACCGGTACTGTTTTTCTGCTTTGTACCACTTTTTGTATAATTATCATAACTTTTGATACAACCTTTGGATTGAGCTGAAATTTTGACATGATATAGAAGACATCCAGATATACAACTTTTATGCTTTGAACTTTTTCAGATTCGAAGTAGATCATGGTCAAAATGGAGTAAAACCGAGACTCTGCTTCCAAAAGATATGGCAGCTGGTGCCTTTGTTCTCAAACACCAAAACCTCCTTGATTTCTTCACTTTTAAGCCTCCAAATCTTCATGTATTGTGTCCATGCCTTCACCACACATCCATCATAGTTGCAAGGTCCTAAAATCCATCATTTAAGTTATAAATAATGCAACATCAAAATTTCAACATTATTCATAAAATCGGCTAACTCCAAGTACTTAGATGCAAAAGTTGAATTAATAGCATGTAATGAGGGCTTAAAATATGCAATATTTTGTGCTTATCACCTAACCCTTGTAACTTGTACTTGATTGTACCTGGTCCCTGATAGATAATACTCAATATCCTGCCCTTGGGACTCGATCACTCTGATCAGTAGGGAAGGTGCATCCACTAGATTCCCCAAAGTGCCTTGAGTTTGACCTCTGTAGTGTAGCCTGAATTGTCCTATAGTCAAGAGCATTAGCCACTCCTGGGAAGCTATATTGGCCAAGATTCTCCGTGACTTCCAGCTTAGTACATCAGCCACTACGTTTGCCTTACCGGGATGGTAATGCAAAGTGAAGTCATAATCTTTCAGGTACTGCATCCACCTGTGCTGCCTCTTATTGTGCAAAAAGTCTGATCATGATATCATATAGATAATCTAGAATTTTAATCCTCAACATAAGAATTTTTTTTCCAAAAAAAAACAAAGCATAATTTAAGGCATCCCACATAGCTTCCATTTTTTGACTTCCTCACCAAGGTGATGAAATAAAACTAAAGAAAAGGAAAAAGATTAAAAAACACTTTCATTAATTGATATTTCTCAAATGCACAATGTATCATGAAAAAACTGGTGGGAAAAGGTATAAGAAAGGCAATACAAGGAACTCAACTAACCAACCAATAGGATTTTGTGTGGCTAGTGGCACTATACTTCTGCACCACACTATTGTTTTGCAACACATGAAATTCAATTTTCTAGTTCTTTATCGACTACATAGAGGACTTGAGAAAAATATCAACTTATGCATGGGCAACGACAGTTCATAATGTGCTAATGGGCTCCATGATCGAGGACTTTGACAAGCTAGGAACAGTCACTGGATGTGTGGTTGCCCTTTCGGTAAAACCAACAACTATAATCCTGTTTTGTATTCTAAAAAATACTTTACTACGAATCTGTTAAATTGATTTTTTATTCAAATATGGTTATGAGACAACAACCATTGTGAAGGGAAAATATCAATCCTAGATTCCTCAGGAATAGATTAAACAGCATCACAAAGATACACATGATGCTTAGAAAACAAATAGAATCATAAGAAGAGACAATGAAGATGATAGCCCCCAACAACCAATTGCCATAGACCATATGTTATTGATAGACATGGAGGTATACTACCTTATCACACATACGATACATAATGACAAAAATCCAATAATACAAATAATTTTTATGACAGTTGACATGCGAGGAAGCTGCACACCAAACAACCAAAAGCTAAAGCCGTAACCCATTGAACAAGAAAAAACTCTAGTTAGGCATAAAAAAGGAAGAGATACATGCAAATAATTTCCTCCTCAAAAAATGAAGATACTTATTCCACCCAATCAAATGATGAATACTTTATAGCTGAAAGTAAATGGTTCACTACATTTCGAACAAAGGTACATACCAATGTACCTGCTTTTATACAAACTGTAATGTACCTATAAGCAGAGAAATTTCAATTGTTTCACATTACGTAAACCCTTATTCATTATAAAAAACTCTACTTGATGCAGCTATTTGATGATGAACCTCTACCGCTACACATAACTCCAATTGTGAACTTTCGACCCAGAAACTTGGACTATGGAAAAAACTCACAAAAGATCATTCTTCACTCATCTGCAAATAAAGCAACCCCATAGCAGCAGATCAACTTCGACACCCCATTACATGATGGGGATTACATGTCCTCAACAACATTGATTACTGAAATGTACATGGAGGGGGAAGAACTGTTAGAGAGGTTGAAAGAATACTGGCAAATGATCGAGAACCAGGGGAAGAATTTTAGAAAGCAAGAAAGAGAGCTTATGATCTGAGAGACGAAATTGAGAAAGAGAGAACTGTGATAGAAAATAAGAGAGATTCAAACATCCAAATGCATGCATAGATTCAACTACTCAATGAAAAAGTGAATGAGTTGTTATAAGAGCTGCATGAAGAAAAGGAAAAAAATGATGAATCCAAACAGCAAAACAAAGACATAAATGAAGAGTTGAATAAAGTGTGAAAAGAAAATGTGTTGTTGGAGGTACATAACATTACACAACCAATGAGACAAAACAGAGAAAAACAACTCCTAATAGAGTTGAAAATGAAAAGCAAAACACTTGCGAAACTAAAGGAGGACTCAAGAAATTTAATTGAAGTTTCAGCAAAATAGGCAACTCATCTACAAGAACAAATACATATTCACTAGAAAATGTTGCAAAATTTTGAAGAAGAGAAAGAAAAACTGACTGCAAAGATTGAAGATTTGCAAAAGACAGTAGATGATTTGTTTTAACAAGTTATATTGTCACCATAATCAAAAACAAAATTGCATGTGAAACGATTCAAGTCAAAACAACTTACCAAAAGGTATGATGCAGATTACGACTATGATCTTCAAAAAAAGTGAAAGGAAAAAAAGATACAAATGAAAGCAAAAAGGATCAACAAAATCTAGCAAATGAGTTGAAAGAAGTAGACAAAGGATATTGATGTTGATATCCATGTGCTCAGGCAGAAGAATCAGGTGAAGATAAAAAAGTTCCACCCTAAAATATTCAAGTTGGGCAAGCTTCTGCCCAAGGGTGACAAATTGAAAGTCAAGCAATACATGAAGCAAGCCAATGATGGGTACATAACACTTTATCTGAAAATTTGCATCGAATACATAATTTTGTACACTCAAATAAACAATATTACATCTTGCTCTTTACAAAATCTTCCTGTGGGAGGGTGAAACTGGATAAGTTGAGCGACAAGAAATCTTTGAACTCCTCAAAGAAGAAGCTATTTCTAGCAACGTAAGCTAACACTCACGCATGGTACCACAAAAAAATAGTGAATACAACTTACAATTTGAGCTAACAAAAATAAAAAAATACATATGGAGAGGTTATCTACAAAGAGCAACAAATAAATCCAACCAGACGCAACAATTCCCATTTTGCAGTTTACTATGGGTAACAACCACTCAAACCTAACAAAAAATGTTTCCCCCCCTTTATTTTTCAACAGTTACAACTATGCTTGCACATATTGTTTCTCAAAAATAGAAACACATACGTATGGGAGATAAATATGCCATCAACAGCTTTTGAGTGGACATATTAATGTCAGTTATTGGAAAGACAAACCTGCTATTCTTTCCCATTAGGAAAGACACTGAATTCCATTTCACTCTGCTCGTGATGGATAAAAATGGGGTACAATGGATGCATTACAACTTCCTCATACTAGAAGGGTAGATGTTATTGAGCAATGTTTCAAAGATGCAACAGTAATGGTTGGTTCACTTTCACTTTTACTTAATACTATTTCTAATGTACCTATATCAATCTACCATCATAATGTGCTAACATAATTACATTATTGCAAACATATACTAAATACATTTGTTTCAACTAGTATGAAACCATTCAGAAGTTGTTGCAACATACAAGGCAACATGCTAAAAATTGTTGTCAACAGGTAAAAGACCAAAGATGACAAAATGAGATAACCGACTGAGCACGATGCATGTGGACCTAACTTGCGATGACATGCAAACTTTGACGCGGCTTCTGTCCAAGGACTTTGACTGCCCAATATTCAAGAGCTTTGACTGCCCATAACAAAATGAAGAATCATAAGTCTCATAACCTGAACCTAGTCTCCACATTCCTTATTTGCATAACTTGACACATGTGGCATAGCTGTTATGCATTACATGAAGAAACTTTCACGTGGAGATGAGCTTAAAGAAAATTTCCAAGTTGATATAATGCTCAATATGAGGGTTAAAACTTTGAATGTTTTCCTTAACAACACGAGGACATGGAGGTCTTAATGTATTGTGTACATATGTTGTTTTACGCCACATACTGACAGTGAAGTGTACATAATACACGATAATGAATTCACAATATGATTAGGTACTTGTGTATTGTTATTTATGTACCTATGTAGTGTAGTGTCCCTATGTAGGTATGCATACATATGCAATGTATCAGTCCAGTGTACTTATCTATGCAGTGTAGTATACAAACACAATGTACTGATCTATGCAGTGTACCTGCTTAGTGCACTTATCTAGTGTAGTTATGCAGTGCATCAATGCAGTATAACTCCCCAATATTCTTAATTAGTGTTGTGTACCTATGCAACATCGTGTACCTGTGAAGGTATAGGTACATATGCAGTGTACCTATTATGTGAACATGTGCTATGTACACATTGTTGTGTACCTACACAGTTTTTGTACCTATACGGTGTACCTATTATGTGAACATGTGTTGTGTACCTATACAGGTATAGGTACATATGTAGTGTACCTATTATGTGAACATATGATGTGTGCATATTTAGTGTTGTGTATCTACGCAGTTTTGTGTACCTATACAGTGCATGCATTTGAATTACAAGAAAAAATTGAAAAAAAATATAAAATTGAACCCCCAAAATCTTGGATACAAATCAACAATTCAAATATTATAAAAATATAACAAAAAATAATGAAATTTTAAGATCAAATCGTAGCAACACATGTCTTCCTATTATAACGACCTAACAAACCACATTTATTGCACTTCATTGCACTGAATTCTTTTCCTGAAGACTATATCATTTTTTTCCTTGGTCTACCTGGTAGCTTTCTTGTAATGGGAGGTTTAATAAAAATTTTCGATGCTGAAACCTCTGTAGGATTTTCTATATTAGGAATAGGAACAATGGACTTGCCATAACAAAGCTTGAAAAAATATGTCTCAAAATAATCCTCAACGTATTCATATACATACTTGGACTTCTTTTGAATTTCCATTAAAGTGTGCGGACAAGGGAAGCCTCTAATCTCCCACTAACAACATGAATAACAACGTTTCTACTAGTCCACCATCACTGAATCCTCTACATGAACCTCAAACAAAAACTGACTAGAATGACTAACATTCCAATGCCTACCGATTGACAAATTTTCGTTCAAAATTTCTCAAACTTCTGACATAGAATTGATGTCCACTGGCATTCATTATTCATGTCAAACATCATTTTCATTATCTTTATCCGTATACCATCAACCATATGACAAATAAGAAAAACTATCTCCTCACAGATCCAAGCATTAAATGATTGCCACATTTGAACACATTCCCCAATAATGCTGACCCCTGAAATATGCATTGGACCAATATGTATATGGAAAATGGACAAAATACATGGATCAAGGATCCACCTTCGTCCATCAAACACTTCATGTACACCTGAAACGCAACTGTCATAGGTGCGTAAGCACATTTCATTAACTACTTCACAATTCTATCTCGAAAAACATTACCAAATTTGACAGGATATCTAGCATTAAGGTTCATCTTCAAATGATGCAAACAAAATGAATGTACACTTGATGGAAAGTGCTTTGAAAAAGAATCAAGCAAACCTTTGTTTCGATTAGAAAAGAATGTGATTAGTTTGCCCATTGGATTTAAAATGCCTGCCAAAATCTCTAAGAACCAATTCCAATTGCCCTCATTCTCATAATCAACAACCGTAAATGCTAATGGGTAAAAACCAAGGAAAAAAAAAACACAACTAGAAATGTAAATTATAATAATGCAACAATACAATAGGTAGGTAATAACCACAAACAAAGTACAACATATACGTAAACAACTAACCTTGGTTTTCCACTCAACCAAGTAGCAACAATCTAATGACCCTTATACTTGTTTTTCAGAAAGGTACCATCAAGGAATAACATAGGCAGGAAAAATTTAAATCCCTCAATACATGTAGTGTAGAAAATAAATAATCTTGTGAAGCATCAACTTTGGGGATCACACTCTAAAAAATATTTAAAACTTGAATTTGTTTGCACTACAAAATCCACATTCTAACTTAGCTGATTATACGACAATGATTCATCACCATGTAAATGACTCGTTGCCATCTCCTTCCCATACCAAGCATTATGGTAAGAAATATTAAGACCATATTATTTCTTTAATCCTTAACCACTTCAATAGACTTAATCAATGGTTTATCCTAGATTTGCTCAAAAAAAATAGACAACACAATACTAGACTGCATCATTGCACCTTTTTGCATGCAAAAAACACCTCTACATGAATGAACATTTTTCTATTTTTTAATATAGAAAAAACCATTTTCCTAGCACACCGAAGCATGTACACACCAATTACAATCATTAGTACTCTTCTTACTACACTTTGTAGTTACCCTTATCTTGTCATTCTTAACATAAACAAAACAAAACAAAAACAAATCTCAATCGCATACTTACATAACTTGTATCGAAAATCAACTGTGCCACTGTACATATATACCATTGTAGGTACACAATTACATAGATAAATCGTATTGAATATGTACCTACCCCTACCAAGAAAGACATAAATCTTGTGTATCTATTTATCTACCTATCAAACCAACGATAACTATAAGACCATTTATATTCCAAATTGTTGTTTAGTCGAATTTGAAATTCAAAAAATATACACAAAATCTAAGAAATATTAAATAACAAATGCAAAAAGGAAACCAATTGTATTTAAGGCTAAAATTATGTGATAGGGGTAAAAGGGGAAAAGAAAACATGCTACTAACCAACTCATAAATGTTTACACCTCATCAAGGACTGCATACAAACTATTTAAAAAAACCAAAGACCTCTCTTTATACTTACAAAAATTGGTAGGATTAAAATTAGTTTACAAATTAAATGAGGGAGCATAGTCTAATTAGCTACAAACAATATTACTATCATTTCACATAAAGATGTTAGCTCTATGTATCTGCAAAAATAATAAATAATAAAATATATTTTTTTAAAATAAGGTGGTTCATATAGCCACAATGTATATTGAGCTTCTTTCTCTTTAAATCAATTGTAGAAATACTACTACCCATGACTTCAAGGCACCATTTTATGAACAACCTGATGGGACACCTTTGAGAATCAACAAGGAGTCGACACGTGTCCTCAGCTTGGTTGATGTGGACACACTGTGGATCGACCCTTAGAACCCCTTGAGAGTGACACGTGCCCTCGGTGCATACCTCCCTCGGAGCCTTCCATGTCTAACACGTGTCCTCAACATGTGTCTCCCTTGAAGTTCCCAGCATCTAATGCGTGTCCTAGACATGAGTCTCCCTTGGGGACATCCTTTATATTGACACGTGTCGTTGGCATCTGGGACCTTTAGAGCCCCAATCGCTCGACACTTGTCCTCGACGTGTGAGACACCTCAAAGTCCTCTACCATACACATCACCACGACCCTAGACCACATATGTCGGTGAGGTATAAATGGCGGTTCTGACGGTTATCGTTACTTAGAGTCAAAATTTGTCAATAATCATTGACTCACCTTCCCAAAACAATCAGAATGGCAGAAAGAGTAGGTCAATGAATAATAATAGTGATGCACGAGGTGCAGAGCATAAAACTGGGAGCCAATGGACAAAAGTGCCCTATGCATGCGTAGCCACCACAAGGAAACATTAAATGATCTTTCAAAAGGATGTGACACATTTATTACTTGGTGAACTCTGGAAGGAGAGCATTAAATACTCAGGATCTCTGCATTAAATGCAGAGGCTCCTTTCCACAAGGGAGACACTCTACCCAAGGATTGTGCTCCACAGGTCGCCTTTCAAATAGGCCAATAAGGGACTTCCTCTCTAAGGGAGCCACCTTTCCACAATGATTATCTCCATGAAAGTATAAATAGCTCTCATAAATTTAAAATAGAGGTATGAAAATCTCACCCAAGTAATAGAGCAATGTTTTTCCTCTCCTCTCTTACATATTGACTTAATCGTTGGAGGGGTCATGCCAGAAACCACTTCGGCGCCCTTCTAACCTTTTTTTTTTGAGTGGCATAGTTCATCTCGATACGCCGAGATCGTTCAGATTGTTGAAAAAAAAATTCATCACCATCCGTTATATAATTTTTGGCATCCTTTTGTTATGGCATCTTCAAATTTCTAGGTAATTTCAAGTTCACCAAGGGTGAGATATGTCTATTCATTTATTGTACAAAATCACTAAGCACAATTTGACATCGTCTGTGGAAAACAACCAAGTTTTCTTAAGGCAGTGACCATTGTGAATACACGTTTGAAAGAAAACGGTCCTCAACAAAAGAATGCAGACGCACCGACTCTTTCCATATCGAGAATGGAGGATCACATTGAGAGCATCAACAAAGAGTTTTCAATCCATTGTAGACAAAGAACACACCAAACTGAACTAAGTCTTAAGGGTGAAAAAGGACAACCCCTTATCCCATCAACTTATCGATCTCATCGAAGAACGGTTGGGGGATCAATTAAGGCAAATAGAAGAAAATAATGTGAATGTTCTTAACAACCTCAACGAGTTTGCATTTTTTGATGGGGGATCTCAAAACTTACTACCATCCAAGGAGCCTTTCGTCAAGAAGGTGGGAGTTGACGACTTGAGGAATCGTCAGAGTGGCAGAGTAGGGGGACTCCAAGACTCCAAAATTCCCGAGGCCTAATGGATAAGACTTGGAGGTCCTAGCCAAGAGGACCAAACCTTTGTTTTGGAATGACCTCCGTTAGAGACTTTTCGAGCGAGGTGGCATGAGGAGTCCGAGGAGTGGTCAAGCATCTCCATGAAGAACGAAGAAGTCGGGGGGGCATGCTGTCCGACGCGGTGATGATGAGAGGAGACACCATAAGGGTAGGGGAGACCTCAAGTCCAAGCTGGATTCTATAAGGATGGACAAGTCCGCCCTAAATGATGACATAGATGATGAAGCCATTTTGTTTTGTAATCGTTCACCAAAAACATCATGGAGATGGAGGTATCAAAGAAGTTTGTGGTGTCATAATTCAAATTTTATGATGGACGTTCTGACCCGAAGGCTCACCTCCGACAACACAAGCAAATGATTTCCCTATATTACTCGGATCATAGGCTGTTGTACAATATACTTTCAACAAGCCTATGTGATACGACCATGAAATGGTTTGAGACCTTTTTGCCAAATAGCATAGGGTCATAGAGGGAGCTTACTAGATAGTTCTCTGCGTGATTCATTACGAGAAATAAATGCCCCAAGTTTGTCAGATCCTTGTTGTCTCTCTGGTGAAAAGAAGGTGAAACACTCTGCCAATATGCAACTCACTATTGGGAGGAGGTAAATGAAGTAGAAGAGTGCTCCGAGGTCATAGTTGTGGCTTCTTTCAGACTTGGCCTCTCTTAGGATACAGATCTTTACATGTCGCTAACGGAACAAATGTCGGTGGGCATAGACGAGTTTATGGCTTGAATAAACAAATACTATAGGGTAGAGGACTAATTGGTGGGGAAAAAATGTAAAAACTGGGCCACAAAGAAAAAGGATAAGGAGAAAAAGGGAGACTATCCTAGGAAAGATCTAATCTCGGCGTTGAGGAACTCCTTTAGAAGGAACCACACTATATTTAAAGAACTCATTTACAAGTTGTTGCATAAGATCAAGAAAGAGCCCTTCGTTAAGGGGTCACCCAAGATATAAGGCGATTTGCCACCAGGGACTAGAATGCAAGGTGTTTGTACCACAATAAAGTGGGGCACCTTACAGAGGATTTTTAAGTGTACAAATCCTTATTGGAGAAGTTTGTGTAGGAGGGATATCTCGAAGAGTACATTAAGGGGGAGCCACACACTGCCGATGATCAAGCTTTTATCTGCTATAACATTGTTAAAGTCATCCATGTCTGCCCCCTAGAGCGGCCAACAACCAACGCTCTCAGGTTTGACCTAAAGAGGGTAGCCTTTACTAGGAAGGAGGAATAGAAATATAGGGGCCACCTAAGTAAGAGACCCAGATGGATGAAGGATACATCACCTTCTCGAATGCCAATTTAGCAAGTGTGGTCCTCCCCAATGGGAATTCCTTAATCATAATGTTGTGGATGGGAGGGTTTGATGTCAAGAGGGTCGTAGTGGACTCGGGGAGCTCATCAGAGTTGATGTACCTCAATGTGCTGAACCGAATGGGCCTTGGATCCAAGGATCTTACCACTGTCAAGACATCCCTTGTCGAATTCAATGGATCATTTTCTCTACCACTAGGGAAGATCACTTTTCCATTCACCATTGGATTGGTCATGATCGACACTAAATTTATGGTGATCGACTTTGATTCGTCGTACAACATAATATGGGGCAAACTTGGCTGTACTCGCTTGGAGCGGTGTACTCCACCTTTCATCAGAAGTCGAAGTTCCCCATTCTTCAGACCTTGAGGGACCATCAGTTGTACGTCAAGTTCAGTAAGTGTGAATTTTGGCTCATGGAGGTGAAATTTTTGGGACACGTAGTGTCGATTTTAGGTGTATCTATCGACTCGGAGAAGGTTGATGCAGTTATGAATTGGGATAGGCCCAAGTCAGTCTTCGAGATACGTAGTTTCTTGGGATTGGTGGGATACTACCAAAGATTCATCGAGGACTTCTCCAGACTAGCTATTCTTATGGCGAGATTGACTTGGAAGGAGGTCAAGTATGAGTGAAATGATTCATGTGAGAAAGCATTTCAGGAGTTGAAGAGGAGGCTTACTTCGGCCCCTATCTTGTTAGTTCCGGAGAGGGGACAGATGTATACAGTTTACTGTGATGCCTCCAAGGATGGACTCGATTGTGTTTTGATGCAGTCCAAGAGGGTGGTGGCTTACGGTTCCCGACAGTTAAAGAACCACGAGCGGAACTATCCCATGCATGACATAAAATTGGCGGTCATTGTCTTTGCCTTGAAGACTTGGCGCCACAATTTGTATGGTGAGCAATTTGAGGTGTTTTCGGACAATAAAATTCTGAAATACATTTTTACACAACTGGACCTCAACATGAGACAACGAAGGTAGATAAAGTACTTGGAAGATTACGACTTTACCTTTTATTACCATCTTGGTAAGACAAACGTGGTGGCTAATGTACTCAACCAAAAGTTACAGGGAGTCTTGGCTAATGTGAATTTATGAGAATGGTAGATGCTCGAGATTGTGAGACAGTTCGGGCTACGTTATATAGGTCAGACTGAGGGTACATTGGAGAGTTTGGTGGCTACGCCTTCTCTGCTGAATAGGGTGATTGAGTCCTAGAGTTAGGATACAGAACTAGTGTCTGTCCGAGACCGTGTACAGGCAGGTGCAAGTGACGAAGGATGGGCCATTCACTCGGATGGTAGTCTTCGATATCGAGGAAGGGTCATGGTTCCTCAGTTGGCGGGTCTGAGAGAGGAGATCCTTAGAGAGTTTCATTACTCCCGTTTTGTAGTTCATCCAGGGGGTATGAAGATGTATCATGATCTTCGTCGCCAATATTACTGGAGTGGAATGAGGAGACAAATTGGCGATTTTGACAGTAGATGTCTTAGATGTCAACAAGTTAAGGCTGAACATCAGAGACCAGTGGGTTTGCTCCAGCCCTTGGAGGTGGCTGAGTGGAAATGGGAGTATATCACGATGGATTTTGTGACCCACTTGCCACGGACACCAAGGGGACATGATACGGTGTGGGTGATAGTGGACCGGCTTACCAAGTTAGCACACTTTTTGGCAGTGCGAATGATCTTCAGGTTGGAGGAATTCTATAAGTTATATATGTGGGAGATTGTCCGGCTACATGGGGTACCCGTATCTATAGTATCAGATCGGGATCGCAGATTTACGACTCATTTTTGGGAGAGCTTTCAGCGAGCCATGGTGACACAACGGATGATGAGTACAATCTTTCATCCCCAGACAGACGATAAGTCAGAGAGGACCATCCAGATTTTAGAGGACATGCTGCGGGCATGCGTCCTAGACCTTAAGGATTTGTTTGGTTAGCGAGAGAATGCTAGAAAAAGGGGGAAAGTGAACAAAAATAAAAAAAATGGCGTTTGTTTAACAAGAAATGAATGTTTCGCGAGAAAATTTTTTTCCCGTAAGATGAGATTTTCTAGTATTTGATGGTTTTTGATTTCCCACAAAATCTGCAGGGAATTTTTTTTTTCCCGTGAAACTTGGTTTTTTGTTTCACTATTCACTACTCTGCCCCTATATGTAGCACACCACAACTCCTCTCATTACTCATCTTCTCAACTAACTCTTGAACGAAGACTGCCTCTCAGTATTCAACTTCTCAGTCGACTGCTCAGCCAACATATTTTTTTTTATTATCTGTTCTTAGCCAATTGCTTGGTCGATCGCCTCTCAGTAAGCTTTTCTTCCATCTTCAATTGTTCTATGTATTAGTCCTGTGTAATTACTGAATTTCTTCCATGGCAAGACCATGTTTTCCCTTTTCTCCTTATTTTTCTTTGTTGGTTGTTGCGTTAAATGTTTACGAAATTATGATTAAATAGTCATTTAGATGAGGTAGACCAAGTGTTTGATAAAATGTCTCAACTAGCATGTTTGTGTTCATTTGCTGTAAGTTCTGGTGGAGATCATATCTTTCAATGTGTTTTTGTTTGCTTTGCTTTTTTCTGTTGAAATTGACTAAGGTAGTAGAGATGCTATTTTTTTCCCAAGTTTAAGAATGGTAGAGAACACATGACGTCCTTAATATCAGTTCTTGTTTCTTTTTGAGGCAATTGATGTGAATTAATGGTTTCTTTTCCTTTTCTTTCTGTTTTTTTGTTTGTTTAGTTAAATCTTTTTAGTCTTCTTTTTTTTGCATTACATTTTTAGTCATTGTAGGTTCTTTTGCATCACTGTCTACTCCATGGGTATCTATTTTTAATGGTTGCATGTGGACAAAAGTGATTGTATCATCGAGGAAGTCTATTTCTTTGTTGTCCTGTGCCATAGTTGTTTTTGCATCTATATGCTACTTGTAAATTTTCCTTGCTAAATGATTCTCTATTCATTCAACCCTTCTTTCATTGGGGTTCACAAATTATTTTGTTGATGCATGGACATGTTGTATTGATCTTTTTAAGCCTTTTGTAAAACTCTTCATTATGAAATTTAGCTTTGTAGTGTACTAGCAGTTGTGATCTAATTTGAATCTTTGAAAGAAATTAATAATGATCAGGGAGACATCGTGAGATGAATTAACATTCCGAAAATGCCATTCTATACAGATCTTTATATATGTTGAAGAATGTAATCCTAGGTTAACATATTAAGCCTCTTATAATTGTGGTTGCTTGTATTATAGGAAAGAAATTGATGGCCCCCAACATGTATAGTTGAATTATTTTGAATTGTGTTTCTAAGATCTTTTGGAAGTTATGAATGAAAGAAACTGATGGCCCCCAACATAGGAGTACTTGCAAGTTTCATTGATGGGTCTTGAGACTAGGTAGTGTTTGTGTGACGGGTTAACCTTTTGACAATGTGGAAATGCAGACTGGATTGTTGATTAAATCGGCAGGGATGGACTATTCTTGTTATTTTGTGTACACCTTTTCTCCTGTTTGCTGTATGGTACTGTTCACTCATTGATCTTTTACATATAAACTCCACTCATGATCATATGTACATTTACACCTAATGTTGATATTTTATTTAAATAAAAATGGTGAAAAGTTTATTGTGTTTTTTTTATGGGTTTGATTGTATTTTGCTTTTTCATTTTTATGTCTATATTTTTCATCTGTATTTTTAATGACATGTTCTTATTTGCGATGTTCTTAATATTCGATCTTGAAGATGGACAACAATGATGATGATGAAGAAGAGATTATTCTTCTTTATGCACAATTTGTTGGTGTCATGACTGTTATGTATGGTGTTTATTACTTGGAACAATATAATGAGAAGCCACAACGCAATTGTTATCTGACACAACTCCAATTTCTCTGGGACGTGACACAAAGTGAAGAACATTGTCATAATCTATTAAGAATGAATGTGGAAGCTTTCCAAAGATTTGTATACATACTTAAAGGCACTGTAAGGCTAAAGGATACCGTGCACTATAGTGTTGAAGAACAATTAGCAATGTTTTTGTATATAATATCGCACAATCTCAAGAATCGAAGTGCAAAATGACACTTTAAGAGGTCTGGTGAAACCATATCCCGATACTTCCACATAGTCTTAAATGCTATAATAGACATGGAAGATGACTTTTTAAAGCAACCTACTTCTCAAATGGAGACACCTACAGAGATACGAGAAAATCTTAGGATGTGGCCATATTTTAAGGTAAAATATTCCAAAAACAACACTTTTTAATATATTTATAATATTGTTTCCATGAATTTCTCATTTTTTATTGATGCAAGTAGGATTGTGTGGAAGCAATTAATGGTACACATCTTTCTGTGAAAGTTTCAACCGAATATGTTGCACGATTTCGTGGTAGAAAACAATGGCCTTCCCAAAATGTGTTAGTTTCTTGTACGCTAGATTTAAGATTTACCTATGTCTTAGCCGGTTGGGAAGGCTCAGCATCTGATTCTCGAATATTAGGTTGTGCTATTAGTCGGGAGCATGGGATTACATGTCCTCCAGGTAATTATGTACTTCAACAATACGAATAAATTCGGCAACTTTAAACAAGCTCCTGAACTTGAGTTTAGGATTTTGGGAAATCTTATACTGCTATATCCTCAAACCATATGGGGATGACTACTACCTTGCAGTGAGGAGAAATGACCGTTACTTGGTGACTCATCTCCCATACTCCAACAAGGGACATGAAAATGAAATTGTCTTCTTTTTTGGACATTTGGAATACTCTGCGGGGGCCACTCCTTCCTATCATTGCCCCTACGAAGACGGCGCGCCAGTTGACTATCTTTTTTACCCTTTGAACTTGGTTTGTTTACTTTCTAATTCACTTTCTAATTATCCTTTGTTTTGAAGGTGAAACTGTGAAGGGCAAGATCCCCGAGTCGGCCGTAAAGCTAGATGAACTTAAAAAAGTCTAGGATTTCAGTGAGTCATTGTTCTGTCGAGCCGCGCACACACTGCTCGGTTACACACCAACATATATATCCTTTATCATTGTACCATCCCGACCCAATGCCACTCTTGCCTCGGATTAGTAGGAGATTCAAACTGCTCGGGGCCAAACACCTCAGTCTTAGAAAAGAACCTCATCTGCTAGTCAAAACAAGACTGTCAAGAATTTCCTTGACTTCTTATCAACTGTCGAGCCGACTCCAATTGCTGTCCCAAGCCTGCCATACATTCCTTTAGTTATTATTAAAGACGAGGATCCTTTAACAGAGGTACCAGTCGAGTCTATTCCTCCTGAGTCAGATGATGTGATCCCATCAGTCGCTGACCCGATTGACTCGGTTCGTGCCATTAAACTTCAATTCCTCTAGAAGTTGACCCAACTGTTTATGTTCTTTTCCCTAATGATCATGAAGATTATTCCATCTTTGAGCTTGTCGAAGATCCTATAGCAAAGAGGCGAAGACTTGCTGAGTCTGAGGTAAACCTTTCACCTAAACTAGTCAATCCACCTTTACAACCAGTTCTCAAGGCCAAGAGGAGAGAAATCTCTGTAAAAGATTCTACCATAGAAGACTTCAATGTCGCAGTGGGGATTTCTAGAGGGGTCATCCTGCCTCGTGACCTAGCCATGAATGAGGCTTTAACTGACGATGAAGTGTCTTGGCAAGCAATCCAGCACATGGTCCTGGTGATGAGCACATAATATTGCACATATAATTCCTTCATTACATTCATTATAACTCAACTTTTGCATTTAATTACTTAGTGTTAGCCTAATTTATGAATAATGTGGAATTCTCGATGTTGCATGTTTTGATAGCTTAAATGTTGGATTTTAGGACCTTGCAACTATGTTGGATGTGTGGTAATGACATGGACACAATACATGAAGAATTGGAGGCTTAAAAGTGAAGAAATCAATGAGGTATTGGTGTTTTGGAACAAAGGCACCAGCTGCCACATCACTAGGAAGCACTGCCTCTGTTATCCCCCATTTTGACCATGATCTACTCAGAATCTGGAAAAGTTCAAAACATGAAAGTTGTAGATCTGGATGTTTTATGTATCGTGTCAAAATTTCAGCTCAATCTAACGGTTAGATCAAGAGTTATGCCATTTCTACCGAAGGTGGTCCAGTGTAGAAAAACAGTACCGGTACCCGGTACCGGTACCATATGGTACCGGTACCACAAACCTTCTGGCCGAAAAAATAGCCTGTAACTCAACTTTGAGGCTTGGGGGTCCCACCTATACTTCTCCCACTCACCCCCCAACATTTCCTTACACAAGAGCATGCCTCCCTTACACATTGGAAAGATTTTGAAGGCTTAGCATAAATGAGGATGTGAGAGAAGTGGGCAGGCATGTGACTTGCAGGCTAGCTCTGTCCTAGCCTGTGTAACCCATCCAAATCACCTGCCATTGGTGGGAGGTCTTCTCTCGCAGCTAGGGGACCACCTTGCACGAAAATGAAAGGCTCACACACCATTATATTCAGCATTCTACAAGTTCTTCAAGGAGGGTTGGCTACCTAAGCTTAGGAGTAGTTTTAGTTTAGCTCCAAGGAGGAAGAAGATGAATAGTGACGTTTTTGCATTTTCTTCTCCATTCAAGTTGTAGAAAGCTTGTTAATCTCTTGTAAGGATCTTCTAAGTTTAATTTATTGTCTTTAATCTCATTCCTTTCAAGTTATTGCAAGTTTAGTTCCATGTTCTAGCTTTCACCATTTATGTTTTCAAGTTTTCTTCATTTCTTAGTTTAAAATGGGTATTGTTGATTTCTCTTCTTAGTTTAAGATTTCTTGCATTTAGTTAAGTTTTAATCTCCATTTTCATTCTTGTCTCTTTACATTATGAATGTCTTTGCTTTTAATATGAATAGCTAGTTTTAAGTTGGTTACTCCAAGGGTGATTTCTCTTAGGGATTTCATTTCAACTCTTTTTCATTCCTCCCTTTAGGGTCAAATGGTTCGGTTTGACGGGGTTGAGAGTGGATGAGTTGGTGAGCCTTTGACATTCCGTAGGCCTAGTCACGGTTTATACTTAGATACTCACTAATCTCGTCCCTAGCTTCCCCCGAATCAATCGTTCATTCATGCTCAATCGGAGGAAGGCTTTGAGTTGATTGGGTATTCCCATTGGAATGAACCCTTTGGATTAGCCAACACTTGTTTTCTTGCATTTTCATTTACAAACCAAACACAAAACTCAAATACAAGATTTTACACTTTCTTTTCACTTTTTGCAAAATCACTTTCACAAAACTCCATTTCCTTCCCTGAGGAGACGACCTTGGAATTCTCTTCCAAGTAAAACACCGACCACGAAAGACTCCTTGCGATTGGGGAGCACTTTTGTGCACATTCCATATTTCACTTCATACATTTTGTTCACTTCACTTCCATTCACATTCCGTTGTTTCCTATCTCTTGCATCATCCCGAGGGAGAGCGACACTCCCTTCACACATAAGCCATACACATTTGAGGGTGGTGTTGAGAGGTTAGGAACAACGACACTTATTTACAACCAATCACCTGGTAAGACTCACTTCTTTTGGCCCTTTCTTTTCTTCAAAATTTTTCTAAGTTGTTCTTTCCATTTTTAGGGGTCTACAAAAAGTCCATGAAATTGGGACTAGGATAGCCTGAAAAGATAAGGCAATGAAAGATGCTATCCACGCCTGAGCCTCTGCTTTGGCCAAAAAAAAATTGGTGGATGAAGAATACTCCAAGCTTTGCAAGGAGGTTTCGGCTCTTTAGCATAGTTTGGCCAAAGAGAACAAGAGTCTTTCTTCAAAAGTTGAACAATTAAAGGAGTTCGAACATGAAGTCAGTGTAGAGCTTTCCAAATTTCCACTTGACTATACTAGTCTCCTCGAGAAATTTGATAAATACAAATTTGAAGCAAAGGAGAAAGAAGCAGTTACATATGAGGAAGGCATGGATAAGTCGAAGAATTATCTAGCCCTAAAAGTCCCAAGTTTAGAAAGAGCTTTCTTTAGCAAAGGCTGGCATGCGGCCTTGATAGCTGTTAGAGTGCCTTTATCCTTTGAGATCTTCTCATGACATTCCCTTCCAAGTTCTTACCAGCCTCCAGCTTCTTGAAACAGTTTAGAAGATTGTCTTTTTGGTAACTTTTGATGTAAAATGTCTCAAAAGAATTTCTGATGTCCCAGATCTATGTAATCTTTTGAAGTTTGAATGAAAATCAGTTTTTGGCATCTATTCCTTTATGTTTGGTAAATCATGACTCATAAAGTTTTAAGGCCTTTGTTCTACATTCCCTCGAGGAGCTCGGTCCCTTAACAAACCTTAAAAATACTTAAAACACTTAGAGTTTTTACTCTAGAAGTTATGACCTGTTCATCCTTTCTTCAAAGAGTTTGGTTTTTAAACAGAGATCTTTAAAATACTTAAGAAGTTTTTTAAAACACTTGTCAAACACTTAGAAGAATTTCAACTCTTGGAGTTATGGCCCCTGTTCGGCCCCTTCTCCAAAGAGCTCGGTCTCTCAACAAAGACCTTCAAAATACTCAGACAATTTACTCTTGAAGTTACAGACTTAGCTCAGCGCTTCTTCGAAGAGCTCAGTCTTTCAACAGAGACCTTTAGAATACTTCAAAAAAATTCTATCCTTAAAGTTATGGCCTTAGCTCGTTGCTTCTTCGAAGAGCTCAGTCTTTCAACAGACCTCTAAAACACTTGGAAAAAAACTTAATCTTGAAGTTATGGCCTTAGCTCGATGCTTCTTTGAAGAGCTCGGTCTTTCGTCCGACCTTTAAAATACTCAAAAAATTTACTCATGAAGTTATGGCCTTAGCTTGGCGCTTCTTTGAAGAGCTCGGTTTACGGTAAAGTCACTCATAGTCCCTTTAGGTATCTAAGAGTGTTCCTACCCCACACTGACCCGCCAATCTAATTAGGCTCCAATCTATCCCAAGTCAGTTTACATCGTCATGCCTAGTTATGTGCCTAGATTAGATCGTGTGGCTCTGCCTAATTTAAGCGTATAACTTCTATCAGGATTTTTTGCCTCCCTGTCATAACAGTAGGATATATCAGGAAAAGAAATAAGTTGGTGAATCTTTAGAAATCTTTAATAACTCTTATTCATATCGGTACAATTGCTAATAACTTGATTCTCAAAGGGTATCCTTGAGTTTTTGAAGGCACTTCGAAGTTCAATTTTAAAAGGTAATTTTTAAAAATAGAACTTTCTAAGGTTAGTTGTGTTCCGGTGGCGGGGTACTGCCCTATGGTCCATGGTCTCCAGCTCATAAAACCCACTGCCCCTTACTTGGGCTATTTTGTACGGATCCTCCCAGTTTACACCAAGCTTTTCATGCGTTGGGTTTTTTACTGATCCCAGCACACGTCTAAGGACCAAGTCTCCAAGTGTGAAAGTTTGAGGGTTAACTCTCTTGTTATACGCTTGGGACATTTGATGTCGATAGGAAGCCTTCCTTAGAGCTACTTGTTCTCTCTTTTCTCCTCTGCTAGATAAAGATCTCGGGTGATAACGACATTGTTACTGTTGTTTTCAACTAGCTTGATTCTTAGGGTCGACAAACCAATTTCTAAGGGAATTGGTGCTTCCATTCCATAAGCTAGGGTGAAGGGGATTTCTCTAGTTGAGCGTCGAGGTGTGGTTTGGTACGGCCACAGAACACTTGGTAGCTAATCTACCCCACCTCCCCTTAACATCTTCTAGCCTTTTCTTGCTTGTCCATTACTTTGAAGATAAGTCAGGGTCAAATAATGGTTTCAAATCCCATACTGCTGATAGAAGATTTTGAAGAGATTACTATCGGTTTGTGTCCCATTATTAGAAATAAGCGTGTATGGGATTCTAAATCTGGTGATGATGTTCCTCTAGACAAACTTTCTTGTATCAGTATCCTTGATGTTGGCTAGGGGCTCAGCTTCCACACACTTCGTGAAATAATCCATGGCAACAAGAAGGTGCTTCTTATAGCTTCCACACAATGTCTAACCCCCATTGCGCAAAAGGCCATGGGCTCGCCAATGGAAGTAGATCTTAGGATGGTTTTCGTAGTAATGGCGAGAATTTCTAACACTTTTCACACTGCCTATCAAACTGTTGAGCATCCTTATGCATGTATGGCACCAAAAACCTTGAGAGATAGCTCGGTGTTCCAGAGATCTTCTACATGTATATGCTCCGCAACTTCCTTCATGAATTTCAGATAGAAAGTCAGGTACTATTTTTGGGTGTACACATTTCAAGTACGGGCCTCCAAATGAGCGTCGATAAAGCTCATCTTTCGGAGATAACCAAAATCTGGCCGCTTTCAGACGTAGCTTATGAGCTTCCTTCTTGTCCTCGCGTAGGTCCCCATTCTTTAAGAAGCCAATTATTGGGTCAATCCATCTCGGCTCGAATTCATTATGTAACACTTCATCCAAATTGGTCGGCAAAATACTAGGCTTGGATTGGAACTCAATAGTTAGAGCTCTTTCAGTTTCTTGGTCAAGGGTCGAGGCTAGTGACACTAAAACATCAACATGCGAATTCTTTGCTCTTCCAACCTGTTGGATTGAGTATTCTGGTATTCTGCCTAGTTCCTTTTCTGCAATGGCATGATAAGCCATCATTCTTTCATCCTTTGCCAAAGACTCCCCTATTATTAGATTCATAACTAGTTGTGAATCAGAGAATATTTGGAGCTTCATTGCCACCAATTCGACTACTAGCTTTACTCCAATTATCAAAGATTCGTACTCAGCTTCATTGCTTGAGGCCTGAAAGCCGAGCCTGATGGATTTCTCCAAAAGACAACCATCTGGACTCATTAAAGTGAGGCCAATGCCGACATCCTTTTGATTCGAAGATCCATCATCGGATAGGGTCCAACTGCCGCCGAGTCCCGATTTCTGATTGTTATTAGTTTGTTCGCTATGCTCCGAGTTATTTCTAGATTGAAATTCTATAATGAAGTCTGCCACTACCTGGCCCATGATCGCCTTCCTAGGTTCGAACACCACGTCGAACTCCCTGAGCTCAATTGCCCATTTAACAATGTGTCCAGATATGTCTGCTTTTTGAAAGAGTGATTTCAATGGCTGGTCGGTGAGCACTCTAATTTGGTGTGGCTAGAAGTAATGTCTGAGCTTCTTAGCTAAGCTAATCAGTGTGAGAACGAACTTCTCCAACTAACTATACCTCAAATCTGCATCTAAGAACATCTTGCTTATGTAATAAATAGGTTTCAACTTTTCACAGTCGTTCCTCATCAACGCCCTACTCATCGCATTTTTTAATACAACCAGGTACAGGAAAAGTCTCTCCTAGGGCAATGGGGTTGAAAGGACTAGTAGGGAGGCTAAGTATGCCTTAAGATTTATGAACGCTTCCTCAAATTCCTAACTCCAGAGTGCCCATTTCTTTCCTTTTATTGATTGGAAGAAAGGTCTACACTTATCAGATGCTCGGGCTATGAACCTTTCGAGCGCAGCAGACATTCTAGTTAGCCTTTATACCTCCTTTATAGTCTAGGGTGATTGTAGTTTTGAAATGGCTTTTACCTAATCAAAGTTCACCTATATTCCTTGGTGGGTAACCAGAAAGCCAAGGAATTTTCCTAAGCAGATCTTGAAAGCACATTTCGAGGCATTTAACTTCATCTTGTATCTTCAAAGGACATCGAGTGTATTCCTCAAGTCGAGGCAGTCAATGATTTCCCTTCGACTCTTAACCACCATGTTATCAATGTAGACTTCATGGTGCTACCAATCAAGTCAAAAACATCTTAGTTACCAACCTCTGATACGTCGCTCTTGCATTCTTTAATCTAAAGGGCATCAATTTTTAGCAGTATGTCCCTTCTGGTGTTATAATGGCAGTCTTTTTCTTGATCCTATTCTACTAGGGGGATCTGGTGATATCCCTTGTAGGTATCCAAGAAACCCATTTGCTCATGCCTAGCAATTGCATTTACCAATTGATCAATCTTTGGTAAGAGAATCTGTATTTAGGAAAGGCTTTCTTGAGGTCAGTAAAGTCAACACAGACTCTCTATTTCCCGTTTTTCTTCTTTACCACCACGGTGTTTGACAGCCAGGTCAGGTATTACGCCTCCTTGATTGTTTGGGACTCACGCAATTGCGCAACTTCCTCTTTCATTTCCTCCTGGCGCTGAGGAGCCAATCTCTTGAGCTTTTGCTTGATTGGCTTGTAGCTTGGGTCAATGTTTAGTCGATGACATGCCACTTCGGATGGTATATTTGGCATATCACTAGTGCTCTAAGCAAAAACATTAGTGTATTCTCAGAGTAGGGTGACGAGCTCATTTTGCTGCCCGAGGCTTGATTAGCACACAACTTTGTATATTTTAAGATGCTAATCAGCTTAATTCACTCGCTTTTGAGCCATAAATAATATAAGTTATGATGATTGAAGTCTTAACGTCAATTTGATGTGTTTGCAGTTGAATGGAGAAAAATATGGCTTTGAAAGACCCTCCCATACCACTTGGGATGAAAGAAGTTCAAAAGATAGTTTGAAGGTAGCTCAGGAGCAAAGAAATCAAGAAATTCAGATAAAGAAGCAGAACAGTACCGATACCCGGTACCGGTACCCAAAACCTATTGGAATCGGGGTACCGGTACTCGGTACCGGTACAACATTCCTGACGTGCCCAAATTCTGTAGATCTGCTCAGTTGTCTTGAGGGCCCCACCATTGCGACTCCACCACTTTTCTGACACACCTAGAATACTGATCAGCGTGCCCTCTCCTTCCTCTGAACCCTGGAGCTACAACATTTAATGAGCAGTGAGAAATAAGGGTGCAAAACAGCCCCTGACATGGGCCTGGCCCTAGCTGCCTCCCTGACCCCTATTGTTGATTGTCACCTCCAGAGGGTCAGCCATGCTCCCTTGCACGTTTTTGGGGAAGGGGGTAGCTTACTTCACCAGGGGGATGGGTTGGAAAGAGTGGGGTGGCTACCTAAGCTTAGGAGTAGAAGAAGAAGATGAATAGTACTAGAAGTATATATTTTTGCATTTTCTTCATTCCAATGTCTTGTAATCTCTTGTAAGGATCTTCTAAACTTTGTTTAAAGTCTATAATGTTATTTATTGTAAGTTCATTTCTAGTTTAATCCTCTACTCTAGCTTTCACCATTGTTGTATTAAGTTTTTCTTCATTTCTAGCTTAAAATGGGTATTGAATATTTTTCTTCTTAATTTATGTTTTCTTGCATTTAGTTAAGTTCCATGCTTCATTTCTTCATTATGTCCATTTACATTATTCTTGTCTTTCCATTAAGTATGAATAGTTAGATTTCTAGTTGGCTAATTCAAGGGAGACCTCCTCTTAGATTTTCCATTTCAACTCATTCTCTTCCTTCCCTTATGAGTCCAATGGTTCGGTTTGACGGGGTTGAGAGTGGATAAGTTGGTGAGCCTTTGATATCCCGTAAGCCTAGCCACGGTTTATGCTTAGATACTCACCAATCTTGTCCCTAGCTTCCCCCGAATCAATTGTTCATTCATGCTCTATCGGAAGAGGGATTAGGGTTGAAATGGTATTCCTATTGGATTGACTTCTTGGGTTTGTCAATATTTGTTTCTCATTGCATTTTCATTCTCAAAACTTCAACCACAAAACTCAAACACAAGATTTTACACTTTCTCTTTTTGACAAAATCACCTTCACACACTTGAACTTTCCTTCGCTAAGGAGACGACCTTAGAATACTTTTCCAAGTAAAACACCGACAAACGAAAGACTCCTTGCGATTGGGGAGCACTTTTGTTCACACACATTCCACTTTTCATTTCACACATATTTTGTTCATCCATTTTCCACCATTCACATTCTGTTGTTTCCTATCTCTTGTATCATCCCGAGGGAGAGTGACACTCCCTTCACACATAAGCCATACACATTTGAGGGTGGTGTTGAGAGGTAAGGAACAACAACCGTTATCAATCAATCAAGGCTCAAAGTCGATCCTAACAAAAACTACCTTTCTTGATCACCATTCTTGTCTAAAGGTACTTTAGTCAAGTCTTCAATTGTTCAGTCTGTAACTTCTTTTTCTGTACCTAAAGGTACTTTAGTGCTTTTCATGACATCCTAGTTGGCAGAATCAATTGAGTTGTTAGATGTTGATTGCTATTTCGCCTCCTCGGCCACTGTAGTCTCACAGACTTCTATTTCACATTTTGATTTGACTGAGGCCAGTAAAGAAGTTCTGGAACTAACCTGGTCCCCTCGGATATTCACTATTCTTTATGATGAAGGAAATCTCAACATTTGGTGGTATGTTGACGACACCGCCTTCATCTCATATAGCCAGGACCTCCCCATTATCGCATTATAAGCTGAGATAGTATCAACTACCCAGAACTCGACCGCGATACAAATCGGTCTAGTCTTTATAGGCAGTGTGATCTTCCCCTTAGGAAGAATTGTTTTTCCACTAAAACCAATTAGTAAAATATTTGAGGGTGTACGATTCTCCTGCTTGAGACCGAGCTTACTAAAAAGATCTATGTACATGATTTTGGAAAAACTCCCTGGATCAATCAGAACTCTCCTCACATCAAAGTTGGTAGTCATGAGAGTGACGACTAATGCGTCGTTGTGTGGCTGATGGACCCCGACCAAATCTTGCTCGGTAAAACAGATAGCCTTGGCTGACTCTTTCGTTTTAATCCTTATATTTCTAACCTCTGGGGTTAATCGCAACTGGTAGACTTCTCTTTCCTTGGTAACTTTCTGAATGTATGCCCTAGTAGTGTTGTTCGTCGACATCTTCGAATTTTTCACAGTATGTATCACATCTATCACCCTAGCTGCAACGTTTTGATCTCTTTTTCAGTTCGGTTCTCCCTCCGTTGGTTCTTAAACCACCTTAGATGAAATGAGTGAGATGCCCAGCCTGGTCCAGTTCCTTCAAGTGTTGCTTCAGGGATCGATAATTCTCAATCATATGACCTGCATCCCAATGATACAAACATCTATAGTTTGGGTTCCTTTTCGAAGGATCCATTGTTAATTTATTGAGCCACTTAAAAAATGGCTTTGCTTTGATTTAATTTAATATCTTGTAAATTGGTTTCTTGAACAACATATTTACCCCGAAAAAAGGGGACTTATGGGGATAGCCTTCGTTCTCTTTCTTCCTTTCGCCCTCTCTACTCAGCTCGGTATGTTTGTCACGATCAAACTGCCTTCTGCCTTGATGCTCTTTAACCACATCTCTGGATAAGTCTTTTTTAACTTTGGCATACTTCTCAATCCTCGCCATTGGCTCTTCCAGGTCTGTAGCTGACCTCCTGGTGAGTGATTGGTATAGAGAGTTCTCCTTTGGTAACCCGATTTAGAAGGATGCAACTATAATTTTTGGATTACATCCATCAACCTCGTTCATTGTTTCCCAATAGTGATGAGCATACTCTCGTAGGGTTTCATTATTCTTTTTCTTTAAAGTCAGCAGAGCCCCAACATCCTTCGGTTGCTTACTACTTGCAATGAACCGAGCTGTGAACTGCTCGACCAATTGTGACAATCCTTTTATTGACCCTTCGACAAACTTTTGAACCATTTCATGGCCGACTCCCCAATACTGCTAGGGAAAATGGTGTAGAGCAGGGGCTCATTTATTTGGTGAATGATCATTAATTGTCTGTAATGCCTGATATGGGAGGATGGGTCGGTCTTTCCGTCATACAGTTTGAAATTTGGAATTGTAAACTTGCTTTGGATTCTTCCCCCTTCAATCTATGAAGTAAAAGGTGACGAATCTGACTAGTCCCCATATTCCCTGGTTGCTCTCCTGGCTAGGTCTCTAGCAGACCTCTATTCTGGCCTTTTCAGGTAGTTGTTGAGTTCTTCGGTAATGAATTGCTTCCATGTATCCTCCTCATGGCTCGAGGTCTTTTCTGCTAATACTTCTCTTTGTTGGCAATTTTGGTTCTGTAAGGTTTCTTTTTAGGACTTTCTCTCTCACGCTTCTCTTTTCTTGTCATCTCCTTCAGCTTGGTTTTCAACTGTTCATTCTCTTTTATCAGATCCTTTTCCTGGGCGTAAGAATTTTTGAACAACTTGTCGTGAGCATCAAGTTGGTCCTGTAAGGATTGGACTAATTTTTTCAAAGAGTGATTTTCCCCCCTAGCACGGAGGGATTCACCACGATCTCCTCCTCCTTGGTTCTATTTTTTCTTTGATTTGAAACTCGAGGATACCTAGTCATCCTCACGGGGCCCATATGGAATTTTCTCTACATGCAACCCACGTTGCTATTAGATGGGAGTGGGCCTGGATTAGAATCCTCTAAGGCGAAGCTACCTATAGGTGTTCTGATGGCACTTTTGAGTTTTGAGATTGTAGGTTTTTGTTTCAACTGGTGAAAATTTTTCCACAAACGATGTCAAAATGTAAGAGGCAAAAAATTGAGAGTACCTCCTACTAGAATAGAAAGATTGATATGCTTCTAAACTTGATCTCACAGTCTTCCCTCAACTACAAAATGAACAAACTGCCCCAGATTAAAGTGTTTCGATCGAAGACACTCCGATGCTTAAATCAGTAAATGGTTATGAATAAATTGCAAGAAGAATAGGAAAGTTCAGTGTACCTTTCACCCTGGTTTTTTTTGCTTTTTATATATCATTACCCTATTAGGGTTTCCGTGATTTTTTTATTCAAGGTGGCATACCTTGCTTCATTTCAACGATTAAGTTTAGGAAGTTGCAGATATTTCTTTAACAATTTTTTTGCGCCTTACATTTTTCTCATAGTCTTCTCTCACCTACAAAATGAACAAACTGCCCAAGATCAAAGTGCTTCGATCGAAGGCACTCCAATGCTTAAGTTAGTAAATGGTTTAGAATAAATTGCAAGAAGACTAGGAGAGTTCAGTGTACCTTTCACCATGATTTCTTCTGCTTTTTATAGATCATTACCCTATTAGGGTTTCCGTGATTTTTGATTCAAGGTGGCACACCTTCATTTAATTCAGCGATTCAGTTTGGGAAGTTGCTGATATTTCTCCAACAATTCCTTCTGACAAATCTATAACTTCGTTGATTTGTTTATCTGATTGCCTATGTTTTAGGGGAATCTTTATCTTTCCTTTCATTGTAACAAGACAACTTGGTCACAATAAGAACCGAGCTCTTTCCTTGCTTTGTCGAACTCCTTGATCAACTCGGGTTGGTAAGAACCATGCTATTTCCTTGATTTGCCAAACTCCTTGATCAATTTGGCTAGGTCTAATTGATTGAGTAGCTGATATCTTTGTCACGTCCCTTGTCTTGTCATCATCACGTGTAATAATGGGAACCAATCTCTTCAGTGTACATTCCAAGTTTGATTTTACCCCATAAATTTGAAGGAAATGTTTGGAGGATTCTCTGTCAACAAAATAAAACTTATAAGAAGGCTACCATTTGTGTACTTATTATCGGGACTTGTCAACAACATAATCATCGTACACTTAGAGAGTGTATTGACACTTCCAAGAAGTTGATGGGAATAATATAGAGGCCTTTTAATGGCATTGCAAAGCAAAGGCCATGCAAAAATTGGTTTTCTTGAGCAATATTCTAGAGTCCATGCAGTGGAAGAGGCCTCCTAGGGGCAGAGCCACCCATGGGCTAATGCCATCTTGATTTTTTTCCTTTGTTCATGTCAAATTAGAATTATTTAGCGATGTCTATCTTATGATTGTGTTTTGATGATATCGATTTTGATAAACTTCTACCTTAATGATTATTAACTTTTGAATAATATTATTGAGACATAATTTAAGGACTTAATGCATTATGATATTAAGTCTAATAATGAGTATCAATATTTAATAAACTCCATTATTCATTCAATGGTCACAAATCATTGGGTTTCTATCAATTAAATTCCAAATTAGGTGCAACTAGTACTATTCTTAACTTTTAAATACGTTCTAGGCATGTCCGAATATGTTTTGAACATATTAGGGCTATTTCATAATTTTTTTAAACTGTAGAGTTATTTCTTTATTATGTAAAAATGAGTGTCATTATGTAATAAAACATAGGGTCATAAATGGAACATTATTACCATAATTTTATATAGACAAACAATTTTGTTGATAAGATTGATTTGTAACTCTTTCAAATGATAAAAACCAATCAGGGTCAATTGAACAAAAAAAAAATTAAAACGTGCTAATATGACCACTCTAAAACTTTTTCCTGCTGACCAAAAAAAAAAAAAAAAACTTTTTCCTGACTCCACCCCTATCTCCAACTATTAAAATTACATTAAAGTAAAGCCCAGTATGAAATATTTAATTACTCATCATATAAATAGTTAAAATGGTTGTGAGACTTCAAGACTCTTAATTACAAAGTTCATGCATTTGATTGACATGCTGACGTGAAAAAGTGATCGACGTATAATCGATGTATGATTAAGTCAATAAGGATATATATAGTGGGATGAACATGGTAGAATTGTTAGCAAAATAATGACAACAGATTAGAATAGAAGGCTTTGATTGTATATTCACTCTCCTTAAGGAAATTATGCCCCCACTATGTTATTGCTGGGTTTATGGCAGATTCATCTAGGATGAACAAAGCTAAACAGAATTATAGATAGCAAACTCTAAAATTCTCCCCAAGAACAAAATAGAGAAACATTTTTTTTTGTATATCCATTGAAGGTTCTATACAGGTATTGCTATACATTAAAGATGTAAAGAGCAAACACAACTCTTGGGCTAAAGAGATGTATAGAGAAGGCATAACTCTTGGGCTAAAGAGATGTATAGAGAAGACACAACTCTTGGTCCAAGAACTACTTGATTAATACAAAAATAATTAATTATTTATGGGCTTCAAGCCCAAGATTCCCCAAATGCCCAAATGCCCAAGTGCCCATATTTTAATATGTATGTAATTAGAAAATATATATATTAAAATTTCAAATTTAAGGTATTTACAAAAATGTCATTGCATGACATCCAAGCAGTTGTCTAGCTGCATTTGGAGGCTTTTCATCACATGTTCTCCATCCAGAACCTTGAGGAGGTGTTAAGCACCTTTGCTGGCAGGTTGAGGAAGATAGAATCAACAAAAAGACAGAGAAAGTAGAGAAGTTGAGAGAGAAAAATTTAGTTTGAAAAACTCAAACTCTGTAGATTGGAATTCGAGTAGCAAGTGGTATGTTTCTAGCCTAATTAGGGTGCTAGAAATCTGTTTATGATACTTAGAATTTGTTTAGTTTATTATTTGAGCATGAACTTTCATTTTGAAGTTTTCAGGTTTTATTGGGTATTCAAATGGGATTTAGATTTGGATTGGTTTTGGTTTGAATTGAGATTTGGGAATTGTTTTTGGGTGTTCAATATGAAGTTTGGGGGTGCTTTTGTGCATTGCCGTGGTTGGTGATGGTAGCTTGAAGTAGACAAGGTTCAAGGTTAGGGTTTGAATTTCTTGAAAATTAAAATTTGCTAATCATGTGTGTTTGATTTGAAAGGAGTATTTTCCTAGACCCAAATGGACCTAAGGAACTTATTTCTCTTGTTCAAAAAATATTTAGATGATGTTTTGGCGATCAAGATGCCACTTGCAGGTTTGGCCATGGAGGAGGTTCATATTTTTCACCAACTTTGATTTAAATTTTGATTGGGTTTAGGTTTAATTTGAAGTACCTCACCTTTGGGGATTGACAGACGGGTGTGAGGTGAACACTTGGGCTTTGAAAACAATGAGAAAGATGTAATAAGTAGTGAGAAAAATAAGAGAGAAGTATTTGACTTGGTATGCACTTATTCTTACTTTATTACTGCCTTTTGTTTAATTATTGGTTGGGTTATGTGACAAAGTTCAAAGTAGTGGGCAGATTTATGGAAGTTTGTAGGTATCTTCACTGGAAACCTTCACAAGACTATACTCGTCGATTAGGGGGAACCTAGGAATTTAAAGACTTGTTTCATATGCTAAATACAATTGTGAGTCCTATGAATCTGGATGTTAGTTATTTCATTTTATTTAGTTTATGTTTAGGATTTTGACCTTACTAGGGAATAGTAAGATGTAGGTTGAGGGGAGTGATTTGTCATTAAAAGTGTTATTTCTTTATCTTTTATTTGTTACAAATTGCATTATTTTTAAACTATTAGATAAATTATTCTTCGATATTATATTTTGACTTGATTTTTAGTGTTTGGATAATTTTTCAGGTAAAAAATGTGAAAAGAGTGGATTTGGCAAACTGACCAACCTATTAAGGATTAGAGTAAACTCAAGCGGACTGAAGTGTAATAAAAAGATTTTCTTCCAAAAATGTTGGAAAGAAGTCATGGCCACTAGATGAGAGAGGACCATTTAAACGCAAGAAGTGCTTAAGGAATTTGAAGACAATCCAAAGAGTTTCAACTATTCAAACAGAAGATGTTCGTTAGAACTCAAATTTGATGATACGGAGTTGACTATTCGAATAGTCATTCTCCATTCTAACACCCAAGCTATGGTGTGATTTCCAATGAGTTTTTACTGATAGAACACATGGGGTCCATCTAAATGTTGAATTTGATGAAGACATACTTCCTTTAGAACACGTTGCTATTGTTCAAACACGTGTAATTTTGCTGCCTCCACACTTTGTCCCTCACCACATCTTTCATGATTGGGTTCAACCTTCTTTGTGGTAGTCGAGATGGTTTAGCATCCTCCTCAAGATAGATTCGGTGCGTGAAAATGATGGGGCTTATCCCTTTGATGTCAACAATTGTCTAACCAATTACCCCTTTATGCCTCCTCAACACCTCCAAGAGCTCTTCTTCTTGCCTTGCATCCAATGTTGAGCTAATCACCACAAAAAATGTCTCATCGTCCCCAAGATATGCTTACTTCAAATGGGAGGGTAGCGGTTTTAACTCTAATTTGGGATTTTGTATATCCAATGGAAAAATCTTATTTTCTTGATGAGGGAGCTTCTCAATTATAAGGATCTACTTTTCTATCCCTTTCAAACTCTCCAATTCCTATTGTTCTTCAAACTCCTCTAGATCAACATTCACCTCCTCTTTGAACTATAACATTCTCACAAGTTCCAAGTGCACTTCCGCCAAGGTGTCAATTCTATTTACTTCA
Organism: Ilex asprella; assembly: GCA_023539305.1. Classification (NCBI taxonomy): domain Eukaryota; kingdom Viridiplantae; phylum Streptophyta; class Magnoliopsida; order Aquifoliales; family Aquifoliaceae; genus Ilex; species Ilex asprella. The sequence continues at coordinate 22,021,211 of CM042184.1, forward strand.
TACACTTACTCATCATCTCCCGATTGCTTGCACAAGTTGAACACATTAAGCTCCATAGTCATGTTCCCAAATGCTAGCTTCATAAGACAATTCCTGCAATTAATCACGACATTAGATGTGTCAAAAAAAATTCTACCAAGTATTACAGGGATTTGGGAAGTAAGATTTGCAACCGGGTGAGTATCAATCACAATAAAATCAAAAAGAAAGTAAAATTTATTCACTTGTACTAAGACATCCTTAACTACTCCCTTGGTGTTTGACACTATGGTCTGCCAATTGAAGCTTGATTGGAGTGGGCTTTAATTCCTTAAGATGAAGTTGTTGGTACACCGAGTATGGAAAAAGATTCACACTAACACCCAAATCAAGCAATGCTTGCTCCACCCGATAATTCTCGATTGTTATGGCAATGGTGGGATAGCCGAGGTCTTTAAACTTTGGAGGAGTGTTTGTCCTTAAAATTGAGCTCACTTGCTTAGTGAGAAATGACTTATTGTGCACATTGAGCCTTCTCTTCACCGTGCACATGTCTTTCTAGATCTTAGCACAAGATGGAATTTACTTTAAGGAATCAAGGAGTGGGATGTTGATCTTTACCTGCTTAAACATTTCTAGTATATTAGTGCAATTAGCCACCTTGACAGGTGGCTTCAAACGATTAGGTAAAGGAACAAGCATGGGGGAAACAAACACACTATCATCATTTGATTTTTCTTTCTCAACTATCTCATCACTCACCTCACCTTTCTCGGTGTCACCCATGGTGTCCTTTTCTTTTGACAAAGTGGCCTTTAGTAAGACCTTTGGCACAATGGTTTTATCAATTTGCTTGTCACTATAAAGGGTGGTGACCGCTTTGAGGCTCACAACTCTTTCTTAAGGGCTCCGATGGCTCGACAACATGTTGACCTCTAGGGTTTTCTTGGGATTGAGCGGAAAATTTCCCTTTTTCTTATTGTGATGCTCCCATGGAATTTGTCAACTTTGTGATTTGCGTCCTAAGGTCATTAAAAGATGTGACATTTTGATTGTTGATGGTGGTTTGATTTTGATTGAAAGTATTTTGGCATTGAAAGAAAGCATGAACCATATCCTCCAAATTCTTTTTGTGAGGAGGTTGGTATGTGAGAGGATTGGATGGACTTGGTGAAAAATTATATGGTGGTGGGTTCGATGAATATGCTTGTTGAGTGGTCCGGGGGTATTGGGAGCTAGACGCTTGCCCTTGGCCTTGATATTGGTTTTGCCTAGGAGGTGCGGATGTGTGTATACATTAGACCCATGAGGAGTGGGGTTCTCATTTCTCCAAATAAAATTAAGGTGATTGCTCAATCCCGAATTATAAGTGTTTGAATGTGGAGAGAATGAATACCTCGTTTGGTTAAAGACATGCACTTGTTCGTGGTACACTTCCTTAAGTGCCAGAATGTTGGGGCAATCTGATATGGAATGCTCCACACTCTCACAAATTGAGCAAAACTCCTCTATCTTTGAAACATTAGACACCTTGTGTCTCCTATTGACTTCAAGACTCTCAACTTTCCTTGACAATTTAGAAATTTTGGAAAGCAAGTCTTCCCGGTCCCTTAAATCATACATCCCTCCCCCTTGAGTTTGACAACTCCCTTGAGAAGAAGACCTTAGTACATTGGTGGGATCCGTAATGTTTCATGATTGTGTATTTTGTGTCAATGAATCAAAGTACTCTAAGGCCTCATCAGGGTCTTTGTTCAAAAACTCGCCATTGCACATCATGTCAATGAATTGTCTACGACTCGGTGTAATTCCTTCATAGAATAAACTAAACAATTGTCACGATTCAAAGCCATGATGTGGAATGGATTACATATAACACCTTGTAGTGCTCCCAACATTGGTAAAATTCCTCATTGGGCATCTTCAAAAAATTTTGAATTTCTTTTTTCAAAGTGGTGGTTCTATGAACCGAAAAAAAATTGTTTAAAAACTCAGAGAGCATTTGGTTCCAAGATGTTATAGATCGAGGTCTCAAGGTGTTAAGCCATTCTTTTTCCTTATCTCTTAGGAAAAATGGAAACAATTTTAATCTAACTATGTCTTCCATACCATGATTGGTGAGGAAGGTTGCAACTATCTCCTCAAAATCTATTATGTGCAAATAGGGGTTTTCTTTTTCAACTCCATGAAATGTGGGATGTAGTAGCAACATTTCCTGCTTAACTAGGAAGAGAAAAGCTTGGATAGGAAGGAGAATGCATGAGGGTGTGGTGCATTGTGTTGGTTGAAGAAAATCCCTCATTGACCTCACCGGAGGCTCAATGTGGATGTTGTTCCCTTCATTAATGGGAGGGGGGAATTGCATTCTTGGATTGGGCATTCTAGGTTATCCCCGACCTTGTTGCATGTTTGGCTTGGCACCAACATTATCAAAATTATCACCCGCATCCTTGGGTGGGTCTTCGTCAATGTTCATGTTGGGGCCCAAGGATTGCCTAACTAGTCAGTTTTGATCGTCCCTTCCCCACATAAAACAAAACTATCTTTAATTGAAAGTGTAAGCAAGAAAAATATGTACAAGGATCAATATACCTCAGCCCATGATAAACATCACGAGATTTACCTCCGCTGTTTGAAAATCACTTTCTTGATTCAATGCTTGCCTTCCCTGACAACGGCTTAAAAATGCTTGATTTATTTCCCTGTTATTCCTATCCTCCTAACATCTTCCCTCAATGTATGTATGAAGTATGAGCAAAAGAGGCAAGTGTCACTCTCTCTTGGAAAGATATAAAAAGAAAGGGCAAGGATATGGTGAAAAATGAAATGTGTGTGTGTACAAAAGTGCTCCCCAAGCGTAAGGAGTCTTTTGAAAGTTGAGTTTTACTTGGAGAGTACTCTAAGGTCGTCTCCTCGGGGAGGGAGGTGAATCGTGCTAAAGGTGATTTCGGTAAACAAAAGGGAAAGTTTAAAAAACTTTTGTTGTTTGAAATTGGTTTGTGATTGTGTTGTGATGAAAATAAAATGGGAAACTAGTGTTGGCTAATCCAAAGGGGTTCACTCCAATGGAGATGCCAATTCAACTCAAAGCCTTCCTCCAATGATGCATAGATGAATGATTGATTCATGGGAAGCTTGGGACAAGTTGGAAGTGAGGTTCTAAGGATAAACCGTGACAAGTCTACGGAATATCAAAGACTCACAACCATGTCCACAATCAACCCAGTCAAATTGAACCACCGTACATCGAGTGGAGAAAAGAAGAAGAGTTGAAATGGAATCCTCACAGGGAGGTCTCCCTTGGATTAGCCAACTTAAAGATTTAGTTACTCATGCTTGAAGGAAAGACATTAATGTAAATAATACACATTCTATGGAAATGAAGATTCTAGCTTAATAAATACAAGAAAACATAAACTAAAATAAAGTGCATTCAATACCCATTTCTAACTAAGAAATTGAAGAACGTAGAAGCATTAATGGTGAAAGCTTTAATAAGAGATTAAACTTAAAAGCAACTTAAAATAAATGGCATTGAAGACTTCAAATAAAGCTTAGAATATTCTTACAAGAATTTGGAAGACAATGCATGGAAGAAAATATAAAAATCTCTATTTCTCTCTCTAACACTATTCATCTTCTTCCTAGACTCTCTCCATATATATCACCATGTATTCTTCATAATGTTGTATCTCCTTGCCAAAAATGTCCATAGTGTGATGCCTTAGCTGAGTGATGTGATCTCCATCTATAGGGCTGCAAAGTAGTAGGCTGGACAGGGTAGGTGTGACACCCCTAAAACCGGGGGTCCTTTTTAAACCGTTGACCAACCGTCAATCCGCTGAAATACCCGTGAATGCCGCACAATCTGACATCACGCTAATAGTAATCCTTTTACCAGAATTATAACTCACACGTGCTACCCGTGATTCCTTTAATCATTTAATTCAACCGAGGTCCTATGTGCCTCAAGATACCTCATTTAATGTCCTTTGATATCATTTGAACTAAAAGAATTGAAGTCCAATGTATGACAAAATAATTTCAAAATTTCAGATTTTTGGAACATTATTCCAGAAGGTTTTGATCAACCTTTCGGAAGGTTCTGCCTACTGGAAAAGTTCTTCCGAAAGGATTTCACCAACCTTCCAGAAGGTTTTACCTTCTGAAAAATATTTATATTAACCTTCTAGACCTTCCGGAAGGTTTTGCCTACTGGAAAAGTTCTTCCGGAAGGTTTTCATTAACCTTCTAGAAGGTTCTACCTTCTGGACAGAAATTTACATTAACCTTCTGGAAGGTTTTTATCGACCTTCCGAAAGGTTTTACCTTCGGTACAAAAATTCACATTAACCTTCCAGAAGGTTTTGCCTGTGTTTTCACAAATCCTTCCTTATTCATTTCCAATTCATTCCAATCAATTCTACAACCAACCAAAACATGTTTATTAAGGTTTTTCCACCTAAAACAGGATCTATACTAGTTCCATTACATACAATTCCATATATTTACGCATCAAAAATGGAATTTTAACAAAAACTTTACATAATGGACTATAAAAGCCACAAGTCGTCTTTCCTTCATCCTTGAGGCTTGAAATGGGTACCGTCTACCGGTGTAACCCCTGTACCTGAAATAATTTCCAACGAAGGGTGAGCCACGCTCAATAGGGTATCTCCTAAAAAGGCTACTCCCTAACCTGAGTGCATATGAAATGTGCACATGCAACATTTAATGAGCAATAATCATCCCAAGCAAGAATATGTAATTCAAGATTTTAATTTCACCATGACATGCTATGAAATGAGATGAGACTCAACCATGCCCTTAAACCCGAGCCCTCACCGGCTCCCACCACACAATGTATGTCAATGTATGATAAATCCGTCATTGATGTTATGCATCGTATGACAATTTTATAACAAAACTCATGTGTCTTTACTAGGTAGCGGACTTTTGGTGCCGCACCACCGGCTCTGCACACTGGTATACTTTTTTGGACTTGCACCGACGGAAGTGTATAAACCAGTGGCCGGGTCTTGCACCCGAGGGAGAATCTATCCCTGCTTGCTATACCCGACACAAGTTTTTTTCTTTTTTTTTTCATGCAACCGTGCGACTTTGTTGAACCGTGGTTCAACGATACCGAGCCCACTCATCATCCACCAAGTATGGTGTTTGATTTAACCATGCCTACACCACCCACACTCATGCCCAAATGCCCATGAATGCGATGTTCCCGTGTAAATGCAATATAATGTCTAATTGCAATATTATCACTATGTTCAATATGTAATGAAGGTCATATGAACAAACTCATCATAAATCAACATCCATGGTAATTTACATCAAAAACATATAAATATCATAATTGATCTCATTGTCAATTTCTCTTGACAACATGTATATATTAACATTCCATTTAACCCAATTTTCATATATATTGTCACATAATCATGCAATTAACATGCTAAATTCATCAAGACATATGATAAACACACAACATGCCCACAATCAACATTTTTCTACCAAGAATTTTCATTTCTACATTTCTCAAGAAACCACTATCAAGCAATTTCTATATATCAAAATCAAGATAGAAATTATTCTGCCCAATTCGAAAACCCATTTCATCAAATCAACACAATAGGCAGGTGATACATATCTCTATCAACCTACTCATTCCATATAAACCTCCTAGGTTGGAAATAACCTTAAATAGGAGGGAACCCTACTTCTTGTAGCGTAAAATCACGTTGGGAAGCCCCAAGAACCCGAAATAAGCTTGAATATCCTCTTCCCAAAAATCCCGGCCCTGGGATCTCACCCAAAACCAACCCCAACCTCCTTGGTATGGTTTTGTAGCCCACGTCAAGGAAAAAAACTTTCCTTCTTGGCCCGAGCGAATTTGATCGCTAGAATTTCGTAGATTTTAGAGAGAAGGTGGAGAAATTCTCTCTTTTCCCTCTCTTCTCTCTCCCTCTTTCAATTGGCTGAGATTTGCCGAAAACTAGTGGGGAAAAATCAGATTTTTCCTCTATTTATATTTTTTTTGAATATTTGGCCCACAATTGACCACCCGTCTCTTTTAAATCTGGGTCTGTTTTCATCCCGAAACGATTAAATTTCGCTCCGTTCAAGTTTAAATTTTTTTTAATTTGTCTTGAATTCATTTATTTTAAAAAACTCATAATTTTTCAAAAGATTTCGTATTTGGGTCCTCCGGGGTTCGAACGCCTCGTAAAACGCGAAAAAACCGACTATCTCGGAATTCGATAAAATTTGACATGGTAATTAAATTTCGCGAGACGAATCCAACGGTGAGCTCCATTTTGTCACCCAAGCTCTAAAAAATTTTAGGTTTACAACCCGAACCATGGTGGTAATTTTTCGTTTTGCCATTTATTCATAAAAGTTTAAATTTGCCTGAGTTTTTACATTCTTCCCCCTTAAAAGAAATTCATCCCCGAAATTCATACACACATGCATACTTAACCACATGCACGTGCAACAAGTAATCTTCTACCTAAAATTGTAGACATGTACCTCCATCCTCGAATAAGAACGGATATCTGGCACGAATGATGTTCTCACGCTCCCATGTCGCCTCCTCCACTCCCCGGTGCTGCCACACAAGTCTTGCCTGACAAAACTTGCTCCCAGCTATCCATGATACGCACCGGTCCCTCCTCGAAGGTCCCATCCGCATCAACCATCAATTCACCCCAATCCACCACATGTGTCAGATATGGAGTATACTTTTGGACCATAGAGACACGAAATACTATGTGAACACCTGACAATTTGGCGATAATGCCAACCTGCAAGCTACTGTTCGCACCCTCTCGAGTACCTCGAAGGGCCCGATGAACCTTGGTGACAACTTTCCTTGCTTGCACAATCTGACCACTCCCCTTTAAGAAGACGTGATCCCCTGCCTCAAACTCCAAGGGTCGTCGTCGTCTGTCGGCGTAGCTCTTCTACCGGCTTTGAGCCATTAGAAGACGCTTTCATGTCAAATTCACCTTCTTTGAGGTGTCTCTAATCAAGTTAGGACCCGTAGAGGGTCTCTCTCCCATCTCCGTCTAACAAATCGGAGAACAATAAGGCCTCCCATACAGTACCTCATAGGGTGTCATTTGTATGCTCGCCTAGTAACTATTGTTATAGGCAAACTCCACTAAGGGTAAATGCTTTTTCTAGCTACCTTTAAGGTCTAGGACGCATGCCCGCAACATGTCCTCTAAAATCTGGATGGTCCTCTCTGACTGACCGTCCGTCTGGGGTTGAAAGGCCGTACTCATCATCAGCTGTGTCCCCATGGCTCGTTGAAAACTCTCCCAAAAATGAGCCATAAATCTGGGATCCCGATCCGATACTATAGATACAGGCACCCCATGCAACCGGACAATCTCCCGAATATATAACTTGCAGAACTCCTCCAGCTTGAAGGTCATCCGTACTGCCAAAAAGTGTGCCGACTTGGTAAGGTGGTCCACTATCACCCATACCGCATCATGTCCCAGCGATGTCTATGGCAAGTGAGTCACAAAATCCATCGTGACATGTTCCCACTTCCACTTAGCTACCTCCAATGGTTGGAGTAACCCTGCTGGTCTCTGATGTTCGGCCTTCACTTGTTGACACGTGAGGCATCGGCTAACAAAATCTCTAACATCTTTCTTTATCCCGCTCCAATAATACTGGTGACGAAGATCATGGTACATCTTCGTGCCAGCTAGATGCACAACAAAATGGGAACAATAAAACTCTGTGAGGATCTCCTCTCTTAGATCCGTAGAATGGGGAACCACAACTTTTTCCTAAATTGAAGACTATCATCTGTGTGAAAGGCCCAACCCTCGTCTCCTGTACTCGACCATACTCGGTCCCTGATGGACAATACCTCTACGTCTTGCCCTTGAGACTAATCACTCTGCTCAGTAAGGAAGGTGTAGCCACCAAACTCCCAAAGTACCTTAAGCTTGACCCACAGAGTGTAGCCCGGACTGTCCCATCGTCTCGAGCATCTGCCACTCATGAGAAGCCACACTAGCCAAGACTCTCCGTGACATCTGACTGAGTGCGTCATCCACCAAGTTTGCCTTACCGGGATGGTAATACAAAATAAAGTCATTGTCCTCTAGAAACTTCATCCACCTGCATTGTCTCATGTTGAGGTCCCGCTGTGTAAAGATATATTTTAGACTCTTGTGGTCTGAAAACACCTCGAACTGCTCACCGTACAGATAGTGGTGCCAAGCCTTCAAGGCAAAGACAATGGACGCCAACTCTATGTCATGTGTGGGGTAATTCTGCTCGTGATTCTTTAACTGTCGGGAACCATAAGCCACCACCCTCTTGGACTGCATCAAAACACAATGAAGCCCGTCCTTGGAGGCATCACAGTACACTGTACACATCTGTCCCCTCTTCGGAGCTATCAAGATAGGAGCCAAAGTAAGTCTCCTCTTCAACTCCTGGAATTCTTCCTCACATGAATCATTCCACTCAAACTTGACCTCCTTCTGGGTCAATCTCGTCATAGCGACAGCTAGTCGGGAGAAGTCCTCGATGAATCTTCGGTAGTACCCCACCAATCACAAGAAATTACGTATCTTGAAGACTGACTTTGGCCTATCCAAACTCATAATTGCCTTAACCTTCTCCGGGTCGACAGACACACCTGAAGCTGACACCACGTGTCCCAAAAATTTCACCTCCAGAAGCCAAAATTCACACTTGCTGAATTTGGCATACAACTGCTGATCCTTCAAGATCTAAAGAACAATCCTCAAAAGACCCTCATGCTCCTCGTTCTTGGAGTAGACCAAGATGTCGTTAACGAACACCACAACGAATTGATCTAAATAGGGTTAGAACACCCTATGCTTGAGATCCATGAATGCCGTCGGGGCATTTGTCAACCCAAATGGCATCACGGTGAACTCGAAATGCGAATACCGTGTTTTGAACACAGTTTTAAGGATATCTGCCTCCCTAATTCTCAACTGTTGGTAGCCCGTTCGGAGATCTATCTTGGAGTAGACTCTCGCTCCTTTCAACTGATCAAACAGATCATCGATCCTTGGCAAATGGTACCTATTCTTGATAGTAACCTGATTTAACTGTCGGTAGTCTATTCACAGTCGTAGTGTCTTATCTTTCTTCTTGGCAAACAAAATCAGAGCTTCCCGAGGCGAAGTGCTCGATCTGATAAAACCCTTGTCCAATAATTCTTACAATTGGACCTTAAGTTCTTGCAGCTCAGCTGGCACCATCCTATGTGGGGTCATAGAAATGGGCGAAGTGTCAGGATGTAACTCAATGCTAAAATCCACATCCCCTATGAGGAGGTAATCCCGATAGCTCTTCCGGAAACACTTCCTCATATTCACGGACAACCTGAGGTAAGCCTAACTCTTGTCTCACCTCATCCTCCAGAGTAAGGCTCGCAAGCCAACCCATCAATTGCCCATGCCATTGAGAGTCATACATGGCTTGAGGCAAAGCGTTATGCTTTTCCCCTTGAAACTTGAAACAAACACCTTCAGGCATATAAGTAGTGACTCTCTTCTGGTCACAATCAATGATGACCCGATGTGTCACCAACCAATCCATCCCAAGGATGACATCAAACTAAGAGATCTACGGTGAGTAGGACCCCTGAGATCTCTAACTTACACCCCCGATATATCTGATTAACACACCCTAGCTCCTAGGGGCGAATTTATATATAACAGCTCATCGAAGGTATCAACATCTAAGCCCAAATCTTTAACACATGGGCCAGAAATGAATGAATACGATGCACCCGAGTCAAATAACACCTTAGCCCATAAGCGAGAGAGTAGAAATGTACCCTAGATGACTGACTGATCTACTGGCTTAGTTTGATGTGTGATGGCGTAGACACGCCCCTGGGTCCCCGAAGTCCCGGCCTGCATGCCTTTCCCTCGATCTTGACCCATGACCTGGCCAAATTGCGAAGTCCCTGCTCAAAAAGTGGTAAGGGCCAGTGTAGTGCCCTCGAACTGGTGCTGACTTCCCTGGCCCGTGACGGGGTAGGGAGGAATGTAGTGTGTCTGTGGTCGTTCCACTAATGATTGGGACTGACAAGTCCCATAACTTTGGGATCCTTGCCTCTGAGGACAATCCCTCTTCATGTGTCCTAGTTGATGGCAATGGAAACATGTCCGTGAGCTCGCCTGACTAGAAGCTCTGAAGTGTCCCCCACTCTGGGAGGATTGACCTTGGCCTTGGCCTTGGCCTTGGTTGCCGTGGTCCTATCCTAGATGTCTCTGTGGGGTAGAAGTCCTCTGTCTTTTTCTGAAACTAGAAGAAGATGATTGACCCACTTTATTTTTATCCTTAGCACCCGCCTCCTAGATGCTTCGGCCCTATCCTTGAATCTTTAACTTGTTCTGTGGGCGGGCTCAATTCAACTTGATGAATTTTTTTCATCTCTAAAGCTTCAAGCTTTCGAGGTAAAATGGACATTTTTGCTCTCAGGTCATCATCTTCTCTTAAGAAATATTTTTTTCCTTGGGAAGTAGATGGTCTAGGCTCGACAGTGGTAGGAACGGTTGAGTCCCACATCTGAGAACTATCAGATATGGTGTCAAAGAAATTAAATGCCTCCTCCGAACTTTTACCCATAAACTCTCTTTGCGCCATCATTTCAACAAACTGATGTAGTCTAGTTGGCAAGGAGTCATAGAAAAATCCTACTGAAGTCCAATTTTCAAAAGAGTGGTGGGGGCAATCTTGGAGTAGATTTTTGAATCTCTCCTAACTTTGATAAAAAGTTTCTCCTTCTTTTACCGAAAAATTCATGATTTGTCTTTTGAGTGTGTTAGTCCGGTGTAAGGGAAAAAACATTCTAAAAAATTCATTCTGGAAAGTCTGCCAATTGGGCATGGAAAAATCTTTTAAAAAATTTAGCCATTGTTTAGCTTTATCCCTTACAGAGAAAGGGAAAAGTTTCATTTTGGCCAGTTCAGAATTATCTTGAAATGTTCCACACACTTCTTCGAAATCCTTCATATGTAGGTATGGATTTTCTGTTTCTAACCCATGGAAAACAGGTAATAGTTGTGTTGTCCCTGACTTTACAGTAAAGGGGGAGCATCTGGAGGGAATAGAAAACACGAGAGTACACTGTTTCTTGTGGGATTCATGTAATCCCACAAATTTCAAACATTAGGAATTTCTTCATCCCTCGGAGGAACGTCTCAGTTTCTTTCCTTGTTTGCCATTACACTCTCACACGAGTCTGCTATTGATCTAGGTGAAGTTGGTTCATAGATATAGAAGATTCTGCTGGAAATTTTTTTATAGTGAGGAGCGTTCTCAGAAATAAAATAAATAGAAACAAGAACAAATTATTTATAGTAAATAGAAGAATATATACAAAAAGAAAAGGTCTTTTTACCTTGTACTTGTAAAACACTTTTACAAGGTTCCCCGGCAGCGGCGCCAAAAACTTGACTTGATCCAAAGTGTGTACACCCAAGTGTAGGTGGTCAAGTTGTAGTAATAATCTAGTTTGTGTCCGGAGTCGAATCCACAAGGAACTAGTAGTTTTGGTGTTTCAAAGTAATCAGTGAAGGAGACCAATTGATTGTAACCTTTGAGATTTTAGGATTATGAGATGTGGGTGAGTTCCTTGAACAGAATATTAAATTCTTTCCAAGAAATTTTTTAGACAAAATATACGATTGATTCAAATGGCGGAGAAGTCATTCTTTAGTTCGAGGATCAAGACATGCGGTCAACTATCCGGAATATTATATTTTTGCTTGATAACTCAATTACCTCTTGTGTCAATAGCAAGAGAATCGGAAGATAAAGATGGATTGTGAGAATTAAAATTATGGTTCCAATGTCTTATAGAAATTTACAAGAATTGTTTGTACCGAGAGTTATGGCGTCCACAAACAAGCAAGTGTTCCCACGTGACATCCAACCATGATTTCAATGTTCCATCCTTTTAAATGAAGCTTGATAATGGTGATGATTGAAGGGTAGTCTTGAAGATCTAGCCGGGGCACTTGCCTTGAACCGAGGAGTCTCTCCATGCAATAGTCATCCGTGTCATAGAAAGACCTTCGATTATACAAAGTACCTTAGCTTTGCTAGATACAACCAATCATCCAATAAGCAAGGGGATATAAACATTAAGCATTAGAACAAAGCATCATATAATATCCGGATAATTGCATGTCTTTCACCTCTTACTAAAGAGTGAATGAGAAACTACTCACTCTTCATAGCTTTGGTAAAGCTAGAAAAGTGAGTGATGCTCATCCCTCTAAGTAGAGGACTTTACAAAGAAAAAGTATAATTAACAAGGAGCTAATCTTCACTGAAGAATGAGTGAATCACGTTCCACCCTTCACAGCTTTGGTAAAGCTTTGAAAAGTGGAAAAGTTTCACTCTTCTAAGCAAGAAGGCAGTGCAAATAATGGAAGTACAAGACATAATTAAAAGCGTGTATGTAAAAGCATAAATGTAAAGACTAGAAGTAAATAAAGACATAAATGTAAACACTAAATGTAAATCAAGAACATAAACGTAAAGACCAAAATGTAAATATAGGAATTACAACTCTTAATCAATTGTAAATGTAAGCATTAACGGAAAGAAGAGGAATGTGGATTTAACTTCCCCACTCTCCAGCAAAGAAATAATACTAAGACAAAATAAAAGAGCTACAAATGAGAAATGTTGGCTACCAAGTATTTTGTGCCAAGTCCTCCTCCACCCTCCCCAAACTAAGGGTATATATAGGCAAGAAGAAGGCTGGGGAGGGGGTAAAAGAATAGAGCTTGGACATCAAAGTTAAAGTGAAAAGCCAACCACTCTGCAGGCAGTCTGTCCACGCCATTCGAACGGTTTGGGTGTTCGAACGATTTTTTCTGTCTTTGCTCTACATCGTTCAATGACAGATGCTGTCATTGTCTGCCATTCAGGTCCAAAGACACGTGGTTTTCTTGTGCCAATATTTCTCCAGGTCCCTTATACAAAGCTCCCTCAAAGTCCAAGTAAAGTCTGACTGCTCTATCTCTCCAATAATTCCAGGGAGTGTTCGAACGGTTTGGGCGTTTGAACGTGGCACTCAAGTGTCTGGGCCTTTTGAATGCAAGTCTGCAACACGCCATGTCTTCAGTCAGTCTGATCTTGTCCTTGCTCCGGTGGTTGTTCGAACGGTGGTTACCAACGTTCGAACGATTTCTCTGTTCCTCAGGACTTTGGTTCTTGGCTGCTTCATGGTCTGTAACAGCTGGCTTGGTTTCTTACCACTGTTTGAACGGTTATGATGTTCGAACGTTGGTTCTTTCTTCAAGGCTTTTGCAATTTGTTCCCTAATGAGCTGTTTTTGCCTTCATTGGCTCTTTTTGATGACCTTGAATCCTTGTTCATTTTATGACCTGAAACCTCATCAATTAAACTCCATCAAAGTACAATTAGTCCGAAAAGGGGTATAGAAATATGCTATATTTGAGTATTAATCACACCCCAACCTAGATATTGCTAGTCCATAGTAATACAACAATTAAAATGTAAATCTATTTCTAACACCTTTTTTGTAGGTTATCCGACTGCATTTAGCTTATGCAACAAGCCGTTAAACCTCTAGGTTTTTCCTCGAGGACGAGTGTTGTCTCGTGAGGGTTTTCAGTGAAGCTACCCACAAACTTTGGTCGAACTAATGTAACTGTGAGATTGCTGATTAAAGTAAATTATCATCATGGTCATTGAGACACCGATCCCTTAATTTTGACTTTAAGGTCCACATGCTCTTCACCATCGGTAATATCCCTATGCAAAAATCAGCTTTTGACACATTAGCATTTGAAATTTCCTTTGTAGTAGAATGATCATTCTAGAAATAAGAATTGGTGCATAACAAACATTCCACTTTAATCACCCTTCATGGATAGTTTTGACTTCCCAAATCTCTCATAGGGATGCTCTCAGCAAAAGATTCACTCTGACTATGGTGACTTGTTTCTCACTGAGCATGTAATCAGAAGATGACCAATCAGAAATTGCATGCATAATTTAGTAAAGGAGTGAGACTTTATAGCAAATAGACTCGTCATGTTCTTGGCATAACCTCATGGAAGAATATTGATACAAATAGCGAAATTCTATATAACATACCCCAACTTGAGAATAACAACGTGCATATGCATCAGACTTGAGATCAATTAGGGCTTTTATAGGTTGTAATGTGGCTAGAGGTCAGTGGCTAACGAAATGACGTAAATGGAGTTTCAAAAATGCTATCTCTTTTATGCACTTTAGCGCACCTCTGGTTGGCTTTTTGACATTTCTTTTGGGAATGAGATTTCTTTCTTTCATTTTCCCAATTTTTCACTTTCTTGGCAATTCCCAATTTCTTTACCTCTTCCCCCCTTTTTTTTTCGGTTGTTTTCACCACCTTTCTTTTCGTGGAATCGTAGCCTCCAGTATCTTTTCTAGTTTCCTTGCTTTTCTTGTATCCTTCAGATTTATATGAGGGTATAAGAAAATTAGATAGCAAGGTAGGTCAAATATTTTTCCATGTGGCTTGGTCATCATATGGGCTTTTTTGGAAAAGAATTTATATTCTGAAGGCTCAATCATGGCTGACTAGGGTCGTACTTTTGTGAAAGGATTGACTGAGGCTCAAAATTGATCCAAAGATGGCCTAAGATCCTTTCTCAAGTATGTGCATACGCATGTGTCGTCTTGCCCGTATTTATTGCAGGATATGTCAATAGATCATATTAGTTGTATCAATCAAAATAAAAAAATAATGAGATTATTGAAAGATAGGCGATGACGGAAAACCTTTCTTGAGTAGATGGTGGTGTTCTCTCTGAAGCATCGCAAGGTTCAAAACTAACCATGGTATCCTTTGTAATCTCCACTGATCATGTCAGGTTTTATAGGGAATGTCGGTTATCTACCGATTCCATTTTCGAGTTTGATCATCTTGTACTTTGAGAACAGCAAATATTCATGTTCATTTGATAATGTAAGCATTGAAATAATATCAGTTAGAAGAGTTGTGACCTGAGGTCAAGATTGCCAACATGTGTGTCAAACGAACCATGTGATAAGTTACTTTAACAAGTAATCCCAAAATCCACATGTTAAAGTTCCAATTTTACAAATGCTTTTAACAAAAAATGATAAACTGAATCATTCCATTCATATAATATGATCACTCGGTACATCAATCATTGATTATCCAATTTATCAAAAAGAAGCAACAAAAAAACAACATAAGACTTGAAACTATGAAAACACACAAACAAACTTAAACAAAGGAAAGGTAAACAAACAAACACACAACAACACAGGAATCTCCACTCAATCTCTCCTAGCTCCACCCCTAAGATAGCTAAGAATCTCCTCTTGTTGTTTAAAGATCTTAGCTTGCTGTCAGAGAATCGCAGCTTGATTGGTCTCAATCCCAATCATCATCTCCCTAAGGGACCTCCGGGTGCTGGAGCTAGGCCCTGCTTGATCATGCGGCATTCTCTCCTCATCCATCTCTCTCTCCTCCTCACGGTCAAGTTCTTCTTGTACTTTATCCCCTCCTTGAGCTGGTGGCATTTCTTGCCTTCTTGCTGAGGGGTGACTATGCCCACGACTTCTCTTGAATGAGCCCTTGTTATGTTCCCCCATTGGCAATTGTATCTCCATCTAGGGCCTCTCCCATACTCCATTCTCCAGACAAATGTCCGTCACCAAAGTGCTAAAAGGTAATGCACTTTTCTTCACGTTGCATCTTTTCTTGATTTCATTTAGGATGAGGGAGAGAAGGTCGATGCTATGTCCTTTTCCTATAGCATAGAGGAGGTGAGCCATTTTTGGCAAAATTTTGTTCTTTCTTTTTAGAGGTGCTAGGTTAGAGACCGCAATCAAATTGAGCATCCCATACTTGTCGGTCAATTCTCCTTATTTCAAAAAGTTTTCTCCTAGTCCATGAGAAATCCACATCCCCGGTCATCTCCTTGCCTAACTTATCCAACTCAATTTTTTTCTTTGGAGGATATTTGGGGTTTTCCACTCTAGGAATTTTTGGTCTTATCTCCTTGAGATACTCCTCATCCACCTTGCTGTGGTTTCCTTGTACATAAGTCTGTATGGCGCCATTGATGATTTCGGCGTTGGAGTAGAACTTCTGCACTATGTCAACAATGGCCCTCCTTCTATTCCTTAAATGCCAAATCCAATCTCTTCTCTCCATCTCCTCCAACAGACCTAACTCAGCAAAATCAAAGACTACAATGTCTCTCTCACACACCACAACTTGGTTTCTAAAAAATTTCTCATACTTTTTCAGCTTTTAGAGCAGTTGGAAATCTGGTATGATCATACCTCTTTCTCTTCTCCCTGCCTTGCTCTTCTTGGATAACCTCCTCAACCCAGTCGGGTTCTTGGTTCACTGGTGGAGCACGCCTAGCAGGAATCTTCATTCGAGGCATGGCGTTCGAACGGTGACCGTCTGGAGGAGGTTTGAAATTTTTGGGGGTCCTGGTCTGGGATTGATGAATTTTTAATTGGAGATGGGTAGGGGTAGTTTGAATTGGTGTTTCTTGGGGTGTGAGGGAAGATTAAGGTATGGGAAATGAG
Organism: Ilex asprella; assembly: GCA_023539305.1. Classification (NCBI taxonomy): domain Eukaryota; kingdom Viridiplantae; phylum Streptophyta; class Magnoliopsida; order Aquifoliales; family Aquifoliaceae; genus Ilex; species Ilex asprella. Next base: position 22,037,825 of record CM042184.1, read on the forward strand.
AAACAAGTTTTAGGGTTGGAGAGATTTTAGGGATTTTGAAATGAACCAGACGCTCAGGTATTTATACTATGCGTCGTACCGTTCGAACGATGTAAACGTTCGAACGTGAGATGAAGAATTTAAACTATCATTCAAACGGTTAATGGACATTCGAACGGTGCTAGCTCTCAGTACTTTGTGTTTTTAATAGTGTTTCCATCAGAGAAGTTATCAGAGGCAAAGTACTGCGAGCAGCAACCGTTCGAACGTAACTAACGTTCGAATGGTGAATCAAAAAATAAAATGTGTTGCTCCAGTACTTTGGGTTTTCAACAGTGTTTCCATTAGAGAAGTTATCAGAGGCAAAGTACTGCGAGCAGCAACCGTTCGAACGGTGGATCAAAAATAAAATGTTTCTCTGTTACACTATACACAATCAGAGAAAGCTAAACTCACAAATAAAAATTCATGGCCTCTTAGGATAAATCCCCATCCACGCTTGAGGTTGGCATTTTGGGACATTCCTTACTCGGCCCATAATTCATGCAGTATTTAAAAATATATATATAAGTACAAAAATTTCACACTATTTACCAAAATTCGCACCATTGGCTTTCATTCCTCAAAATACAATTTTTTCACAGCTTATCAGGATGCGATCTTAATCCGAGTCATCTTCTATGCAGCTTGAACTACCAGTGACTCTTCCAATCTCTTGTCGCACAAAGCGATTAAGCATAACACCGGAATAGGATGGCTTGTCAGGATAATCCTTACTCTGCCCATTCACTATCCAGTCTAATCGATCGAGTGCGCGACTAAAAATTGGTTCAGAACACTGATTGTATCTTTTATCGTGAAATACCCGACCACACTGTTTACAGGCACCAAGTCTCTTGGCAAAAAAAAAAAAAGCAAAAGTGCTTCTGCCACAGAGGGGTTTTGCTTGCAGTTCTCGGATCTCATTTTTCCATACCAGTCTTACTTTTCTCATGATCACATTATGCACATCTGATTGAAAAATTGCGTAGAGCTCCTAGACTAAACCAAAAAAGTTTAACATCCATGATTCCAAGACTCACTATTTGGTTCTTTAACGTCTGCCAGTCACAAAGACAATTTAAACTGACCCTCAGATATAGCAAGACAACAACAATAACAAAAGAAAAATGTATGGCATGGGTACAAACAAAAACAAAATACAGGCAAAATATGAACTACAAGTTCTCACACCCCCTAACCTAAACTGAACATTGTCCTCAATGTTTCGAATTTACCAATATGGATCTTGGAAATGAGGTTGAACTGCAGTGATCCGTGCTTCTTCAGATACGTACAAATCCAAATGCAACCATTAATCCTTTATGTTCAGATCTTGGTCTCCGTTAGGCCTGTAAGTTTTGTATGTGATTGCGAAAAGTATCAATATACCCATACACAACTGGAGTAAAACAATGTATAACATCAGAATAGGGATTTGCTCTTCTGGGTACATGGACATGATTTCGCTTGGTTATGGTCGGTTTCA
>CM042184.1:22054331-22102001 GCA_023539305.1 Ilex asprella
AAGCACAATAAGCGAGGAACCGATCTTCGACGAAAAATGAGTGAATCTCATTCCACCATTCATGACTTTGGCAAAGCTTTAGAAAAGTGAAAGAGTTTTGCTCCTCTAAGGGAAGAAAGAAGCTGAAACAATGGAAGTGAATGAAACAAATATTGAAAGTAGAATAAAGCTAGTCACTTTTGGGGGGTTTCCTCCTCAACTAAAACATGATCTATCTCCCTCTATGCAAGTAATTGAAAGCCTATGTCTAAGACTAATTCTATATAAAGCTAAGAAATGTTGGTCTAGTGCCAATCCAACTCTCCAAGCCAACTCCCTTGAAGCTCCCATAATGAGAGTATTTATAGGCAAAGAGAAGGGGGTAAGGGAGTGTGAAAGAATAGTGTAAGGCTGCCAAAGTCCAAGTGAAAGCCAACCACTCTACAAAAAGTCTAGGGATGACCTTCGAACGTTGTCTAATGTTCGAAAGTTGATTCTATCTTTTTTTGATGGGTGTTCGAACGCCAAATAGGGTATGATCTTCCCTCTCAAGTGACCTGTGGTCTTTTGTGCTAGCCATTTCCATACTATATGTACAACTTGACTTTGCTCTCAGTAGCCTTTAATAATTTAGGACAATTTTTGAACGTGATTTGGCGTTCGAACGTGGTACTTAAGTACCTCAGTGTTTTCCTTCTTGTCTACAACAGGCCATGTCTCAGCATCCTGGTCCTCAAATAATTCAAGGGGACGTTCGAACGTGTGTTGGCGTTCGAACATTGTTGATTTGTTCCAAGTTTCTCTAATTTTGCTCTAAGGCATACTACTGTTGCATGAAAGTTTGATACTCATTATCTTTGGACCTTTGTTTAATTTATGTCCTGAAATGTCATCATTTAAACTTCATCAAAGTATAATTAGTCTTAAAATGACATAATAATATGCTAATTTTAACTACTAATCACACCCCCAACCTAAATATTGCTAGTCTCTAGTAATACAAGAGAAGTTTAAATGAGATTTATTTACAATGCCTTTTTGATAGGTCATCCGATTGCATTTAGCGTATACAACAAGCCGTTAAACCACTTGGTTTACCCTAGCAGATGAGTGTTGTCTCGTGAGAGTTTTCAGTGAAGCTACTCACAAAATTCAGTTTGAACAAATGTGTATATTATAGATTGTTGGTTAAAGTTAGCATCATTGTCGTTGGGTTTCCCAACACTCAATTTCGTCTTATCTCTCGCACACTCGTCTTTCATTGGTATTTGTTCGATGAAAAAATTAGCATCTGCCACATTGGTATTTGGAATTCCCTGTGGAGTAGTGCTTGGTGAAAACCATTGTATGCTTTCCCTAGTCTTTGCACATCACCCTCAAATGTGTATATGGCTTATGTGTATAAGGGAGTGTGACTCTCCCTCAGAATGATGCGGGAAATGGGGCAACGAAATGGTGGAAATGAAATGGAGAATGAAATGAAAATGAAATGCGTGTGAAAAAAAGTGCTCCCTAAGCACAAGGATTCTTTTGAAAGTCGTGTTTTACTTGGAAAGTATTCCAAGGTCGTCTTCTCAGGGAAGGAAAGTTCAAGTGTGTGAAGGTGATTTTGTTGAACAAAAGAGAAAAGTGTAAAATATTTTGTTTGAGTTTTTTTGTTTGAAGTTTGTGAATGAAAATGAAATAAAAACAAGTGTTGACTAATCCAAAGAGGTCATTCCAATGGGAATCCCAACTCAACTCAAAAACTTCCTTCTTGGTGCAGAGATGAACGACTGATTCGTAGGAAGCTAGGGGTGAGATGGTGAGGATCCAAGCATAAACCATGACTAGGCCTATGGAATATCAAAGACTCACAATCACATCCACTCTTAACCCAGTCAAACCGAACAATCGTACACCGAGAGGAGGAAGGAAAATGAGTTGGAATGGAAAACCCAAGAGGAGGTCTCCCATTGAATTAGCCAACTAAAATCCTAGCTACTCATAAAAGCAATAAAGAAATTCATAATGTAAAGATACATAATGAAGAAACAAAGATTAAAACTTAACTCGATGCAAGAAAACTTAAACTATGAAGACAAATATTCAATACAAAATTTAAAAGCTTGAAATGAAGAAAACTTAAACAACAATGGTGAAATCTGGAATACTCAACTAAACTTGCAAAGCGCTTGAAGTAAATGAAATTAAAAGTAAATAATGAAGCTTACAAGAGTATTCAAGAAGATTACAAGTGAAAATGGATGAAGGAAATGCAAAAAATCTAAGTTTTCTATCTATTAATCATCATCTTCTTCCTAAGTTTAGGTAGCCACCTTTGAAATGGTTTGTGAATGCTGAATATATGGAGTGTGAGCCATGCAATTTCATCCATAGGGGAAATCTTGTGTGTTTAGGCCTTCCATCAATGGGAGGTGAGATGATGTCCTGGACATGCTAGGAGCAGCCTACCTAGCAACTCCCCTGGCCCCCTTCTCTCCCATCCACATTAATGCCTTTGCCTTTAAAGTCTTCAACAAGGGTGTAGGAGACATGTAAATGTGTAAGGAAAGTCAGGGGAAAAGTGGGAGAATCAATGGTGGGACCCCTAAACAAGTGGAGCATTATTTGTAGGCTTTTTGGGCAAGCATGGCGTACCGGTACGTGAACTGGTACTCTTTAGCTACTGAAGTTTGACGTACATGTACATTTTGTTTGCTTCGTATCAGTTTTTGTAGAATTGTCATAATTTTTAATCCAACCGTCCAATTGAGCTGAAATTTTGACACAACATTGAAGACATCCAGATCTACAACTTTCTTGCTTTGAACTTTTTTAGATTCGAAGTAGATTATGGTAAAAAAATGGGGAAAATAGAGGTGCTGTGTTAAAATCCTTCACTCTGGTGGGCAAAACCTTTCGAATGCATTTTTCCTTGAATTCTTCACCTTCCAAGCCTCCCAATACCTATCTAAAGTGTCCATATCATCTCCACACATTCACACATAGTTGCAAGGTTATAAAATCCATCATTTAAGCTATAATTACCTGTAACCAAACAAAAATCAACATTCTTCATAACTTTGGCTAACACTAAGTACTTAAATGCAAAAGTTGAGTTAAAAAACATGAAATGAGGCCATTAAATATGCAATATTTTGTGCTCATCAAGTAGGAATGATTATTCTAGCAACAACAATTGTTATATAACAAACATTCCATTTTACCACCTTCTATGGTTACCTTTGATTTCACAAAACTCACGTGGAATGCTCTGAGCAAAAAATTCCCTCCGATTATAGTGACCTTGCCTCTCAAAGGGCATGTGAATAGAGGATGGCCAATTGAAAAAAAATGACATACACAATTAGTATGGGAGTGAAGTTTTTAAGGACGAAAACAAATCATGTTTGACATAATCTCATGAAAGAGTATTGATGCAAACAAAGCAATACTATTTAACATACCTCAATTTTTGATTGACGACCTACACATGCATCAGACTTGAGATCAATTAGAACTTTTAATAGGTTGCAATGTGGCAAGAGGTTAGTGGCTAACAAAATGACATCACTGGTATTCAAAAGCTATCCTTCCATTTATGTAGTGTAGCACACCTCTTTCTAGCTTTTTGACATTTTGCCTAGAAATGGTAATTTCATTTTTCTCCTTTTTTCACTTTATTGGCAATTTCTTGTCTTTTTATTTCTTTTCTTTTTCAATTGTTTCACTCACTTTTTCTTTTCATTGAACAACAACCACCATAGTGTTTTTTTTTCATCTCTATAGCATACTGATTTATAAGAGGGTGTAAGAAAATTAGATAGCAAAGGTATGTCAAGTATATTTCCTTGTGGCATGGTTATCATATGGGTTACTTCAAAAAGAAACCATTCATTGAAGGTTCAAGCATAGCTAACTAGGGATATATTTTTGTAAAAGAAATGGCTAAGACTCAAAATTAAATCAAAGAGTGCCTAAGATCTTTTCTCAAGTATGTGCATATGTCTGTGTCGTATGAATAGATTCCTTATGGGATATGTCAATAGATCGCTTTAGTTGCATCAATCAAAGAAAGTTTAATGAGATTATTCAACAATTGAGAGTGAAAGAACTTACTTGAGTAAATGTTGATCGTCTCTCAAAAGTATTGTAAGGCTCGAAACTTACCATGATATTTTTCGTCATCTCCACTTGTTCTGTTAGGTTTCACAAGGAATGTCGGTTATATATCAATTTCATTTTTGAGTCTAATCATCTTCTACCTTAAGAATAACGAATACCAATGTACATTTGACATTTTAAGCATAGAGAAATACCATTTTTCAAGGATATGTGGTGGTAAGTTTAGATTGCTAAGTTAGGTGTCAAACTGATCATGTGATTAATTACTTTAACTAACAGCCTTAGAATCCACCTTTGTTCCATCATTCATTAACAATAAATATAACGCTAATTATACACATGCATTCAGAAAGATAAAAGCGATAAAACTAAACCATTCATTTCACAACATAAGATAGTTTATCATAAAAACAAAAGGATTCAAATCATTCACAAAAGAAGAAACTCATCGTCACAAACTATCAAGAACATAAATCTCCCTCTCTCACTCTCCCCCAGCTCTACTATCTCCACCAGCTCCACCCCTCAGAATGCTGATAATCTCCTCCAGCTATTGAAGAATCTCAGCTTGCTTGGCCTCGATGCGAAGCATAATCTCTCTCAGTGATCTCCAGGTGCTAGTGCTAGTGCTAGTGCTAGTGCTGGAGATGGGTCTTGCCTCTTGTGTATGTGGATGGTCTCTCTCAGCATCTAACTCTCTCTCTTCCTCCTCGTCTAGCACATCTTGTAGCTCGTCAATGCCTCGGGTAGGGGGCACATCCTATCTAGTCATCGGGGCTCCACTACGACTATGGCTACGTCAGAAAGAAGTCTTCTTAAGTGGTGCCATCAGCCTCTGTACCATCATCTATGGCCTCACCCTAATCTTCTGGCCTTGCACATCTTCGTGACCAAGGTGCCAAAGGATAGTGAATTCCTCTTGACATTGCATTCCTTCTTCATCTCGATCAAAATCAGGGAGGGGAAGTCTATGCTTTGGCCCTTCCCAAGTGCATAAAACAACTAGGCCATGTCGAGGGAGGATCTCCTTCTTTTGTCCGATTGGAGTAAGGTTTGAGACTGCAATCAAATTCAATATTTTATACTTGTCAGTCAACTCCCCTTTGTATAAGAATCTCTACCCTGTCCATGAAAAAGTGGCCAACCCCCTTAGCTCTATCCCCACAATGTCCATGCCTGCTTTCTTCCTTAGCGAGTAGGCTGACCTTGGCACCCGAGGTAACTCTTGCCTAATCTCTTGGATGTAGTCCTCATCCACATCTATATGGGTTCTCCTCATATAAGTTTTTAGCACCCCATTGATTATTTCAGCATTGGAGTAGAACTCCCGCACCAAGTCAATCACGACTTCACCGCCGTTTCTCAAGTAGAACATCCACCCCTTCCTCTTCATTTCTTAAAAAATACCCAACTCAGCAAAGTCAGCCCACACCACATCTTGCTCATAGACTACAACTTGGTTTCGGTAAAAGTTTTCATACCTGTCCACTTTTGAGTTCTGATAGAGACCAAAGTATTGTAAGTTCTTCTCGTTCGAACGTGCTATTGGCGTTCGAACATGGTGTTCTCGTTCGAATGTGTTATTAGCGTTCGAACATGGTGAGCTCCCAGTACTTTTGTGTTTTTATCAAAAACCAAAGTACTGCAAGCAAGTGATGTTAGAATGTTACCTAGCATTCAAATGTCAAAGTAAAAATAAAAAATTTCTATGCAAATTTATTACAAATTAAAGGAAAGGTATAAACACAAATTGGATCTAAAAATTCATGGCGTCTTAGGATAAGTCCCTACCCATGCTTACGGTTGGTATATTGGGACATTCCTTACTCAGCCCATATTTTTATTTCAATTTTTACAAATTTTTTTACACTTTTTACAAAAAATTGAACTCTTGGATTTCATCCCAAAAACACAATTTTCCATAGTTTTGTTAGAAAGCAGTTTAATCTGAGTCGTCCTCTGTCTCTGTGTCATTTAAACCATCAGTGACTCTTCTAAATTCTTGTCGCACAAACTAGTTAAGTAAAGTACTGGAATTGGATGGCATGTCAAGATAATCCTTACTCTACCCATTCACTATCTAGTCTAATCGATCGAGTTCTTGACCAAAAATTGATTCAGAACACTGATTATATTCTTTCATGTGAAAAACCTGGCCACATTGTTTACAAGCACCAAGTCTTTTGGCACGACAACGTTTAGAAAAAGTGTTTCTAACACAGAGTAGTTTTGCTTGTTGTTCTCAAATTTTAATTTTTCTTACCAATCTTGCTTTTCTCATGATCAGAGTATGCACATTAGATGGAAAAGTGCGTAAACTCCGAGACTAAACCAAAAAAGTTTAACATCCATGCTTTCTAAGTTTTTAGACTCACTATCTAGTTCTTTAATGCGTGTCAGTCATAAAAACGATTGAAGATGACTCGCAGACATAATTATCAATTTATACAAAATATGAGGCAAGGTTCACAATATGATTAGAAACAGAAACAACAAAAACAAAAAAACAAAAAATTTTATGGGCATAAAATATGAACTATAGTTCTCACCCCCAACCTAAACTGAACATTGTTCCTAATGTTTTTAATTTATCAGTGTGTGGATCTTGGAAAAGAGGTTGAAAGATAAAGAAATGTTCACCTTCCGAAACCTACAAATAAAATGCAACAATTAATCATCTTTAGGGAGATCTGGGTTTTCGCCAGGATGGAAACCCTTTTGCGTGAGTGCGCATAGTAGTAACACACCCATGTACAAATAGAGTAAACAAATGCAAATCATGAGACAAAGGACTGAGTCTTCGGGGTATATGGTCATGGATTTGCAGGGCTGGCTCGTTTTTACAAAAGACATAGATAAATGAATAAGAAGAAGAAAAAGAAGAGGAAAAGGGACAGGGGCAACAGCGGCACATGGGAAAAAGTGGAAAAAGGGTGAGGTCCTTATAAAGGCATCCTCTCGGATCGGGTTGAGTTGGATTATTCCTGCCTCAACCATTTTTTGTGTTGGCAGGCACTAATCTCGGGGAAATATTCTGGTTCCATTAAAAGAATGGCTTCCAAATTTTTAACAAAGTCCTCCAAAAATTGTTTCAATCGCCGACCATTGACGGTAAATAAATTACCATTTGATGGGTTTTCTACTTCCACGTTAAAACACCTTTTTGATAATGTACGACCCAACCCATCTTGATCTCAACTTACCAAGAAAAAGATGGAGACTTGAATTATATAACATGACTTTTTGAGAAGGTTCAAAAGACTTCCTCAAAATGTTCTTGTCATGAAAAAACTTCATTCTGGACTGTGCAATCTTAGTATTCTCATACGCTTCATTAATCAGCTCTTCCAATTCATCAATATGGAGTTTTCTTGAGAGTCCAACCTTGTCTAGGTCAAAGTTCATTGTTTTAAAGGCCTAGTATGCTTTGTGTTCCAATTCCACAGGTAGGTGACAAGGCTTGCCATAGACTAATCGATAGGGAGACATGCCCAAAATTATTTTAAAAGCAGTACGACAAGTCCAAAGTGTATCAGTTAGTGTTAATAACCAATCTTTGTGGTCTGGGCTTACAGTTTTTTCTAAAATCAGTTTGATTTCTCAATTAGCCAATTCTTCTTGTCCATTAGTCTGTGGGTGATAAGGGGTTACAATTTTTTTAAAAATCAAGTACTTTTTCATCAAATTCCAGAAGTACGATTGTAAAAATGAGCACCCCCATCACTTATAATGGATTTGAGAATTCTAAATTGGAACAAAATATTTTCTTTTAAAAATTTTATCATTGTGAGGTGATTGTTATTTCGGCAGGGAATTGTTTTAACCCATTTTGACACATAGTCTACGACCACTAAAATATATAGATAGCCAAAGGAAGGGAGAAATGGACCCATAAAATATATGCCCCAATAGTCAAAATTTTCAATTGTCAAAATTGGGTTCAAGGGCATCATGTTTCTTCATAAAAGCTTTCCAACTTTTGGCTTCTATCACATGTTAGACAAAAGGCATGGACATCTTTGAAAAGTGTGGGCCAATAAAATCCACAGAGCAAAATTTTTGCAGCGGTTTTCTTTGATGAGAAATGACTACCACATGCTTAAGAATGACAAAATGATATTACCTGTTTGCTTTCATGCTCTGGGATGCAACGCCTTATGATTTGATCCTTACAGTACTTAAACACATATGAATCTTTTTAAAAAGAAATTATGAACATCCCTTAGAAATTTCTTCTTGTCTATCAAATTATAGGAAGGAGGAAATGTACCACTAGCAAGGAAGTTAGCAATATCAGCGTTCCATGGTGTTTCCATGACTATGAACAGTTATTCATCAGGAAAATTTTCATTAATTGGCAGTCCATCCTTTTGAAATTCATTTGTTAACCTAGACAGAGGGTCTGCCACCACATTCTCAACACCTTTCTTGTACTTAATGATCCGATCAAACTCTTGGAGCAAGAGTATCTATCTTAAGAGCCTTGGCTTGGCAACCTTTTTAGTGAGCAAAAGTTTTAACGTTGCATGGTCAGTGAATACAATAACAGAAGAACCAACAAGATAAGATCAAAATTTCTCTAGAGCAAAAACTATAACAAACAATTCTTTTTCAGTAGTTGAATAATTCATTTGAGCATCATTTAAAGTTTTGCTTGCCTAGTAAATTACATAGGGTTTCTTATCTGTTCTTTGTCCCAACACAACACCTACATTGTAATCACTCGCATCACACATCAATTCAAATGGCAGAGTCCAGTCAGAGGGTAGTATGATTGGGGAAAAATTAACATACATTTAAGCTTGTCAAAAGCTTTCTGGCATGCTTCACTCCACATAAAAATTACGTCCTGACTCACGAGATGACACATGGGTTTAGCTATGGTACTAAATGACTTGATCCGAAGTGTGTACACCCAAGTATAGGTGGTCAAGGTGTAGTAATAAACCAGTTTGAGTCCGAATTCGAATCCACAAGGAACTTTGTGTTGGTGTTTCAAATTAAGCAGTGGAGGAGACCAATTGGTTGTAACCTTGGTAATTTAGGGTTGTGAAATTTAGAGAGTTTTTCTTGGATTAAATATAAGATTCTTTCCATGAAAGTGTTCTAGACAAAATATAAGATAAGTTCAAATAAAAAAAAGTCACTATTTAGTTCAAGGATCTGAGTATGCAGTTCATTATCTGGTTTTTTTATATTTATGCTTGATAACTCAACTAACTCCAGTGTCAACGACAAGTTATTCGGAAGATAAAGATGGACTGTGAGAATTAAGAACATGGTTTCGATGTCTTTCTAGAAGTTTTCAAGAATTGCCTGTACTAAGACTTAACCCGTTTACAAACAAGCAAATATTTCTACAAGACATCCAACCAAGACATTAATATTCCATCTTTAAATGAAGCACCAAAATGGGAAGGATTGAAGGGTAGTCATGAAGATCTAGCGGGGTTACTTGCCTTGAAACGATGATTCTTTTTATGCAAGAGTCATCCATGTCATAAAAAGAACTACGATTATACAAAATACCTTAGCTTTGCTAGAAGCAATCAATCATCCAATAAGTAAGGGGATATACACATTAAGCATTAGAACAAATCACAAATATAACTTTCAGATAATTTATACATGCCCTTCATCTTTGACTAATGCTTAATGTCTATACATGCCCTTCATCCCTCCAAGTAAAGAACTTACAAAATAAAAGAACAACAATCAAGAAGTCAATCTTCAACGAGGAATGAGTGAATCACATTCCACCCTTCATGGCTTTGACAAAGCTCTCAAAAAGTGGAAGAGTTTTACTCCTCTAAGAAAGAATAATGCTCAAGCAATGGAAGTGAAATAAGCTAACAAATGAAAATAGAAGAAAGCTAGTTATTTTTAGAGGGTTTCCACTACAACCAAAAGATGAGATATCTTTCTTGATTCATGTAAATAAGAGCAAGTACAAGTACAAGGGGAGTCTAAGCCTCTATCATGGTTGCTACAACATGAATGTAAAAACTATGTAAATAAAAGACTAGCTATCCAACTACAAGGGGAGTACAAGCCTTCATCATGGTTGGTATAACAAGTGAAAATGTAAATGCAAGTAAGAAAGTCTTCATATAAACATAGTACAAGTGAAGAGATGTTGGTCTAGTGCCAAACTTATCTCTCTACAAATAGCAAAGTGAAAAGCCAACTACTCTGCTGTCAGTTTGTAAAGGACATTTGAATGTTGTATGGCATTCGAACGTTGTCTTTGTTTTTGCTTTATGGGAGTTCGAACATTATATGGCGTTCGAACGTGTCTTGTGTCTTTGTTGTAGGTGTGTTAGATTGTTTTATGGTGTTTGAACGTTTACTGGCATTCTGACCTTCTCACTTAAGTGCCCTATGATCTTTAGTGAAGACACATTTCCATACTTCATGAATCAGTCTATTTTTTAAATGATTCCAGGGAACGTTTGAACGTTTATTGGCATTCGAGCGACATTTTCAATCTAGGGTCTTTCTTGGGGTGGATGCTTATGGACTTACACCAACGATACCCAACTGACACGGAATTCACGAACTTTCACCAATGGTTCCGTGTACACCGACACACTTTATGGGCTCTTATACCAACGGAGTGTGTATCCAATCACTGGGTCTCTCACCCGAGGGATTTTCTAGCCCCTTCTTGCTACCCTATCCCAATTTTATTTCATGCAACTATGTGACTCAATGGGATCTTCGATCCATATCTTCCGAGTCTACCCATCATCCACCAAGTGATGTGATGACGACAACCATGCACATGCACCCTCATAATGCGATATCTCTGTGCAAATGCAATGTAATGAACCATTGCATGTCAATGTTATGTTCCATGTGTAATGAATATTATATGGACAAATTATACCACATATCAACATATTCCATAAAAATTTATATCATATACATATAACTTCCATAAATCATCATTATGCTCAATATATCAATAAGCATATGTCCACATATTGCAACAAACTTAAACATGTTATTTCAATTACATCAAAATAACAACATTTAATTATCCAAGGCATTTAATCAAACACCTTCAAGGCACAATTTATGAAACACATAGCATGCCTCAAATTTCATCAAGTTACAAGAATGAACACAAGTAACTTCAATGTACCAAATTCAAGCAAGAATTGGTCCTCAGACATTTCAATACCAAATTTCCTCATTCCACGACCATAGATAAAATTTAGGTCAACTTCAATATTAAACCCTTTTCCATAAACATCAAAGGTAAGGAATAAAACCCATGTAGGAAAAATCCTACCTCACTTGAAGTGAGGAGAACTCCAAGAACACCTCCCAAGTCCAAAATCTTGATTTCCCCCAAATCTCGTCTTTGAAACTTTATTGAAATCTTTTATTCTTGGTACGTACACGTAGCCCTTATCGAGGAAAAGAACTTTAAGTCTTGGCTTGAAGGAATCCGACCGACGAAACTCCGAGAATTAGAGAAGAAAGCTTGAAGATTTGTTTTTCTTCTCTTTTCTCCTTTCTCTCTTCTCTCTTCCCACATGTGAATTAGTTGAAATGGGGTAAGAATATATGATTTTTCAGATAATTAGTCCCTATTTATAATTTTAAAAACTTGGCTCACAACAAGCCACACGCCTCCCTCTTTTTCGATTCCGTTTTCACCCCGAAACGATTTATTTCAACCCAGTTTAAGTTCAAATTAATTTTATTTGAAATTTTATTAAATTATACATAAATATTATATTTGAGGTCCTTTGTGAGGTCATCCGCCACCCAGTCACCTCGAACAACATGCAAAAATTTGACTATCTCAAAATTTGCCAAAATTGGATAGAGTGACTAGATTCGCGATATGAATCCAACGACCAAGTTTGTTGTGTCATACGAGCTCTAGAAAGTACATATTTTAATTTCGCATTATAGTGACAAAATGACCATTTTGCCATTTTCAAAAAAATTTCCTGGGTTTTTACACATTCAGCCCCTGTTGATAGGAGGCCTTTCACACAAACCGAGGGACCCCTATGGAAAAAAATGAAGGCACACACTCCATATATTCAGCATTGACAAGCGTTTCAAGAGTGGCTACCTAAGCCTAGGAGTAGCTCAATGAAGAAAATGAATAGTAGATAGAAAACTTAGATTTTTGCATTTCCTCCATCCATCTTCACTTGTAATCTTCTTGAATAATCTTGTAAGCTTCATTATTTACTTTTAATGTCATTTAATTCAAGTGCTTTGCAAGTTTAGTTGAGTTTTCTAGATTTCACCATTGTTGTTTAAGTTTTCTTCATTTCCTACCTTTAAAATGGGTATTGAATATTTTTCTTCATAGTTTAAGATTTCTTGCTTTAAGTTAAGTTTTAATCTCCATTTCAATTATGTCTCTTTACATTATGCATTGTCTTTCCTTTCACTCATGAGTAGCTAAAATTTTAGTTGGCTAATTCAAGTGAGACCTCCTCTTGGGTTTTCCATTTCAACTCATTTTTCTTTCTCCCTGGTGTACGATGATTCAGTTTGACTGGGTAGAGGGTGGATGAGATTGTGAGTCTTTGATTTTCTATAGACTTGTCATGGTTTATATTTGGATCCTCACCATCTTATCCCTACCTTCCCACGAATCAATCATTCATCTATAAACCCTTGGAGGAAGGTTTCGAGTTAACTTGGCATTACCATTGGAGCGAACTTCTGGATTAGCCAACACCAGTTGCATTTTTATTTACAAACTTCACTCACCAAAACAAAGTAAAAGATTTTAGATTTTTTATTTTTCAACAAAATCACTTTCACACAACTTGAACTTTCCTTCCCTGCAGAGACGACATTGAAATACTTTTCCAAGTAAAACAACGACTTTCAAAAGACTCCTTGTGCTTAAAATGCTTGACGAAAATCATTGTAGTATATTCCCTAATCTCTGCACATCACCCTCAAATATGTGTATGGATTATAGGACTAAAAGAGTGTCACTCTCACTCAGAATGATGTGGAAATGGGGCAACAGAATGGTTGAAATGAAATGTACAAAATGTATGAAATGTGTGAGTGAACAAAAGTGCTCCCCAAGCTTAAGGAGTCTTTTGAATGTCATTATTTTACTTGAGAAAATATTTCAAGGTCGTCTTCTCAGAGAAGGAAGCGAGTTGTGTGAAGGTGATTTTGTGAGCAAAAGAAAAAGGGAAAAGAGTAAATTTTTGGTTTTTGTTTCGGTGAGTGAAGTTTAAAAATGAAAATGCAATAAAACAAGTGTTGGCTAATCCGAAGAGGTCATTCCAATGGGAATGCCAAACCAACTCAAACCCTTCCTCCAATGGTGCTTAAATATACTATTCATTTGTGGAAAACTTGGGACTAAAATAGAGGTGAGGATCAAACATACCCCGTGACAATGCCTGCGGTGTATCCAAAATTCACAACCATGTCCTCAATCCAACTCAGTCAAACCGAGCCATTGTGCACCGAGAGGAAGAATGAAAGAGAGTTGGAATGACATACCCAAGTGAAGGTCTCCCTTGGATTGGCCAACTAAAACTCTAGCTACTCATAATAAAAGACAAGACATGCATAATGCAAATAGACATAATGAAGAAATGAAACATGGAACTTAACTTAAAGTAAGGAAACTTAAACTAAGTAGAAAAATATTCAATACCCATTTTAAGAAAAGCTTCAAGTGAAAAAACTCATACAACAATGGTAGATTCTAAGTTACACAACTAAACTTGCAATGAAATTGAAATAACTAAGATTAAAGAGAAATAAATAAAGATTACAAGATATTTAAAGTTAGCTACAACTGAAATGGAGAAGAAAATGTAAAAACATAAATTTCTATTACACTATTTATCTTCTTCTTCCTTGGATTTTCTAAGCTTAGGTAGCCACACCTTTGAATGACTTATAAATGCTAAATATAATGGTGTGTGGGCCTTGCATTTTCGGGTATGGTGGTCCCCCCTAGGTGTGTGTAGGTCTCCCATCAATGGGAGGTTGAATTTGAAAGCGTGGCAGGCTAGGAGAAGGATAGCTTGCAACCCATATGGTTGCCACCCTTCTCTCCCATCCACATTGATGTCATTGTCTTTAAAGTCTTCAACTAGGGTGTAGGAGGTATGTTCTTGTGTAAGAAATGTCAGGGAACAAGTGGGAGAAGCATTGGTAGGACCCCCAAGCCAGTGGAGGATGAATATAAGCGTTCTAGGCACTCAATAGAGCGTACTGGTACAGTTTAGCTATTGGAGTTCAGGGTACCGGTACTGCGTACAGGTACATTTTTTTGTTTCAGACCAGTTTTTATAGAATTGTCATTACTTTTGATCCAATTTTCTGATTGTGTTGAAATTTGGACACAATATAGAAGACATCCAGATCTACAACTTTTATGTTTTAAACTTTTTCAGATTCGAAGTGGATCATGGTAAAAATAGAGTAAAGCCAAGAATCTAGAACCAAATGGTGTGGGTGTTGGTGCCTTTGTTACCAAACACTAATACCTCCTTGATTTCTTCACTTTTTAAGCCTCCAAATCCTCATGTAATGTGTCCATACCCTCACCACACATCCATACTTAGTTTCAAGGTTATAAATCCATTATTTAAGCTATAATTACTTGTAACATCGAAAATTCAACATTATCCATAATTTCGGCTAACTCTAAGTACTTATATGCAAAAAGTTTAGTTAAAATGCATGTAATGAGGTCATTAAATATGCCATATTATGTGCTCATCAAAGAAGCATTTTTGTTTACTCACACAATTCATACATTTTGTATAATTCATTTTCACCATTCTATTGCCTCATTTCCCACATCATTCTGAGGGAGAGTGACACTCTCTTAGTCCTATAAGCCATACACATATTTGAGGGTGATGTATGGAGATTAGGGAATACTACAACGGTTTTCAACAAGCATTTTTGACGCCGTTGCAGGGGAAGGCAAGTGTCGAATCAAGAAAGTGATTTCCAGACAATGGAGGTAAGTCCCGTGATTTTCATCATGGGTTGAGGTACGTTGTTTTGTGTATATATTTTTGTTTGTGTATAATTTTATTTGTCGATAAGTTGTTGCATATGGGGACGAAACGAACAACACCTATTGGTTAGACAAACCATAGACCCCAACATGAATATTTACCAAAATCCACCCGAGGATGTGGGTGATAATTTTGATAATGTTAATGTCAATCCAAACATTCAAAAAGGTGGGGGAGTGCCCGAACCTAGAGTGAAAAATCCTAGAATGCATTACCCCCTCCCATGAACGAAGGGAATAACATCCAAATGGATCCTCCGACGAGGTCTATGAGGGATTTCCTTCAACCAACCTGTAGCCCCACACCCTCATGCATCTATTTACCTGTCCAAGCTCATCTCTTCCAAGTTAAGTCGGGGATGCTGTAACTAGTTCCTATATTCCATGGGATTGAAAAGGAAAACCCCTACTTGCACATAAGAGAGTTTGAGGTTATAGTTGCAACATTCAATACTAACTATGCTATGGAGGACATAGCTCCATTGAAATTGTTTCCTTTCTCCATCAGTGATACAGCTAAATCATGGTTGTATGCCTTGCGACCTCAATCCATTACCACTTGGGCTCAAATGCTTTCTGAATATTTGAATATTTTTTTTCGATTCATAGAACCACTTCTTTAAAAAAGAAAATTCAATTTTTTTTGAAAATCCCAACGAGCAGTTCTTCAATGCAGAGATTACTATAAGGATTTGATACAATCCATACCACACGATGGCTTTGAATCATGGCAGCTGGTAATTTTTTTCTATGAAGGAATTACACGAAGCCATAGACAATTCATTGACATCATGTGTAATGGCGAGTTCTTGAACAAAGATCCCTATGAGGCTCAGGACTACTTTAGTACACTGGCCTAAAATGCACAATCCTGGGACGTTAGGGATCCCAACGATGTACCTTGGACGTCTTCGGGTAGTAGTCAACCACAAGGGGGAGGGATTTATGATTTGAGAGATTGGGAATACTTGATTTCAAAAATTGCCAAATTATCAAGGAAAGTTGAGAGTCTTGAGGTCAACAGAAGGCATGAAGTGTCACATGTGTCAAGGATTGAGGAGTCTTGTTTGATTTTTGAGAATGCAGAGCATTCCATGTCATAGTTCCCCAATATTGCGGCATTTAAGGAAGCGTACGGCGAGCAAGTGCAAGCATTTAACCAAAAAAGACCATCATTCTCCCCTCACTCAAACACATAATTTGGGTTGGAGCAATCACCCTAATTTCAGTTAGAGAAATGAAAACCCCATCTCTCATGGCTCAAACACATACACATCTCCCATGCCTCCTAAGGTCAAGGTCAAGGGCAATCGTCTAGCTCCCAATTCCACTAGTTCAATCTGCAAGGGTATTCATCAAATCTACTGCCACAAAATTTCTCCTAAAGTTTACCTCCCCAAAGCTTCTCCCAACAAGGACCATCCAATCCTTCCACTTACCAACCTCCCCATAAGAGGAACTTGGAGGATGTGCTTCATTCCTTCATCCAAAGCCAAACTGCCATCACCAACCAAACTGCCATAACTCTTAACAACGTGACAACTCAACTCACAAAGATAAAAAATCACATAGGGTTGTGATAACAAGAAAAGAGGAAATTCTCTGCTCAACCCCAAGAGAACCCTAAGGGACAACATGTGATTGAGTCTTTCGAGAACACCAAGGAGAGTTGTGAACAACTCAAGGCAGCCACCACCTTTCGTAGTGGCAAAGAAATCGATAAATCTGTTGTGCCAAAGGTTTCACCCAAAACGACATTGCAAGAAAGAAAAAGTGACCATGGGTGACATTGACAAGGGTGAGTCAAGTGAAAAGAAAGAGAGTCACGTACTTGAGGAAAAGAAATTGGTTGATGATAGTGTGATTGTTTCCCTTATGCCTGCCCCGTTTCCTAGTCATTTGAAGCCACCTATCAAGGCGACTAATTATGCTGATATTTTAGAAATGTTTAAGCAGGTAAAGATCAGCATTCCACTCCTCGACACCATTAAGCAAATCCCATCTTGTGCTAAAATTTTAAAAGATCTATGCACGGTGATGACGAGATTGAATGTCCATAAAAAGACAATTCTCATCGTGCAAGTGAGCTCATTCTTGAATACAAACACCCCACCCAAATTTAAAGACCCCGGCTACCCTACCATTGCCATCACAATAGGGAATTTTTGGGTGGATCAAGCATTGCTTGACTTGGGGGCTAGTGTCAATCTCCTACCTTACTCGGTGTACAAGTAACTCCAACTTGGAGAGCTGAAGCCAAACTCCAATCACTCTTTAGTTGGTCGATCGAAGCATTCAAACGCCAAAGAGAATGGTTAAGGATGTTTTGGTTCAAGTGGATAACTTTTATTTTTCTGTTGATTTCATTGTATTGGAAACTCACCATGTTGCTAACCCTTGCTCCCATATCTGTGTTATACTTGTTTGACCTTTTCTTGCAACATCAAAAGCTATTATTAATTACAATAATGGCCACATGAAGTTTACCTTTGGGAGCATGACTATGGACTTCAACATGTACAACTTAAACAAACAACCGGGTGATAATGAGGTACATGAGGTTAACCAGATTGACACCTTGGTAAATAAAAATTTGGAGTTAATGTGCACTTTTAAGTTGGAAAAGGAGGGATTAGTTAATATGGTGGAAATTGATGGGCCAAAGGAATTGGATAGTGTGAAAGGGTAGAAAGATAGACCCCTACATTCGAGGATCTTCCTTATCAAGAGAAGAAAATTTATCCATCGGATATACAAAATCCCAACTAGGAATTGAAGCTTTTACCCTCCTATTTGAAGTACGCTTATCTTAGGGAAGGTGAAACTTTTCTGGTAGTTATTAGCTCGACACTAAACATGGAACAAGAATAAGAACTCTTTGAGGTATTGAGAAGCCACAAATGAGCAATTTAGTGGACCATTGCAGACATCAAGGGGATAAACCCTCTCATTTGCACCCATTGCATTTATCTTGAGGAAGACTCCAAATCTTCTCTTCAACCACAAAGATGGTTGAATCCCATCATGAAGCAGATGGTGAGGGGTGAGGTGTTAAAACTACTTGATGTAGGCATCATTTTTTTGACTGTCGATAGTAAGTGGGTTAGCTCCATGCAAGTAGTACCCAAGAAATCTGGAGTTACGGTGGTAGAAAATGATGCGAATGAGCTCATACTGACAAGGGTGATTATCACATGGAGAGTTTGCATTGACTACCAGAAACTTAACCTTTGCACAAGAAAATATCACTTCTTAGTGCCATTCCTCGATCAAGTTTTGGAAAGAGTAGTGGGGCATCTATTCTATTGCTTTTTGGATTGGTACTCGGGCAACAATCAAATTGAGTTCGCATTGAAAGACCAAGAGAAAACCACCTTCACGTGCCCCTATGGTACCTTCGTCTACCATCGCATGTCATTTGGACTATGCAATACTCTGGGAACTTTTCAAAGATGCATGATGGCGAATTTTAGTGACATGATGGAAAAGATAGTAGAGGTCTTCATGGATGACTTTTCAGTATTTAAGGATTCAGTTGAGGGATGTTTGGAAAACTTAGATAAAGATCTAACAAGATATGAGGAGAAAATTTTGGTCTTGAACTGGGAAAAGTGTCACACAATGGAAGGAATTGTGCATGGCCATATAGTTTCGGCAAGGGGTATTGAAGTCGACAAATCCAAGGTGGAGGCCATATCCAACCTCCCGACGCCGAGAATTCTCAAGGATATCCAGTCGTTCTTTGGCCATTCTGGGTTATATCGTAAGCTTCATAAAAAATTATTTGAGTGGTCAGATGATTGTGAGGCATCCTTTAAAAAACTTAAAAGCATGCTAGTCACACCTCCGATCATACGAACCACCTAAGTGGAATCTACGTTTTGAGTTGATGTACGATGCGAGTGATTACCGGTTTGATGCAGTACTCCATTAAAGGGAAGAAAATAGACCGTATGTAATATACTACACTAGAAAAACGTCAATGAAGCCCAAATGAATTACATTACCACTTAAAAGAGCTAATAGCGGTAGTATTTGCTTTAGAAAATTCTGTTTTTACATCAATGGTTCACCTATTGTTGTCTTTACTGATCACTCTAGTTTGAAGTATTTGTTGTCTAAGTAGGATGCTAAGTCGAGACTCATTAGGTGGATACTCCTCCAACAAGAATTCAACTTGACGATCAAGGACAAGAATAGAGTTTAGAACATGGTGACAGATCATTTATCCTAGCTTGTGGTGCAAGAGGCCGATGAACACATTCCTATCCCTTCAATTCATTCTATTTGTTTGTGCTATGCGGATATTTGTAACTGTCTTGCTACAAGGCAAATACCATCGCAGTGGAGCCTAGAGGATCGAAGGAGATTAATGGTAGATGTGAAGTAATTTTACTTCGAAAACCCGTATCTATTCAAATATTGCCCTAACCAAGTTATGACGAGATTCATACAAAAAAATGAATAGCGAGACATCCTTTCATTTTGCCATTCAGAAGCATATGGTGGCCACTTCTCAGCAAATAAAACTTTGACAAAAATTCTTCAATCAGGTTTTTACTAGCCTTCTCTTATAAATGACTGTGTTTCATTTTGTAAAGAATGCAATAGATGCCAATGTTTGAGTAGTGTGACCAAAAGGAACATGATGTCTCTCTTCCCTGTACTTGTCATAGAAATATTTTACTGTTGGGGCATCGACTTCATGGGTCCTTTTCCTATATCATTTGGTTATCTGTACATTCTTCTAGCAGTGGACTATGTGTCCAAGTGGGTGGAGGATATCCCAACCAAGACTAATGACCATCGGGTTGTAGTCAATTTCCTCAATGATAACATTTTTTTGAGGTTTGGCATGCCCGTGCAATGATCAGTGATGGTGGATCCCATTTCTATAATAGGTCATTTGTATTTTTAATGTTTAAATATGGCATTACATACAAAGTATTCACTGCATACCACCTACAAACCAATGGCCAAGCCGAGTTAGCCAATTGGGATATTAAAAATATCTTTGAAAACATGGTTAACCCAAACATGAAAGATTGGTCAGTTAGACTGACTGATGCCCTATGGGCTTACCGCACTGCCTATAAGATTGTTTTAGGCATGTCTCCCTATCGGCTCGTCTATGGAAAGACTTGCCATTTGCCGGTCGAAATGGAACATAAGGCCTATTAGGCCATTAAAAATTTGAACTTCAATCTAAGAATGGTCGGGGAGCAAAAGAAGTTAGAGTTGAATGAGTTGGAAGAGATTAGAAGAGATGCATATGAAAGCTCCAAAATTTTAAAAGAAGGGGCAAAAATCTTTCATGACAAATTTATTGTGAGGAAATCATTTGAGTCCGGGCAAAAGTGCTTTTTTACAACTCTCAGTTATCCATTTTCCAAGGAAAACCTTGATCTCGTTGGGATGGCCCCTATCTCGTCAAGGTGACCTACCCTAACGAAGTTGTGGATGTCACAAACCCCAACGATGGCCAGACCTTCATCGTCAATGGCCAAAAGACTTAAGTCATTCTTTGAGGGTTTTGAAGGACAAATGGTGGAGGAGGATTTACTGGATTTGATGTATCCGGATTTGGTGGAGGAGTAGCTAGTGTTTATGTTTTTTTAGTGTACTGTTGCTTTTATTTATTTATGTTATTTTTATTTCATATCACTTACTTTCTTTGGTTGTATAATATTGTTTCTCTTAGTTTCAGATATTGGTGCTTTTGTTGAAGCTCATTTGTGAGGCGTTCTCTAACCCTATTCATCTTTTTATTGTCTTTCATTGCATATCATATCCTTTTGTTGCATTGAGTGCAATGCATGATTCAAGTTGGAGGGTGAGGTGCCCCATTTGCATTATACACCAATGTTGTTGAGAAATTCAGATTTTTTTTAGATACATATTTTTACATGATTTAGGGGATATATGTATAAAATTTTAAATTTTTTGATGAAAAATATCGAAAATTTGATCTGTATTCCCTTATAAAGAGTGTGTGGATTGGATAATATATTGATCCTTTTTGTGAACTTTGACCACATGAGCATAATATGGAAATGGATCCTATGCAGGAGTATCACATATGTATTGATTTTTTAATTCAACTGTATGTGACTTTTGAATGTGTAATTTTAGCAATTTGCGGATTGGATTCATGTTTTAGGCTTGACATAAGTATTGGAGATGAGTAAGGACCCATGAGAGCTTTAGTGTCAAACCTTTTTTGTGAGGGAACTTACATTTACTCAAAGAACAATATTTCAATGTCAAATTTGTTCAATAGTCTCATTACTCTTGTTTCTGTTAGGTGCATTTGGATAGTATACTGACTTGTTTTGAATGTACAATGCCATCCCACGAGGACCTGGAAGTGATCATAGTCCATCTTTGAATTCTTTGAGCCTTTGCCTATTCTTGTGCAAATATTATCCCTAGTGCCGTGATTGAGCCTAATTTAAATTTGTTTCTATGCGACACATTTGACCAAGCTAATGAAAATAAGAAATATCTACCTTACCTTGGTTGTTCCTTGAAGCTAAATATGTGTGATTGCAAATATAAAGGAAGGGTGATGTGGAAACTCAAATAAAAGGGATGAATGATGTTGAAACTCAAAGAGTTCAATGAAAAAGAATGAAAATCCAAGAAAAAGAAGGAAAGTGGCGAGAAGAAGAAAAGAATGATCAAAAGAAAAAGAAAATTTTAAGGAAATGAAGAAAAGAAACAAAGAATGTGTTGATGAGGTAGGAATTATAACCCCATGGAAAGGGAGTTCTTTTTTAAATCAATGCCATGCACTCGGAACAACCCTCTTCGTATCCCTTGTCCGGCGTTCCTTTTGCCTCAATATAGCCCCAAGGCACCGTTATAACTTTTAAAGTCCTAAGTGATCTAGAAAACATGGGAGATGCATTATTTTAAAGACAATGATGAGTTAGTCTCACTACCTAATGCCCTAGCATTGCTTTCATGAGATTACGCCATAGTCGCTTCATTTGCATACATGAACTTCATTTTTGGATTACATGTAAGCACATTTTGTTTTGAACGTAAGATTCTATCTCACATGTACACTTGGAGTGCATACCAGGAGAACTAGAGTGTATTTCATTGTTTAAGAGTGACCTTCGGTGAATTTTGCATCAAAACTAAATTTATCTGGCGATTCGAATGTGAATTCTATTGCGTAAATGCTCCAATTACTTGTTCAAATCACACACACACAAGTTGAAAATGAATTTGTTGGTGCATACTTTAGAATAGTAATTAAGACCATGACCATGCTCATGTGTGCTTAGTTCAATCATCTTAGCAATGTGCTAAAACAGTACCATGCTTGCAGAATGGGAGAATATTGCTCAAGTTTTTTATATTTGAAATGAATTAGGAATGCCCGTGTTATTAAGAATGTGATTTGCATATTGGGTACTCATTTTGATAGTTAAAGTTAGAAATCCATCCCTTGTACATTGAGTACATCAAAATTTTAAATTGCATTACAATTTCTATGATATATTGGGAATAATGGTTTACAAGTGGAATATATGTTTAGGGTGGAGTAGAGGTCATGAAGTGAGTGTTAGAATGTATAAGGGAGGGCTAGAAATGAAAAGAAGTGGTGAAGAGTTGCGTAGCAGGAGTTTTTTGTGCAACTGAGGCAAAACAGTGCATGTATGTAGTACTAGTACGCTTTAGTATCAGTATGCAATACCAGTACTTTTCAGCCACTGGTGTTCGAAGTACCGGTATGCGGCACCGATACACTTCAGTACCTATACGCCGTATTGGTACAGTCTGCTAAAAAAAAATTAGGGTGCTTAAATTAATTTTTTTTGGGAACCCTTCATTTTCCCCTTTTAATCACAGACCCTATGACCTCTCTCTCTCACTTAAAAAGCTCCCAGGCCTCCAAATCCCCCTCTTTCTCTTCCAATCCCTAAAGCTTCCCTTCTTTGTGCTTTGATTTTGTGCAATCCAATCCTTTGGAAACCCTAAGTGCTGAAAATCCCATAAGCTTAAATCCTCCCTATTTTCTCCAAGTTCTCCAGGAAATTTTAAATGGCTCATCACTTGGATGTTATTCATGAGACCATAGACCCGATTGAGGGTCTTTTCTTGATCTTCTTTGCAATTCTATCTATGGGGGCACTGTTGCACTACATGGTCCAGACCAAAAGACCTGGGCCCAGTTCCCCTCAGGCTGAGGAGCCCAGTAACTGCAAGTGAAGAGGTGAAAGGTCAAGCGAGGACCCAAATGAGCAAAGGAAAATGGCTAGGAAATAGGCATGACTCCAGTGGATTCAGGAGTAGGGTGTGACCTATGTGAGGCATCTCGATTACCTCACACTTACTCCAAGGCACAAGGTTGTGAAGATCATCGAGGCACATGGTATGAGTTTTTGGTTTAAACCCGTTAAGGGGTATAATTTATCAGTGTGTAGAGAATTCTACCAAACACTTAAGGTGGTGTTGGTGAACAATGAGGAGGTTTTGAGAGCAAATGTTCGGGGGAAGATGTTTGATGTGACCCTTGATGCTATTTTCACTCTCCTAGGGGACTATCAGAGACCACCCCCTTCCCTCCAGTCTATCCTCACAATGCGACTAAAGCCAAGACCAAGGCCGAGTTCGTTGCTCTGATGTATGAGGATCCTTCTAAATTCAAGGGAACTGGGCTAAGTGGAGGGTTAAAACTCGTGTACAGGCTTTTGAATAAACTTCTCCATTATAATTTATTCCCAAGGGCCATAGAAAAGAAACCAAATATGAAGAAGTTAGCCAACGTAAATGCTATCGTGTCAGGCAAAATAGTTGACTTTGCCCATTTTATATGGGAAGTAATGAAAGACTTTGCTGAGACATAAAAGCCTATGACCAATTTTTCATAAGGGAGTTTGGTAACCCGAATGTGCAAGCACTTAAAGGTAAAGGGCTACGCTTTAGACAAGATCACTCCTCCTGAGACCGGGGCTATTGGCAAGGCCAGTAGTAAGAAGAGAAAAGCAATGAGTCGGACTGAGCGAGTTTAGTTGGATTCTAATTTTGAAGATCTAGTACCAACTACACCCACTAGGCCATTCACAGCTGCACGAGCACGTTCGGCACCTCAGCGTCTTGATGCACTAGAAGCAATAATGCATGGAATTTAGGCATCAGTGCATGGAATGATTGCCATGTTGAAATAGATGTTCATGCATACCGTCCCTGGGAGGCCTATCCCAGAAGGACCCACTCCACCTGTTACTACCCCTCCTACATCTGCCCCCTCTGCCTCCATAGTGGTTGAGGGAGAGGAGGATGATGACGATGAAGATATTGATGATGAAGGGGAAGATGAGGAGTTTGAGGAAGATGAGGATGTTAAGGAATAAGGTGTGCTAGCTGTTGTTTTTTTTTTCTCTTTTGGTTTGGATTGTACGTAGTTAGGATGGGGTCATAGGATATTTTGTTTCTTTTTGATGTCCTACTCCATGTACTCCAAATTCGTAGCACATTAATGGAAACCCACAGTTTGTTCAATCTTGTCCATGTTTATTTCATTGATTGCATTATGATTTTTATATTTTGATTGATTGGGTGAACTACTTATTTAAATGGATTATCATATGTCACACTTGTTATCTTGTTTTGGAAAAAAAAATTTGCCAAGGGACAAGTAAAACTCAAGTTAGGGGGTGTGATTAGCCTAAAAACATTGCATATTTCTTGTGTTAATCATCCCTTTAACACTTGCTTTTGGGGATTAAAAGATTTGAATTGCATTACTAGAGATATTAATAAAGATATTTGGTGTTTGCATATAAAAGGCGATAAATGATGCTTCTTAACCTTCCCAAATGAGCTGAGGTGAAAGAGGTAGAAAGGATTGATGGAAGATAGCCCAAAAGTTGAAGAAATCAAAAAATAAAAAAAACCAACAAAAACAGTACTAATATGTAGTACTGATACATTTCAGCCACTGGTGTGTGAAGTACCGGTACTGTCTACTGAATCTTCCCTGTCTCTACATATCAAGATCTGCTGTTTTGAGGGACCCACCATCATGTCTCCCACACTTCTCTAACATGCCACAACACTGTTCATCCCTTTCACACCTCCCATTAGACTATTGGAGCTTTGGTGATCAATGAAGAGAGAGAAGATAGGTGATGATGGGTGTGCAGGCTAGCTCTGTACCATCCTGTCCAGCTCATTCCTCTTGATTGCCTATAGATGAAGATCACATCTACATGCTTGGCCATCACTCCAGGCAAGTGTTTGGAAAGGGAGGACTCCATTATTCTGGGAGATGGAATATACAAAAGGATATAGAGAGAGAAAGTCTTGGAAGAAGGTGAATAGTGTTCAGAGAGAAGTTGAGATTTTCGCATTTTCTTTCATGCTTTGCTTCTATTTTGGATGTAAGAATATTCTAAGCTTAATTTAATACCTTGAATGTTATTTATTTCTAGTGGTCTTCTAGCTTAATCTTCATTGGAATCGTTAATCATTCATGCACGCAAGTTCTTCAAACTCTTAGCGGTAGATGGGAATTAATTGTTTTCTCTTGTAGTTTAAGTTTATCTAGCATTTACTTATCCAAGGACTTCATTCTCTTATAATTCATTCCCTCTACATTGCTAATTTCATCTTAAGCATGAGTAGCTAAACATTTTAGTTGGCCAATCCAAGGGAGACCTCCACTTGGGTATGTCATTCCAACTCTCTTTCATTCCTCCTCTTGGTGCACAATGGCTCGGTTTGACTGGGTTTGGGTGAAGACATGGTTGTGAGTTCTTGATACACCATATGCATTGTCATGGGGTATGCTTGATTCTCACCTCCATTTTAGTCTCGAGCTTCCCATAAATCAATTGTACATTTAAGCACCATTGGAGGAAGGGTTTGAGTTGGTTTGGTATTCCCATTGGAGTGGACCTTTGTGATTTTCCAACACTTGTTCTCATTCTATTTCGTCAAACTACACTCACAAACCAATCTTCAAATCAACAAAGGATTTTTCACTTTCTTTCCACCAAAATCATTTTCGAACGATTCACATCCTTCCCCGAGGAAACGACCTCGTAATACCTCTAAGTAAAATATGACCTGCAAAAGTCTCCTTGTGCTTGAGGAGCATTTTTGTACACCCACATTTTCATTTCATACATTCCATTTTTTCCATCTCCTTGCCCTTTCTTTTGACACCATTCCAAGGGAGCGTGACACTCCCCTCCCCGTTTGCACACACATCTTACATACATTGAGAGAAGGTGTTAAGAGGTTAGGAACAACATTGAAATAAATCAAGCACTGCCATCCTGTGACAACTCGAGTTGGTACTAGTTCAATGGCATCTTTTTTTACTACTATGACCACAGACTTCTTGGGCACTACTTGGGTTATCAGAGATTGGAAAGATTATCCCTGCATCTAATAGCTTAAGCACCTCAGTTTTCACGACTTCCTTCATGTGAGGGTTCAGTTGATGCTGCATTTGACGAGAGGGTTTTGAATCCTCTTCAAGGTATATAACATGACTGCAAATTAACAGGATTATACCTTTCAAGTCAATGATGGGCCACCTAATGGTGCTTTTATGGAGTTTGAGAACTTCAATCAGCTTAGACTCTTCCAAGTTCATAATCTTAGATGAAATTACCACTGGTTATTGCTTATCCTCTCCCAAGAATGCATATTTGAGGTCAGATGGGAGCAACTTTAGCTTTGGCTTTGGTGGATTAATATTTGTCAAGCGTGGCTTTGTACCACTTAATGGTCGTTCCTCAAATTTGGGTGCCCATATCTTAACAACATAAGTAGGGCAACTTTGTGGATTTGGGTCATCATTTGTTGACTCAGTTGTGCTAGGTTCTAACAGATATGATTCAGCAGAGGTTTCACCAAAGGTATCATTCACATGTTCGTGAACCAACAACTCAATGAAATTTATTTCTCTTACTTCATTGTCCTCTCTTAGGTGTTTGGAAATATTTAAAATATTAAACTCAAGAGTCATATTCCCAAAAGTCAATTTCATAACTTTATTCTTACAATTGATTAATGCATCGGAGGTTACTAGGAACGGTCAGCCAAGAATAACGGGAATTTGGTTCTTTAAATGCATTGCTGGCTGAGTATCTAGAGTAATGAGGTCCACTGGGAAGACAACGTTGTCCACTTGAGCAATACATCTTCCACAATACCCTTAGGAATTTTGATAGATCTTTCAGGCAACTAGAGTGTGACACTAGTGGATTTGAGTTCACCTAGACCCAAATGTTGACTAACAGAGAATGGGAGCAAATTGACACTTGCCCTAAGATCGAGCAGTGCTTGTTCTATTATAATGTTTCCAGTGACACACGACACAGTTGGACACCCCAGATCCTTGTATTCTGGAGGGGTTTTGTGTTGAAGTAAGGCACTGGCTTGTTCCGTCAAGAAAGCTCTTTTTTGCACATTTTGGCTTCTCTTGATTGTGCACAAGTCTTTCAGAAACTTGACATAAGATGGAACCTGTTTGATTGCATCCAGAAGTGGGATGTTGATCTTTACTTGCTTAAAAAACTCATAAATGTCTCGCTAGTTGCTTACCTTCTAGATTGTTTTGAGTCTATGAGGGAAATGAGTAGGAATAGGGTATGAAGGTTCTTTTCCTTTGATGGTTCTGGGTTTTGTTCAATTATTGGTTTAATGCATGGGATTATCTTAGGTCTTGGCCTTGGAATCAACATGTTTCTAACTCTTTTGTCATTCACCTTGCCATTTCTAAGTGTAGTGATGACTTGGGCTTGGTCTTGTGGGGTTTCCATAATTGGAGGATTTCTCACATGAAATTGGCCTTGTGGGGGATTTGGTTGGGCAGGAAACTTGCCCTTCTCGTGTGTGCTTGTAAAACCCAGATAAATTTGAACTTTTATGAATAAAGGGTAAAACGGTAAATTGTCACTATAGTATGGGTTATAAACTTGAAATTTTATAGGGCTCGGATGATGAAACGGACCTCACCGTTGGATTCATCTCGCGAAATCTAGCTACTTTATCAAATTTTGTTGAATTCTGAGATAGTCATTTTTTTGGCATTTTACGAGACGATCGGGCATCGGGTAACCCAAAAACGAATTTTTTTAATAAAATTATGAAATTCTGCAAAAAAAATGAAGACAAGGGAAAATAAAAATAGTTTGAACTTAAATCAAAGCAAAATTAAATCGTTTCAGAATGAAAACAGAACCGGGAAAAGCGAGGCGGGTGGCAAATTATATGCAACACCGTAAAAACCACCTTGGACAGTATTACATTCTTAAACCATTTAAATCATGAGAGAACTAAGATATACCATCAATAAATAAGACTTCATGAAATCATTTGTAGAATTTACAACATTATCCCAAAAGAATAGACCCATCTTGGTCTTTACATTCCAAAAATCAACTAATGTAACGCAACGGAAAAAACATAATAAAACTAGACTCCACAAGGTTAAAAATGCATATCCTAGTCTAGAACAAAAGAAAATGTCACTCTAGGCGTCTACCTCGGGATCTACATTCCTGTGTGTCGGAGTCTCCCAGTGTGTGGGCTCCTCGACTCCCAGCTCTTCCTCGAGAGGATAATCTAAAAAGGTTGTTAAGTGAGAGGTGAGCACAAAGATCTGTAAAAAAATTCTTCCAAACTTAAACTAGGTTTTTAAAGCATGTAAACAAGTCAGCCTCGTTTCACAAATAGCATATATAACCTTTTGAAGAAAAAGTACGACATTTTAAACAGATCTTTAGTTTATGAACAACAATAAAGTTAAACTGAAAGGTGAAACCAATTACCAACAATTTGCCATACAATTCTCAAAAGTAAACCAATACCCCATATATAATTTAATATTGTCTTCTTTGGCATGAGCATCCTTACAAGGAACCTCTCATCCTTAAGGTTTTGGTTCTCAAGCATCCTTACAAAGAACCTGATGTGAACCCCAATCGACTTGCTTTGAGACCCACCAATAATATAGGAGAAAAAACCCAAAAAGCCAAACTCAGGTCTATGGATGGAGAATCTAAACCCGTTGATAACTGGATCCAAGAACCTAGAATATATTAAAATCTAGACTCGTTGAAGAAACCGTCTCAAGAACCCAGAGTACAAGGAGGAACGCCACAAAGGTTGTGATCTACCTTTGATAAGTTCAAAAGTTCAATCAAGAGCAAGAGGAGTTAACTCAACTAAACTCACAATCAAAATTCATTATGTATTGTCCCCTTTATTCATTGCACTAAATGACCTTTTATAGGCTACAAAACTTGGCCTCCAAGGAAGGCATGAACAGTAACTTTCTCATAAATAGTAACTTTGGCATGAACAGTAATTCAGAAAATTTAAAATAAAGGAATTAACATAATAAATGTAAATTATATAGGAAATAACATAACTAAGGTAGATTATTCTAGAAGATAATCCTTCCAAATATAGGAGTATTAGTCTTCAAATTCCTTTCATGCTTGTGGTAAGAATCTCTCAATCTTTGACCCTTCTCCAAGCTTGTTTAGTACATACCAAAAGAGTGGCATGCCAAAGATGGAAAGATAGTTCTAGGCCATATTTGGGCCCAAATCTGGCCCAAGAGGTTTGGCCCAAAAGGCCTCATGACCCAGCCCATTAGGATAGGGTCCAACTTAAAGCTCCTCTTCATTCATAGGTGGATTCCACCAATCCTGGCATTGCTTTCTTGATCTTCTTGACTCTTGATCTTGTAATTGGTCCACTTGGACTTGCAAAAGATCTTTAAGAGTAGGCCCATATTAGTTCTCATCATTCCCCCTATCCTAAAAAAGATTCGTCCTTGAATCCTCATCGACATCTTAAGGAGAAAGATAAAAAACATTGAAGGTAGTAGAAAAAAAAATTAAATTTTCAGCTCTTTTTTTTCTACTCCTTTTTTTTTTCTGCTCTTTTCATTTTTTTTTTTTTTGATTTGGGTGATTTTTTTTTGACCAACTGATTTGATCGCAAACTAGATAGTAAACAATTGACAAAACCTTAACAATAACTTAAACCCTAGAACAATGATTTTTTTTTTGTTACCTTTGAAGAATGGAGCTCTAGAATCAATTATGCAAAAAATAAGAGGATAGAATATGACCTGGTTGGAAACCTTGCTCTAATACCAAATGATGTGAACCCCAATCTACTTGCTTTGAGACCCAACAACAATATTAGAGAAATAACCCAAGGAAGCCAAACTCGGGTCTATGGATGGAGAATCTAAACCCAATGACAACTCGTTTCAAGAACCAAGATTATATTAAAATCTAGACCCGTTGAAGAACCCGTCTCAAGAACCAAGATTACAAGGAGGAACGCCACAAAGATTGTGATCTACCTTTGATAAGTTCAAAGTTCAATCAAGTACAAGAAGAGTTAACTCAACTCAACTCACAATTAAAATTCATTATGTATTGTCCCCATTATTCATTGCACTAAATGGCCTTTTATAGGCTACAATACTTGGCCTCCAAGGATGGCATAAACAATAACTTTGTCATGAATAGTAACTTTGACATAAACAGTAATTCCTAAAAATAAAAATAAAGAAAATAACATAATTAATGTAAATTATAAAGGAAATAACATAATTAATGTAGATTATTCTAGAAGATAATCCATCCAAATACAGGAGTTTTTGTGTGACACCCCAAAATTCGGGGGTCCCTTATCAACTGTTGACCAACTGTCAACCCACGGAAATAACATTTCTTGTCTCAATCCTGGACCTTAAGTCCAAACAAATCCCCTTAATCGGGACTTTAACCACGGTTAAAACCTGCATTCTTTTAGTTATTTAATTAATCCGAGGTGTGGTGTGCCTCAAAATAGTTCATTTAGTGTTCATTTGCCACCTTTGAATCAAGGAAAACCAAGTCCAAAAGCATAAGAACCAATATTAAAATTTCAGAATCTTCTCGCAGTACCGGTACGTCGAACTCTCTGGACCAAAGTGTACCGGTACGCAGTACCGGTACTGTCTACTCAGATTTTTACCATTTCTTACATTTTTCGTTTCCAATTCATTCAAAACCCTACCAAAACTAACCCAACACTTATACAACATGTATTTGGGCATTCCACATAGATTTTACAATTCCATTACATCATTTGAATGTAATCTCATTTAATTACATACCAAAAGTAAATATTCATTTCACTTTTACAATTTTTGTCAACAAGAGCCATATTCCGGCTTCTTCACCCTTGGGACTCAAAGTGAGAGTCATCTGCAGGCATGAACCCTGCACCTGAAATGTTTTCCCTACAAATGGTGAGCTACGCTCAATAGAGAACTTCCTAAAATAGGCTACTCCCCAACCCAAATGCACATGAAATGCTCATATGCAACCAATCTACCATTAATATATTTCAAACATATATATGACATCAATGTTGAAAATTTGCCATGCAATGTTATGGAATGAGATGCGACTCACTCCTAATAACCAACTCAGGCCCTTCCTGGCCCTTCGACACATGCAATTTTCAATCGTGCAAATGCTTGTCATCCATGAATCCGAGCCCTTCCCGGCTCTCCTACACATGCAATTTTTGATGTGTATAATCCCTTCATCTTTGTTACACATCAAATGACATTTTCCATCCGGGGTTTTGTATGGGGTGATTGTTTATGGGCTTACACCAATGGTACCCAACCGACACGGGATTTATGGACTTCCACCAACGGTCCCGTGTACACCGACACACTTTATGGACTAATACCAATGGCAGTGCGTATCCAATCATCGGGCCTTACACTCGAGGGATCTTCTAGCCCTTCTTGTTAACTCTGATCCATAACACCATGCAAAACCGTGTGACTCGGCCAAGTTACCGACTTAGCTTCCTCGAGTCCACTCGTCATCCACCTTTGTGGTGTTGACTACTTCCATGCACAACCACCCATTTGGTGCGATGTCCCCATGCATATGCAATGTATGCAACATGAACCATTTCGAACCCAATTCACACAATCCATGACAATTATATCCAAAGCATATAATTTTCATAATTCTCAATGCCAATAAACAAGCATGTATTTATTAACATTATCCATATTCATATCCAAGCATGTTATCTCTTATTAAGAAAATAACACACTTCATAATCACGACATTATGTAAACACATAACATGCCCATAATTCGCATAATTTCGAGAAGTTACTTTGAGTAATTTCTACATACCCAATTCAAGATAGAATATATTCTACCTATTTTCAATACCCACTTCACCAAGGTAAGATTTGAACACATTACATGTCCATATAACACAAATTCTCATGGAATTTTCCCAAAATAAATTTCCACATTTTCTTACTTCCAAGTTAGGAATTTATCGTAATCTATTTCCTGCCCATTTCATTTCATTTTCTTTCAATAGGCAAGTGATATAGACATCTATCAACCTACCCATTTCATTTAACATTCTAGGTTGTGCATACAACCCAAATAGAAGAATTCCCTACCTCTTGTAGCGTGAGAAAAGTCCGTAGAAGCTCCAAGGTTCAAACCCAACTCCAATCCAAGCTCTCCCAAGGAATTTCGATTTTCCACCTTCGGTGAAAGCCCTCCTTTTTGATGAGTACGCGTAGCCCTCGTCGAGGAGATCGACTTCCCTCTTGGATCGCACGGATCCGAGCTCTCTAGCTCCGTAGATCATAGAGAGAAGTTAGAGCTTCCCTCTCTTCTCTATCGGTTGGAATGGCTGAACCAAATTGGGAAAAAATCTGATTTTTCTCCTACTTATAATTTTAGAACACTTGGCCCACCATAATGTCCTGCATGTCCATTTTAATTCCGGGTCCGTTCAAGTTCAAAATATTTTTAATTTATTTTAACCTCATTTATTTTATAAATCTCATAATTTTCCCCACAAAATCGTATTCGGGTCTCCAGGGGCTCGATCACCTCGTAAAACGCGAAAAACCCGACTATCTCAGAATTCGATGAAAATTTACATGGTCACTAGATTTCGCGAGACGATTCCAACGGTGAGGTATGTTTAGTCATCTGAGTTCTAGAAAAATTTAGGTTTACAGCCCGAATTATTTTGATAATTTATCGTTTTGCCCTTTATCGTTAACAGTTTACATTTACCCGATTTTTACAATTAGTCTTCAAATTACTTCCATGCTTGTGGTAAGAATCTCTCAATCTTTGAACCTTCTCCAAGCTTAATTAGTACTTTCCAAAAGAGTGGCATGCCAAAGATGAAAAGATATCCTCAAGATATTCCATAATCATCACAAGATTTGAGAGACTAATAGCACAAGATTTGATGAATAATTTTAGAATCTTTGGCAGCCCATAATGCATGATAGTTCTTAGCCATATAAGGGCTAAAATTTGGCCCAAGAGGTTCGGCTCTGTAGGCCTCATGACCTGGCCCATTACGATAGGGTTCAACTTAAAGCTCCTCATCTTTACTAGGTAGATTGCTCCAATCCTTGCATTGCTTTCTTGATCTTCTAGGCTCATGAGCTTGTAGTTGGCCCATTTTGTCTTGCAAAAGATCTTTAAGAGTTGGCCCACAATAATTCTTATCATTCTCCCTTTCCTAAAAATCTCCCTTCCCTTGAATTTTCACAGACATCTGAAGGAGAAAGATCAGAAACATTGAAGGTAGAAGAAAACAAATCTGAATTTTCAGCTCTCTTTTTTTTTCTACTCTTTTTTTATCATTTTTTCTGTTTGGACGATTTTTTTTTCACCAACTGATTTGATCACAAACTAGATAGTAAACTATTGACAAACCCCTAACAACAAACCCTAGAATAGTGATTTTTTTTTAACCTTAGAGGAATGCAGCCTTAGAATCAATTATGCAAGAAATAAAAGGATAGAATATGACCTGGTTGAAAACCTTGCTCTGATATCAAATGATATGAACCCCAATCGACTTGATTTAAGACCCAACAACAATATTGGAGAATCAACCCAAGAAAGTGAAACTCAAGTCTATGGATGAAGAATCTAAACCCTTTGAGAACTCGTTTTAAGATCCTAGATTATATTAAAATCTAGACCCATTGAAGAACCTGTCTCCAGAAC
The DNA here is from genome assembly GCA_023539305.1 of Ilex asprella. NCBI lineage: Eukaryota > Viridiplantae > Streptophyta > Magnoliopsida > Aquifoliales > Aquifoliaceae > Ilex > Ilex asprella. The sequence continues at coordinate 22,088,537 of CM042184.1, forward strand.
CCAGATTACAAGGAGGAATGCCATAAAGGTTGTGATCTATATTTGATAAGTTCAAAAGTTCAATCAGGAACAAGAGGAGTTAACTCAACTCAACTCACAATCAAAATTTATTATGTATTGTCCCATTTATTCATTACGCTAAATGGCCTTTTATAGGCTTCAAAACTTGCCCTCCTAGGAGGGCATGAACAGTTACTTTGCCATAAATTGTAACTTTGGCAAGAACAGTAATTCCCAAAATTTAAAATAAAGGAAATAACATAATTAATGTCAACTATTCTCGAAGATAATCCTTACAAATATATGAGTATTCGTCTTGAAATTTCTTCCACTCTTGTGGTAAGAATTTCCCAATCTTTGACCCTTCTCCAAGCTTGATTAGCACTTTCCAAAAGAGTAGCAAGCCAAAGATGGAAAGATATCCCCAAGATCTTCCATAATCATCACAAGATTTGAGGAATAATTTTAGAATCTTTTGAAGCCCATATTGCATGATAGTTCTAGGCCATATTTGGGCCCAAATCTGGCCTCAGAGGTTCGGCCCACTAGGCCTCATGACCCCGCCCATTAGGATAGGGTCCAGCTTGAAGCTTCTCATCATTCCTAGGTGGATTTCATCAATCCTTGCATTGCTTTCTTGATCTTCTTGGCTCTTAAGCTTGTGGTTGACCCATTTGGACTTGCAAAAGATCCTTAAGAGTAGGCACACATTAGTTCACATCATTCCACCTTTCCTAAAAAAGATTCATCATTGAATCTTCACCGACATCTTGAGGAGAAAGATCAAAAACATAGAAGGTAGCAGAAAAAAATTGAAATTTCTACTCTCTCTTTTTTTTCTACTCCTTTTTTTTCTTTTTTTTTTGTTGGGACAATTTTTTTTTACCAACTAATTTTATCAAAAACTAGATAGTAAACAACTGATAAAACTATAACAATAACTTAAAACCTAGAACAATGATTTTTTTTTGTAACCTAAGAAGAACGGAACCCTAGAATCAATTATGCAAGAAATGAAAGGATAGAATATGACCTGGTTGGAAACCTTGCCCTGATACCAAATGATGTGAACCCAAATCGACTTGCTTTTAGACCCAACAATAATATTGGGGAAAGAACCCAAGAAAGCCAAAGCCGGGTCTATGGAAGGAGAATCTAAACCCATTGAGAGCTCGTTCCAAGAACCTAGATTATATTTAAATCTAGACCCGTAGTAGAACCAGTCCCAATAACCAAGATTACTAGGAGGAACGCCACAAAGGTTGTGATCTACGTTTAAAAAGTTTAAAAGTTCAATCCAGAACAAGAGGAGTTAACACACCTCTACTCACAATTTAAATTCATTATGTATTGTCTCCATTATTCATTGCGCTAAATGACCTTTTAAAGGTTACAAAACTTGGCCTCCAAGGATGGCATGGACTGTAACTTTGCCATAAATAGTAACTTTGGCATGAATTGTAATTCCAAAATTTTAAAATAAAGGAAATTACATAATTAATGTAAATTATAAAGGAAATAACTTAATTAATGTAGATTATTCTAGAAGATAACCCTACCAAATATAAGAGTATTAGTCTTCAAATTCATTCCATGCTTGTAGTAAGAAACTCCCAATCTTTGACCCTTCTCCAAGCTTGATTAGTACGTTCCAAAAGAGTGGCATGCCAAAGATGGAAAGATATCCCCCAAATCTTCCATAATCATCACAAGATTTGAGGGAATAATAGCACAAGATTTGAGGAATAATTTTAGAATCTTTGGCTGCCCATAATGCTTGATAGTTCTAGGTCATATTTGGGCCCAAATTTGGTCTAAGAGGTTCGGCCCAGTAGGCCTCATGACCCGGATCATTAGGATAAGGTCCAGCTTGAAGCTCCTCTTCATGTCTAGGTAGATTGCATCAATCCTTGTATTGCTTTATTGATCTAGTTGGCTCTTGATCATGTAGTTGGCCCTTTTGGACTTGTAAAAGATCTTTAAGAGTAGGACCGCATTAGTTCTCATCATTCTCACTTTTCTAAATAAGATTCGTCCTTGAATCTTCATTAGCATCTTAGGGAGAAAGATCAAAAACTTTGTAGGTAGTAGTAAAAAAATTGAATTTTCTGGTCTTTTTTTTTTCTATACCAATTTTTTCTGCTATTTTTTTCTATTTTTTTTGTTTTGTTTGGATGTTTTTTTTTCAACAACTGATTTGATCACAAACTAGATAGTAAACAATTGACAAAACCTTAACCGTAACTTAAACCCTAGAACAATGTTTTTTTCTTTTGTTACCTTAGAAGAATGGAGCCCTAGAATCAATTATGAAAGATGTAAAAGGATAGAATATGACTTGGTTGGAAACCTTGCTCTATTACCAAATGATGTGACCTCCTATCGACCTGCTTTGAGATCCAATAACAATATTAGAGAATCAACCCGAGAAAACAAAACTCAGGTCTATGGATGGAGTATCTAAACCCTTTGAGAACTCGTTCCAAGAACCTAGATTATATTAAAATCTAGACCCGTTGAAGAACCCATCTGAAGAACCCAGATTACAAGGAGGAATGCCACAAAGGTTGTGATCTACCATTGATAAGTTCAAAAGTTCAATCAAGAGCAAGAGGAGTTAACTCAACTCAACTCACAATCAAAATTCATTATGTAATGTCCCCTTTATTCGTTGGGCTATGTGGCCTTTTATAGGCTACAAAACTTGGCCTCCAAAGGAGCCATGTGCAGTAACTTTGCCATGAATAGTAACTCTAGCTTGAACAGGAATTCCAAAAATTTAAAATAAAGGAAATAACATAATTAATGTAGATTATTCTAGAAGATAATCCTTCCAAGTATAGGAGTATTAGTCTTCAAATTCCTTCCATGCATGTGATAAGAATCTCCCAATCTTTGACCCTTCTCCAAACTTGATTAGTACTTTCCAAAAGAATGGCATGCCAAAGATGGAAAGATTTCTCCAAGATCATCCATAATCAACACAAGATTTGAAGGAATAATAGCACATGATTTGAGGAATAATTTTAAAATCTTTGGCAGCCCCGTAATGCATGATAATTCTAGGCCATATTTGGGCCCAAATCTGGCCCAAGAGGTTCGGCCCAGTAGGATAGGTTCCAGCTTGAAGCTCCTCTTCATTCCAAGGTGGATTGCAGATTGGAGCCCAGTAGGATAGGCCTAGTAGAACAATGATTTTTTTTTTTGTTACCTTAGAAGAATGGAGCCCTTAAATCAATTATGCAAGAAATAAAAGGATAGAATATGACCTGGTTGAAAACCTTGCTCTGATACAAATGATGTGAACCCCAATCGACTTGCTTTTAGACCCAATAACAATATTGGAGAAACAACCCAAGAAAGAAAAACTAAGGGTCAATGGATGGAGAATTTAAATCCATATAGCACTCATTTCAAGAACCTAGATTATATTAAAATCTATACCCAAAGAAGAACCCATCTCAAGAACCCAGATTACAAGGAGGAACGCCACAAAGGTTGTATCTACCTATGATAAGTTCAAAAGTTCAATCAAGATCAAAAGGAGTTAACTCAACTCAACCCACAATCAAAATTCATAATGTATTGTCCACTTTATTCACTGTGCTAAATGGCCTTTTATAAGCTACAAAACTTGGCCTCCAAGGATGGCATGAACAGTAACTTTGCCGGGAATAGTTACTTTGGCTTGAACAGTAATTCCAAAAATTTAAAATAAAGGAAATAACATAATTAATGTAAATTATAGAGTAAATAACATAATTAAAGTAGATTATTCTAGAAGATAATCCTTCCAAATATTGGAGTATTAGTCTTCAAATTCAATCCATGCTTGTAGTAACAATCTCCCATTCTTTGACCCTTCTCCAAGCTTAATTAGTACTTTCCAAAAGAGTGGCATGCCAAAGATGGAAAGATATCCCCAAGATCTTCCATAATCATCAAAAGATTTGAGGGAATAATAGCACAAGATTTGATGAATAATTTTAGAATCTTTGGCAGCCCATAATGCATGAAGTTCTTGGCTGTATTAGGGCCCAAATTTGGCCCAAGAGGTTCGGCCTTGTAGGCCTCATGACCCGGCCCATTAGGATAGGGTTCAGCTTGAAGCTTCTCATCTTTACTAGGTGGATTGCTCCAATCCTTGCATTGCTTTCTTGATCTTCTTGGCTCATGAGCTTGTAGTTGGCCTATTTGGACTTGCAAAAGAACTTTAAGAGTTAGCCCACACTAGTTCTCATCCTTCCCCCTTTCCTAAAAAGGATTCGTCCTTGAATTTTCACCGACATCTAAAGGATAAAGATCAGAAGCATTGAAGGTAGTAGAAAAAAAATCTGAATTTTCAGCTCTTTTTTTTTTCTACACCTTTTTTTTAAGCTCTTTTTTTATATCTTTTTTGTTTGGACATTTTTTTTTTCATCAACTGATTTGATCACAAACTAGATAGTAAACTATTGAAAAAACCCTAACTACAACATAAACCCTTGAACAATGATTTTTTTTTTTGTACCCATAGAGGAATGGAGGCTTAGAATCAATTATGCAAGAAATAAAAGGATAGAATATGACCTGGTTGGAAACCTTGCTCTGATACCAAATGATGTGAACTCTAATCGGCTTGATTTTAGAACCAACAACAATATGGGAGAAACAACCCAAGAAGGCCAAACTCGAGTCTATGGATGGAGAATCTAAACCCATTGAGAACTCATTTTAAGACCCTATATTATATTAAATTCAAGACCCGTTGAAGAACCTGTCTCCAGAACCCAAATTACAAGGAGGAATGCCACAAAGGTTGTGATCTACTTTAGATAAGTTCAAAAGTTCAATCAAGAATAAGAGGAGTTAACTCAACTCAACACACAATCAAAATTCATTATGTATTGTCCCATTTATTCATTGCGTTAAATGACCTTTTATAGGCTTCAAAACTTGGTCTCCAAGGAAGGCATGAACAGTTACTTTTCCATAAATACTAACTTTGGCAAGAACAGTAATTCCCAAAATTTAAAATAAAGGAAATAATATAATTAATGTCAACTATTCTCGAAGATAATCCTTCCAAATATATGAGTATTTGTCTTGAAATTCCTTTCACTCTTGTGGTAAGAATTTCCTAATCTTTGACCCTTCTCCAAGCTTGATTAACACTTTTCAAAAGAGTGGCATTCCAAAGACGGAAAGATATCCCCAAGATATTCCTTAATCATCACAAGATTTGAGGGAATAATAGCACAAGATTTGACGAATAATTTTAGAATCTTTGGTAGCCCATAATGCATGATAGTTCTTTGCCGTATTAGGGCCCAAATTTGGCCCAAGAGGTTCGGACCTGTAGGCCTTATGACCCGGCCCATTAGGATAGGGTTTAACTTGAAGCTCCTCATCTTTACTAGGTGGATTGCTCCAATCCTTGCATTGCTTTCTTGATCTTCTTGGCTCATGAGCTTGTAGTTAGCCCATTTCGACTTGCAAAAGATAGTTAAGAGTTGGCCCACACTAGTTCTTATCCTTCTCCTTTTCCTAAAAAAGATTCGTCCTTGAATTTTCACCGACATCTAAAGGAGAAAGATCAGAAACATTGAAGGTAGTAGAGAAAAAATCTAAATTTTCAGCTCTTTTTTTTTCTACTCCTTTTTTTTAAGCTCATTTTTTTATCTTTTTTTTTTGTTTGGACATATTTTTTTCACCAACTGATTTGATAACAAACTAGATAGTAAACTACTGACAAAACCCTAACTACAACATAAACCCTAGAACAATGATTTTTTTTTTTTGTAACCTCAGAGGAATGGAGGCTTAGAATCAATTATGCAAGAAATAAAATGATAGAATATGACCTGGTTAGAAACCTTGCTCTGATACCAAAAGATGTAAACTCCAATCGACTTGATTTGAGACACAACAACAACATTGGAGAAACAACCCAAGAAAGCCAAACTCGGGTCCAAGGATGAAGAATCTAAACCCTTTGAGAACTCGTTTTTAGACACTATATTATATTAAATTCTAGACCCGTTGAAGAACCTGTCTCCAGAACCCAAATTACAAGGAGGAATGCCACAAAGGTTGTGATCTACCTTAGATAAGTTCAAAATTTCAATCTAGAACAAGAGGAGTTAACACAACTCAACTCACAATTTAAATTCATTATGTATTGTCACCAATATTCATTGCACTAAATGACCTTTTATAGGCTACAAAACTTGGCCTCCAAGGATGGCATGGACTGTAACTTTGTCATAAATAGTAACTTTGGCAAGAATTGTAATTCCAAAATTTTAAAATAAAGAAAATTACGTAATGAATGTAAATTATAAAGGAAATAACTTAATTAATGTAGATTATTCTAGAAGATAATCCTGCCAAATATATGAGTATTAGTCTTCAAATTCCATCAATGCTTGCGGTAAGAAACTCCCAATCTTTGGCCATTCTCCAAGCTTGATTAGTACGCTCCATAAGAGTGGCATGCCAAAGATGGAAAGATATCCCCCAGATCTCCCATAATCATCACAAGATTTGAGGGAATAATAACACAAGATTTGAGGAATAATTTTAGAATCTTTAGCTGCCCATAATGCTTGATAGTTCTAGGCAATATCTGGGCCCAAATTAGGCCCAAGAGGTTCGGCCCAGTAGGCCTCATGACCCGGATCATTAGGATAGGGTCCAGCTTGAGGCTCCTCTTCATTTCTAGGTTGATTGCACCAATCTTTGCATTGCTTTATTGATCTTGTTGGCTCTTGATTTTGTAGTTGGCCCATTTGGACTTGCAAAAGATCTTTAAGAGTAAGCCCACATTTGTTCTCATCATTCCCCTTTTCCTAAAAAAGATTCGTCCTTGAATCTTCATCAACATCTTAAGGTGAAAGATCAAAAACATTGAAGGTAGTAGTAAAAAAAATTGAATTTTCAGGTCTTTTTTTTTCTATTCCATTTTTTCTGCTTTATTTTTTCTGTTTTTTTTTTGTTTGGACGATTTTTTTTTACCAACTGATTTGATCACAAATTAGATAGTAAATTATTGACAAAATGATTGATCGAAAAGGTTGTTGTTCCTAAGCTCCTAACATGAACCCTCAAATATGTAAATGGCTTATGTGTGTGGATGAGTGTCACTCTCACTCGAATTCATGTAAGAGAAAGGGCAATGGAATGACGGTGTGAAATGGAATGAACAAAATGTGTGAAATGTGAACAAAAGTGCTCCCTAATCGCAAAAAGTCTTTTGAATGTCGGTGTTTTACTTGAAAAAGTATTCCAAGGTCGACTCCTCAGGGAAGGAAAGTTCAAGTGTGTGAATGTGATTTTGTCAAAAAGAGAAAGTGTAAAATCTTATGCTTGAGTTTTGTGGTTGAAGTTTTGAGAATGAAAATGCAAGAAAACAAGTGTTGGCTAATCCAAAGAGGTCATTCCAATGGGAATCCCAACTTAACTCGAAAGCTTCCTCCAATGGTGTATAAATGAACGATTGATTCGTGGGAAGCTAGGGACGAGATGGAGGTGAGGATTCAAGCATACACCGTGACAATGCCTACGGTGTGTCAAGAACTCACAACCAAATGGAAGTGAGGATCCAAGCATAACCCGTGACTAGGCCTACGGGATATCAAAGACTCATAACTACGTCCACTCTCAACCCAGTCAAACCGAACCATCGTACATCTAGGGGAGGAAAGAAAATGAGTTGAAGTAGCACACCTAAGAGGAAATTTCCCTTGGATTAGCCAACTAAAATCTAGCTACTCAAGAAAGCAAGAAGGAAATACATAATGTAAATGGACATAATGAAGAAAGGAAACATGGAACTTAACTTAAAGCAAGAAATCTTAAGCTATGAAGAAAAATATACAATACCCATTTTAAAGCTAGGAAATGAAAAAAAAAACATGAACTACAACGGTGAAATGAAGAACATGCAATTAAACCTGCAATATACTTGAAATGAATGACATTAAGGTGCAAGAGTTAAGGATTACAAGAGTCTTACAATAAACTACAAATGAAAAGATGGAAGAAAATACAAAACTATAAATTTCTCACACTATGGCACTATTCTTCATCTTCTTCCTTGGGAGCTTTCTAAGCTTAGGTAGCAACCCCTCAAAATGGTTGTATAATGCTGAATATAATGAAGTGTTAGCTTTCAATTTTCGTGCATGGTGGTCCCCCAAGCAAGTGTGCAGGCTTCCCATCAAGAGGAGGTTGAATGGATGGGTCTTGACAGGCTATGACAACCTACCCAACAACCCACATGGCAGCCCACTTATATCCTATTCTCTATAAATGCAAAGCCTGATAAGTCTTCAAAGTGTGTAAGGGAGGCATGTAGATGTGTAAGGAAATGTTGGGGGGGAAAGTGGGAGAAGTGTAGGTAGGCCCCCAAGCAAGTGGAGATGGGTTACAGGAGGTTCGGGGGGTGCTTCAGAGAGCGTACCGGTACTTCGAAGCTACTGGAGTCGGGCGAACCGGTACTGCGTACCGGTACTGTTTTTCTACTCTAGACCACTTGTTGTGGAATTGGCATAACTTTTGATCCAACCGTTGGATTGGTCTGAAATTTTGACATGATACAAAAGACATCCAGATCTACAACTGTACTGTTTTTCACTTTTTCAGATTACAAGCGGATCATGGTCAAAATGGAGGAAAACCGAGGCTCTGCTTCAAAATAATGTGGCAGCTGGTGCCTTTGTTCCCAAACACCAATACGTCCTTGATTTCTTCAATTTTAAGCCTCCAAATCTTCAAGTATTGTGTCCATGCCTTCACCACACATCCATAATAGTTGTAAGGTCCTAAAATCAATGATTTAAGCTGTAAAAAAATGCCACATCGAAATATCAACATTATTCATAAAACTGGCTAACTCTAAGTACTTAGATGCCAAAGTTGAGTGAAAATGTAGGTAACGAGGGCTTCAAATATGCAATATTATGCACTCATCTAAAAACCCTAACCATAACTTAAACCCTAGAACAATGTTATGGTTACAAGTAGGAACGCCACAATGGTAAAATCTGGAACCGCTGAAAAACTCGTCTTAAGAACCCAGATTATAAGGAGGAACGCCACAATGGTTGTGATCTACCTTTGATAAGATCAAAAGTTCAATCAAGAACAAGAGGTGTTAACTCAACTCCAGTCACAATCAAAATTCATTATGCATTATCCCCTTTATTCATTGCGCTAAATGACCTTTTATAGGCTACAAAACTTGGCCTCCAAGGATGGCATGAACAATAAAATTGTTCAATCTTGAACAATGTTAAAATCTGGACCCGTTGAAAAATCCGTCTTAAGAACCCAGATTACAAGGAGGAACTCCACAATGGTTGTGATCTTCCTTTGATAAGATCAAAAGTTCAATCAAGAACATGAGGTGTTAACTCAACTCCATTCACAATCAAAATTCATTATGTATTGTCCCCTTTATTCATTCCGCTAAATGGCCTTTTATAGGCTACAAAACTTGGCCTCCAAGGATGGCATGAACAGTAACATTGCCATGAATAGTAACTTTGATATGAACACTAATGCCTAAAAATTAAAATAAAAAAAATAACATAATTAATGTAAATTATAAAGGAAATAACATAATTAATGTGGATTATTCTAGAAGATAATCTTTCCAAGTATAGGAGTATTAGTCTTCAAATTCCTTCCATGCTCGTGGTAACAATCTCCCAATCTTTGACCTTTCTCCAAGCTTGATTAGTACTTTTCAAAAGAGTGGCATGCCAAAGACGGAAAGATATCCCCAAGATCTTCCGTAGTCATCACAAGATTTGAGGGAATAATAGCACTATATTTGAGAAATAATTTTAGAATCTTTGGCAGCCCATAATGCATGATAGTTCTAGGCCATATTTGCACCAAAATCTGGCCCAAGATGTTCGGCCCGAAAGGCCTCATGTCCCAGACCATTAGGATAGGGTCTAGCTTGTTGCTTCGCTTCATTTGAAGGTGGATTGCATCAATCCTTGCATGGTTTTCTTGATCTTCTTAACTATTGATCTTGTAATTGGCCCATTTGGACTTGCAAAAGATCTATAAGAGTAGGCCCACATTAGTTCTCATCATTCACCTTTTCATAAAATAGATTCATCCTTCAATCAACACCGACATCTTAAGGAGAAAGATAAAAAACATTGAAGGTAGTAGAAAAAAACATTGAATTTTCATATCTCCTTTTTCTTCTACTCCTTTTTTTTTTTGCTCTTTTTTTTTAATTTTTTTTGTTTGGATGATTTTTTTTTTCACCAACTGATTTGATCAAAAACTAGATAGTAAACAATTGACCAAACCTTTACAATAACGTAAACCCTAGATCAATGTTTTTTTTTATTGTAACATTAGAAAAAGGAACCCCTAGAATCAATTATGCAAGAAATAAAATGATAGAATATGTCCTGGTTAGTAACCTTGCTCAGATACCAAATGATGTGAGCCCAATCGACTTGCTTTGAGACCCAACAACAATATTGGAGAAAAAACCCTTGAAAGCCAAACTCAGGTCTATGGATGGAGAATCTAAACCCGTTGAGAACTCGTTTCAAGAACCTAGATTATATTAAAATCTAGACCCGTTGAAGAAGCAATCTTAAGAACCTAGATTATAAGGAGGAACGACACAAAGGTATTGATCTACCTTTGATAAGTTCAAAAGTTCGATCAAGAACAAGAATGGCATTGTAAGTTAAGTTAACACAACTCAACTTACATTCAAAATTCATTATGTATTGTCCCCTTATTTCATTGTGCTAAATGACCTTTTATAGGCTACAAAACTTGGCCTCCAAGAATGGCATGAACAATAACTTTGTCATGAATAGTAACTTTGACATGAAAAGTAATTTCAAAAATTTAAAATAACAGAAAAAACTTAATTAATGTATAATTATAAAGGAAATAACATAATTAATGTAGATTATTCGAGAAGATAATCCTTCCAAATAAAGGAGTATTAGTCTTCAAATTCCTTCCATGCATGTGATAAGAATCTCCCAATCTTTGATCCTTCTCCAAGCTTGATTAGTACTTTCCAAAAGAATGGCATGCCAAAGATGGAAAGATTTCTCCAAGATCATCCATAATCATCACAAGATTTGAGGAATAATTTTAGAATCTTTGGCATCCCGTAATGCATGATAGTTCTAGGCAAAATTTGGGCCCAAATATGGCCCAAGAGGTTCGGCCCAGTAGGATAGGGTCCAACTTGAAGCTACTCTTCATTCCTTGGTGGATTGCACCAATCCTTGCATTGCTTTCTTGATCTTCTTGGCTCTTGATCTTGTAGTTGGCCCTTTTGGACTTGCAAAAGTTCTTTAAGATTAGGCCCACATTAGTTCTCATCATTCTCATTTTCCTAATAAAGATTTGTCCTTGAATCTTCTCCGACATCTTAAGGACAAAGATCTAAAACAATGAAAATAGTAGAAAAAAATTGAATTTTCAGCTCTCTTTTTTTTTCTACTCCTTTTCTTTACTGTGCTATTTTTTTTTTTGTTTCGACATTTTTTTTATATCACCAGCTGATTTGATCACAAACTAGATAGTAAACAATTGACCAAACCTTATAATTAACTTATACCCTAGAACAAATTTTTTTTTGTTACCAATGAAGAATAGAGCCCTAGAATAAATTATGTAAGAAATAAAAGGATAGAATATGACCTGGTTGGAAACCTTGCTCTGATACCGAATGATGTGAATCCCAATCGTCTTGTTTTGAGACCTAACAACAATATTGGTGAAACAACACAAGAAAGAAAAACTAATGTCAATGGATGGAGAAATTAAACCCATTGAGAACTCGTTTCAAGAACCTATATTATATTAAAATCTAGACCCGTAGGAGAACTCGTCTCAAGAACCCAAATTACAAGGAGGAACGTCACAAAAGTTGTGATCTACCTTTGATAAGTTCAAAAGTTCAATCAAGAACAAGAGGAGTTAACTCAACTCAACCCATAATCAAAATTCATTACATATTGTCCCATTTATTCACTGCGCTAAATGGCCGTTTATAGGCTAAAAAACTTGGCATCCAAGGATGGCATGAACAATAACTTTGTCATAAATAGTAACTTTACCGTGAACAGTAATTCCAAAAATTTAAAATAAAGAAAATAACATAATTAATGTAAATTATAGAGGAAATAACATAATTAAAGTAGATTATTCTAGAAGATAATACTTCCAAATATTGGAGAATTAGTCTTCAAATTCCATCCATGTTTGTGGTAAGAATCTCCCACTCTTTGACCCTTCTCCAAGCTTAATTAGTACTTTCCAAAAGAGTGGCATGCCAAAGATGGAAAGATATCCCTGAGATCTTCCATAATCATCACAAGATTTGATGGAATAATAGCACAAGATTTGATGAATAATTTTAGAATCTTTGGCAGCCCATAATGCATGATAGTTCTTGGCCGTATTAGGGCCCAAATCTAGCCCAAGTGGTTCGGTCCTGTAGGCCTCATGACCCGGCCCATTTGAATAGGGTTCAGCTTGAAGCTCCTTATCTTTATTAGGTGGATTGCTCCAATCCTTGCATTGCTCCAATCCTTGCATTGCTTTCTTAATCTTCTTGGCTCATGAGCTTGTAGTTGGCCCATTTGGACTTGCATAGGATCTTTAAGAGTTAGCCCATACTAGTTCTCATTCTTCCCCCTTTTTAAAAAAAGATTGGTCCTCGAATTTTCACCGACATCTAAAGGAGAAAGATCAGAAACATTGAAGGTAGTAGAAAAAAAATCAAAATTTTCAGCTCTCTTTTTTTTCTACTCCTTTTTTTAAGCTCTATTTTTTATCGTTTTTTTTTTTTGATAGGACATTTTTTTCCACTAACTGATTTGATCATAAACTAGATAGTAAACTATTAACCAAACCTTAACTACAACATAAACCTTAGAACAATGATTTTTTTTTTTTTGTAACCTTAGAGGAATGGAGGCTTAGAATCAATTATGCAAGAAATAAAATGATAGAATATGACCTGTTTGGAAACCTTGCTCTGATACCAAATGATGTGAACTCCAATCGACTTGATTTGAGACCCAACAACAATATTGGAGAAACAACCCAAGAAAGCCAAACTCGGGTCTATGGATGGAGTATCTAAACCCTTTGAGAACTCGTTTTAATACCCTATATTATATTAAATTCTAGACCCGTTGAAGAACCTGTCTCCAGAACCCAAATTACAAGGAGGAATGCCACAAAGGTTGTGATCTACCTTAGATAAGTTCAAAAGTTCAATCAAGAAGAAGAGGAGTTAACTCAACTCAACTCACAATCAAAATTCATTACGTATTGCCCCATTTATTCATTGCGCTAAATGACCTTTTATAGGCTTCAAAACTTGGCCTCCAAGGAAGGCATGAATAGTTACTTTGCCATAAATTGCAACTTTGGCAAGAACAGTAATTCCCAAAATTTAAAATAAAGGAAATAA
>CM042184.1:22102401-22123735 GCA_023539305.1 Ilex asprella
GATGGCATGGACTGTAACTTTGCCATAAATAGTAACTTTGGCATGAACTATAATTCCAAAAATTTAAAATAAAGAAAATAACATAATTAATGTAAATTATAAGGGAAATAACTTAATTAATGTAGATTATTCTAGAAGATAATCCTGCCAAATATATGAGTATTAGTCTTCAAATTCCTTCAATGCTTGTGGTAAGAAACTCCCAATCTTTGATCCTTCTCCAAGCTTGATTAGTACGTTCCATAAGAGTGGCATGCCAAAGATGGAAAGATATCCCCGAGATCTTCCATAATCTTCACAAGATTTAAGGGAATAATAGAACAAGATTTGAGGAATAATTTTAGAATCTTTGGCTGCCCATAATGCTTGATAGTTCTTGGCCATATCTAGGCCCAAATTAGGCCCAAGAGGTTCGGCCCAGTAGGCCTCATGACCCGGATCATTAGCAAAGGATCCAGCTTGAGGCTCCTCTTCATTTCTAGGTTGATTGCACCAATCCTTTCATTGCTTTCTTGATCTTGTTGGCTCTTGGTCTTGTAGTTGGCCCATTTGGGCTTGCAAAAGATCTTTAAGAGTAAGCCCACATTTGTTCTCATCATTCCCCCTTTCCTAAAAAATATTCGTCCTTGAATCTTCATCAACATCTTAAGGTGAAAGATTAAAAACAATTAAGGTAGTAGTAAAAAATTTTGAATTTTCAAGTCTTTTTTTTTCTATTCCATTTTTTTTACTATTTTTTTTTTGTTTGGACAATTTTTTTTACCAACTGATTTGATTACCTACTAGATAGTAAACAATTGACAAAACCTTAACTATAACTTAAACCCTATAACAATGTTTTTTTCTTTTGTTACCTTAGAAGAATGGAACCCTAGAATCAATGATGGAAAGATGTAAAAGGATAGAATATAACTTGGTTGGAAACCTTGCTCTGATACCAAATTGTGTGATCTCCAATCGACTTGCTTTGAGACCCAACAACAATATTGGAGAAACAACCCAAGAAAACAATACTCAGGTCTATGGATGGACAATTTAAACCCTTTGAGTATTTGTTTCAAGAACCTAGATTATATTAAAATCTAGACCCGTTGAAGAACCCGTCTGCAGAACCTAGATTACAAGGTGGAATGCCACAAAGGTTGTGATCTGCCATTGATATGTTCAAAAATTCAATCAAGAGCAAGAAGATTTAACTCAACTAAAGTCACAATCAAAATTCATTATGCACTATCCCCTTTATTCATTGCACTAAATGGCCTTTTATAGGCTACAAAACTTGGCCTCCAAAGAAGCCATGAGCAGTAACTTTGCCCTAAATAGTAACTATGGCATGAACAGTAATTCCAAAAATTTAAAATAAAGGAAATAACATAATTAATGTAGATTATTCTAAAAGATAATCCTTCCAAATATAGGAGCATTAGTCTTCAAATTCCTTCCATGCATGTGGTAAGAATCTCCTAATCTTTGACCCTTCTCCAAGCTTGATTAGTACTTTCCAAAAGAGTTGCATGCTAAAGATGGAAAGATTTCTCTAAGATCATCCATAATCATCACAAGATTTGAGGGAATAATAGCACAAGATTAGAGGAA
This sequence comes from Ilex asprella, assembly GCA_023539305.1. Lineage (NCBI taxonomy): Eukaryota > Viridiplantae > Streptophyta > Magnoliopsida > Aquifoliales > Aquifoliaceae > Ilex > Ilex asprella. Next base: position 22,103,998 of record CM042184.1, read on the forward strand.
TAATTTTAGAATCTTTGGCAGCCCGTAATGCATGATAGTTCTAGGCCATATCTGGGCTCAAATATGGCCCAAGAGGTCCATCCCAGTAGGCCTGAGGACCCAGTCCAGTAGGATAGGGTCCAACTTGAAGCTCCTCTTCATTCCTAGGTGGATTGCACCAATCCATGCATTTTTTTCTTGATCTTCTTGGCTCTTGATCTTATAGTTGACCCATTTGGACTTGCAAAAGTTCTTTAAGATTAGGCCCACATTAGTTCTCATCTTTCTCATTTTCCTAATGAAGATTTGTCCTCGAATCTTCTCCGACATCTTAAGGAAAAAGATCTAAAACAATGAAAATAGTAGAAAAAAATTTGAAATTTCAGCTCTTTTTTTTTTCTACTCCTTTTCTTTGCTGTGCTTTTTTTTTCTTTTTTGTTTGGACTATTTTTTTATCACCAACTGATTTGATCACAAACAAGATAGTAAACAATTGACCAAACCTTAACATTAACTTATACCCTAGAACAATTTTTTTTTGTTACCTTAGAAGAATGGAGCCCTAGAATCAATTATGCAAGAAATAAAAGGATAGAATATGACCTGGTCAGAAACCTTGCTCTGATACCAAATGATGTGAACCACAATCGTCTTGCTTTAAGACCTAACAACAATATTGGAGAAACAACCCAAGAAATAAAAACTAAGGTCAATGGTTGGAGAATTTAAACCCATTGAGAACTTGTATCAAGAACCTACATTATATTAAAATCTAGACTCGTAGAAGAACCCGTCTCAAGAACTCAGATTACAAGGAGGAATGTCACAAATGTTGTGATCTGCCTTTGATAAGTTCCAAATTTCAATCAAGAACAAGAGGAGTTAACTCAATTCAACCCACAATCAAAAATCATTATGTATTGTCCCCTTTATTCACTATGCTAAATGGCCGTTTATAGGCTACAAAACTTGGCATCCAAGGATGACATGAACAATAACTTTGCCATGAATAGTAACTTTGCCATGAACAGTAATTCCGAAAATATAAAATAAAGGAAATAACATAATTAATGCAAATTATAAAGGAAAAAACATAATTAAAGTAGATTATTCTAGAAGATAATCATTCCAAATACTGGAGTATTAGTCTTCAAATTCCTTCCTTGCTTGTGGTAAGAATCTCCCATTCTTTGAACCTTCTCCAAGCTTAATTAGTACATTCCAAAAAAGTGGCATGCCAAAGATGGAAAGATATCCCCAAGATCTTCCATAATCATCACAAGATTTGAGGGAATAATAGCACAAGATTTGATGAATAATTTTAGAATCTTTGGCAGCCCATAATGCATGATAGTTCTTGGCCGTATTAGGGCCCAAATCTGGCCCATGAGGTTCGGCCCAGTAGGCCTTATGACCCGGCCCATTAGGATAGGGTCCAGCTTGAAGCTTCTCATCATTCTTAGGTGGATTGCACCAATCCTTGCATTTCTTTCTTGATCTTCTTAGCTCTTGAACTTTTAGTTGGCCCATTTGGACTTGCAAAAGATCTTTAAGAGTAGTCCCACATTAATTCTCATCATTCCCCCTTTCCAAAAAGTGATTCATCCTTGAATCTTCACCGACATCTTAAGGAGAAAGATCAAAAACATTGTAGGTAGTAGAAAGAAATTTGAATTTTCAGCTCTCTTTTTTTCTACTCTTATTTTTTTTGCTCTTATTTTTTTTTGTGGACGTTTTTTTTTTCAACAACTGATTTTATCACAAACTTGATAGTAAACTATTGACAAAACTTAAACCCTAGAACAATGATTTTTTTTTTTTTGGTTACCTTAGAAGAACGGAGCCCTACAATCAATTATGCAAGAAATAAAAGGATAGATTAAGACCTGGCTAGAAACCTTGCTCTGATACCCAATGATGTGAACCCCAATCAACTAGCGTTGAGACCCAACAACAGTATTGGAGAAACAACCCAAGAAAGCCAAACTCAGGTCTATGCATGGAGAATCTAAACCCATTGAGAACTCGTTTCTAGAACCTAGATTATATTAAAATCTAGACCCGTTGAAGAACCCGTCTCAAGAACCTAGATTACAAGGAGGAACGCCACAAATGTTGTGATCTTCCTTTGATAAGTTCAAAAGTTCAATCAAGTACAACAGAAGTTAACCCAACTTAACTCACAATCAAAATTCATTATGTATAGTCCCATTTATTCATTTCGCTAAATGGCCTTTTATTGGCTACAAAACTTGGCCTCCAAGGAAGGCATGAACAGTAACTTTGCCATGAATAGTTACTTTGGCATGAACAGTAATTCAAAAAATTTAAAATAAAGGAAATAACATAATTTATGTAAATTATAAGGGAAATAACATAATTAATGTAGATTATTCTAGAAGATAATCCTTCCAAATATAGGAGTATTAGTCTTTAAATTCCTTCCATGATTGTGGTAAGAATCTCCCAATCTTTGACCCTTCTCCAAGCTTGATTTGTACTTTCCAAAAAAGTGGTATGCCGAAGATGGAAAGATATCCCTAAGATCTTCCAAAATCATCACAAGATTTGAGGGAATAATAGCACTAGATTTGAGGAATAATTTTAGAATCTTTGGCAGCCCATAATGCATGATAGTTCTAGGCCATATTTGGGCTCAAATCTAGCCCAAGAGTTTCGGCCCAGTACGCCTCATGACCCAGCCCATTAGGATAGGGTCCAGCTTGAAGCTCCTCATCATTCCTAGGTGGATTGCACCAATCTTTACATTGCTTTCTTGATCTTCTTGACTCTTTATCTTGTAATTGGCCCATTTGGACTTGCAAAAGATCTTTATGAGTAGGCCCACATTCGTTCTCATCATTCCGGAGAATATCACATATTGTCCTATTTTGGCTTGAGCATCCATACAAAAAACCTCTTACCCTTAAGGCTTTGTTTCTTAAGCTTCCTTACTAGGCACCTCTTGAAAATACCACTTACTATCCTCTTTTGGCATTAGCATTCGTGCAAGGAATCTCTCACCCTCAAGGCTTTGCTTCTCAAGCTTCCTTACAAGGAAACTCTTGAGAAGGAATGAACATCCTTACAAGGAACCTCTCACTCATGCTCATCCAACAATCATTCAAGAAATATAATATCACCAACTATCTCTAATATCAAACATATTTTCTCAAACCACAAGTAACGCCAAAAATCCTCAATTTTTCACATGTGATATTTTCAAATAGGGCAATTTAAAGAAAAATATGCAAGAGATCATTATCAATATCATTTTATTTCTCTACACAAAGCACTAGAATTTTTAAAACCAAGCTTGAGTGAATATAGAGAGAGAAGTCCATATTTCTCCAAAAAAAACTAGAGTTTCGATGGCTCCCCAACCATCACTTTGTTTAAAACATGATAAAATTTGCCAAAAACATCAAGAAACAAGGAATCCATATCAAATACATATGATTAGGAGTCAAAACTTACATATATAATAACTCTAGCCTCAATGAACAAGAATGGAAGAAAACCCCTACTTTGACTCTTGAATAACTAGGGCTTGAATCTTGAATCACTCTTAAATCTCTTATTTTTATCTTTTTGATCTTGCGTTCTCTCATTCTTTCATCCTCTCTAAGTGTTTCTAGAGTAAGGAGTGGTGTAATTAAGGCTAAGGGGGCGTCTCTAACTATTTATAAGGCAAACACGGACCACAAATCACGACTTTAGAATTATCAGATCTCTTTTGGTAGTACCGGTATACAGTATTGGTACGGTATAGTTTCGAAGCACAGTACCGGTATGGTTAACTTACTGGACCAAATGATTCAGGAACACAATACCAGTACACAGTACCGGTATGGTTTGCTCAATTTTGCCTATTTCCTCTATTTTTCATTACCAATCATCTCCAAACTCTTCCAAAACCAATCCAAACTTATACAACATACAATTTAACATCAAACATAGTTGATATAAGTTCTATTACAAATTATTTCGTATATTCACGAGCTAAAACTAAGTTTTGATTAATATTTATAATATTAACATTTCATACGGTTATAACCCATGGGGTTAATTTCTACACCATTACATATATTAAATTATTCAACAATTTGTCATTATATTATTTTAAACATGTGGGGGTTTTCAAGCCACCCCCTTAAAGAAAGTTTTGTCCTCGAAACTTAGTTCAAGTGGCAAACAAATACAGGTACTTCTCTCGCATCTCCAACTCTGGTTTCCAAGTAGCTTCCTCCACTCCATGATGTTGCCACAAGACCTTCTCTAGTCAAATGAATTTATTGCGAAGCACCTTCTCCTTGACATTGAGGACCTTTACTTGTTCTTCATATGTTGCTCCATCTTGAACCTCAATATCCTTCTAATTTACAACATACATTGCATCCGATTGACACTTTCTCAACATCAAAACATGGAATACGTCGTATACGCCTGATAATTAAGCTGATAACCAAAGTTGATACGCTGCTTTGCCCACCGCCTTGATCACTTTGAAAGGTCTGATGTATCTTGGAGCTATTTTTCCCTTCTTGCCAAAATGAAACACTCCATTTTTGGGTGAAACTTTGAGGAACACATAGCCCCCCTCTTGGAACTCCAATGACCTTCTTTTTCTATCTATATAGCTTTTCTGTCAACTTTGTGTCGTGCGTAGCCTCTCCCGAATGAGTTGAATCTTCTCAATAGTTTTTTAAACAATTTTTGGTCCAAACAAGCTACTCTCGCCCGTTTCTAACTAACACGCCGGTGGTCGACATGGCCTTCCATACAATGTCTCATACGATGCCATCCCAATGCTTGTCTGATAGCTGTTGGTGTACGCAAATTCTACCAATGGCAAATGGTCACTCCAACTTCCCTAGAAATCTAGCACACAAGCTCGTAACATGTCTTTCAAAATTTGGATCACCCTCTCAGATTGGGTATCCGTCTGGGGATAAAAGGCGGTGATATAGTGTAGTTCAGTCCCTTTAGCTCTTTGATGACTTTGCCAAAATCGTGCCACGAAATGGGAATCACGATTCGGTATGATGGAGAGTGAAACTCCATGCAGTCTCACAATCTCTCGGATATACAGCTTGCTTAAAGTATCTAGAGTGTTTGTGGTCTTCATACTCAAGAAATGAGAAAACTTGGTGAGTTTATTCACTATGACCCATGCTGTATTATGTCCTCGTGAAGTCCGTTGAAAACCAGACACGAAGTCCATGGTGATGTGATCCCACTTCCATTCTGGAATAGGCAATGATTGTAGTAATCCTCTAGATTTTTTATGTTTAATCTTCACCTACTGATAGACCGCGCACTTTGAAATGTACTTAGCCACTTGTCGCTTCATTCCCCTCCACCAATATTGACGCTTCATATCTCTATACATTTTTGTGCTTCCAGGGTAGATAGCAAACTTAGAGCGACAACATTCTCCAAGTATCTCCTCCTTCAAAGACGAATCATCGGGTACACATAGCTTTTCCTTATATCTGAATTCCCTATTCTTGAGTGACCATCTTTCAATTGTTTCCCCATATCTCAATCGAGTTCAAATCGACTCTAGTTCTGGATCCGGGTATTGCAAGTCCACCACTCTACGTTGGAGAATAGGTTGAGCCACAAGGTTGAACAAGCATGGTCGGGATTCATATTCTCCAACCCAGAGATCATAATCTCCAAGGGCATCCTTCAACTTCCATTCACCTATGGAAACATTTAGTTCACCTTGAGACTTCCTGCTAAGTGCATCTGCTACTACGTTTGCCTTCCCTAGATGATAGTTAAGTGTGAAATCGTAGTCTTCTAAATACTTAATCCACCTTCTCTGTTGAAGATTTAAGTCTTTCTGGGTGAATATGTATTTGAGGCTTTTATGATCCGAATACACTTAGAACTTCTCTCCATACAAGTAACACCTCCATAACTTGAGAGCAAAAACCACAGCGGCAAGCTCCAAGCCGTGAGTTGAATAGTTCTGCTCATGAGTCTTGAGTTGCCTCGAGCCATAAGCAACAACCTTACCCCCTTGTATTAGAACACATCCCAAGCCTCGTAGCGAAGAATCAGTGTAAACATCGTATCATTTCCCATTGTTCGGAATGATGAGGATAGAAGCTGTCGTTAACTTCTCCTTCAAGGTGCGAAAGGCTAGTACACACGCTTGAGTCCACAAGAATTTCTCCCCCTTCTTTATAAGGCGAGTCATCGGCATCGCAAGCTTTGAGAACTTTTCTACAAACCTCCGGTAGTAGCCTGCTAAACTCAGGAAACTACGTAATTCCGTCATATTCTTCGGTGGTTCCCATTTCATCACAACTTCAATCTTAGTGGGATCAACAGCTACACCCTATTCTGACACCACATGGCCAAGGAATTTCACCTGCTCTATCCAGAACTTGCATTTGCTCATCTTAGCATATAACTTATGCTCTCTCAAAGTCTGGAGCACAATCGTGAGATGGCGTTCATGTTCCTCGTGTGTCTGTGAATAAATTAGTATGTCATCAATGAACACAATGACAATTGATCTAGATACAGTCGAAATACCCTATGCATCAAATCCATGAAGGTTGCAGGTGCATAAGTCAATCCAAACGACATTACCGTGTACTTGAAATGAGCATATAGGGTACGAAAAGCAGTCTTAGGAATATCCTCCTCCTTGATCCGCAATTGATGGTACCCTGTGCAAAGGTCAATCTTGGTGCAATACTTAGAACCCCTCAACTGATCGAACAAGTTATCAATCCTTGGCACTATAACTCGATACAACCTTTGATAATTCGTGCACAACCGATGTGTCTCATCATGCTTTTTTACAAAGAGAACGGGGGCTCCCCAAGGTGAATTACTCAAACGGAAAAACCTAATGTTCAAGAGGTGGTCAACCTGCTTCCTTAGCTCCTTTAACTCCAAAGGCACCATCCGATAGGGAGCAATGGATATGGGTTTAGTTCCCGGATAAAGATCAATCTTGAACACAATCTTTCTTTGCGGGGGTAACCCTTGTAATTCATCTGGGATGACATCCGAAAAATCTGATATTACCAACACCACATCCGTAGGAAATTTATGCCGATTATCTCCTATCAAGCTAGCCAAGAAACTCAAATGGCTCCCCGTCTTAGCTTTCAAAAATCTATTACCTGTAGTAAGAAATGGATGAGACGAATCCCGGTCATTCATGAAACTGAAAACTACTCCTCCTGGCAATTGAAAGGAAATCCGCTTACAAAAACAATCCATTACTGCTCGGAATATGGATAACAAATTCATCCCAAAGATGACATCATACCCCTTTATGTTTAAAGTAACCAAATCTACAATCAATTCGTGCTCCCCAATTCAAAGTACATAACCTCTACACACCCTCCTAGTACCCAAGTGTTCCCTATAGGCAAGTCAATATTCAATGCATGTTCTAGCTTTTCAAAGCCCAATCCCAAATTAAGAGCATATGCTGTGTGCATGAACGAATGAGTCGCATCATGATCAAATAAAATTCGGGCTCATGAATTATAAAGAAAAATGATACCTTCTACAACTGTATTAGAGGCATCTTCCTCTGGTTGGGTCCAAGCAAATACTCTCCCTTCAGTGGCATCGCCGAGGGCTAGAGCTCCTAATGGTCTTACTATTGTAGTGGCCTCGTTGGTGGTGGCTTGTCTGCTTGTACCTATCCTGCTGTCTGGATAGTCCTCTGAGGTGGAAAAATTGGACAATAAACTTGAATATGTTCCACACCTCCACATGCAAAACAAGTCGGGGGTTAGTGCCTACTCCTTCTGGTACACCTCCAGCCCCTCGGGCTATCTGAGGTCTAAGTCCCATTGCCTGGTCTAGGCGACGATAAGGTGCTGCTCTCTGAACTCCACTGCTGCCAGCCCCAGTCTAGATCAGACCTCCCCTTGCAAAGCTCCATCTTCGCTGGGTGTCCTCTGTGTCCCTCTCCACTAGTGTAGCTCTATCAACAAGATCTCCATACTCCTAGATCTTGAGAGCTACTAGCTTCTCCTTGATCGTCGGCCTTAAGCCCTACTCAAAGCGTTTGGACTTCTTGGCCTCGGTCGATATAAACTCGATGACATATCTTGATAGCTCATCAAATTTCCTCTCATACTCAATCACAACCAAGCTACCCTGGAGAAGAGCTAGAAAATTGGCGCTCATCTTGTCCCAGATAGATTTCGAAAAGTACTTATCTTGGAAAATTTTGTCAAACTCCTCCCAAGTGAGTGTTTCTGTAGTTATTCTTCTCTTCATTGAGTCCCACCAATGGTCGGCTTCTCCTTCCAACAAGTAGGTAGCCAAACCAACCCTCAAGTCCTCGATAACTCCCATGCCGTCACAAATCTTTTTCACCCAGTAGATCCATCTATCTACATCCAAAGGGTTGGATTTCCCTTGGAAAGTAGGTGGGCGTTGCCTAAAAAATTCTCGAAGAATGACCATCTTTCGATTCTCATCCTCGTTGCCCGGTACTTGAGCTATTGGATAAGCCCCACCGTTGTGGTTATGGTTTTTCCCATTCTGGTGTTGTACCAGAGTGGTTAGCTCACTCAAGCATTGATAGATGCCATTCATGGCATCAGGAGGTGTTGGTGGGTTTACTTGGCCTCCACGCCCATGCCCACGCCCCTGTCCACGTCCTCTCCCTTGTTAACCATTCATCCTGCATATCAATTCACAATTTAGTTCCTTGATGTACAAGACATGGTTAGGATGTATAGATCTTAGCATAAGACTTGCATATAAAAATTAAATCAACTCTTTCATGTAACCTAATCCTACATCTCTAGTGGTAATTCATAGCCAACAGCTCGCATGTAAGACCTAAAGCCTAGGCTTTGATACCAAAGCCTGTAACGCCCCAAAAATCACCTTGGATGACATTACATACTAAAACCATTTACATCATGAGAGCACTAAGATAATCCATAAATAAATAAGACTTCATGAAATCATCCGTAGAATTTACAATATTATCCCAAAAGAATAGACCCATCTTGGCATATACATTCCAAAAATCAACTAATGTAACGCAGTGGAAATAAGAAAATAAGACTAGATTCCACAAGGTTAAAAATGAATATCCTAGTTTAGAACAAAAGAAAGTGTCGCTCTAGGCGTCCACCTCGAGATCTACTCTCCCGTGTGTCGGAGTGTCCCAGTGTGTGGGCTCCTTGACTCCCAGCTCTTCCTCGAGAGGATAATCTAAAAAGAATACCACATATTGTCCTCTTTTGGCATGAGCATCCATACAAGGAACCTCTTACCCTCAAGACTTTGTTTCTTAAGCATCATGACTTGATCCGAAATGTGTACACCCAAGTGCAGGCGGTCAAGTTGTAGTAATAATCCGGTTTGAGTCCAGAGTCGAATCCATAGGGAACTAGTAGTTTTGGTGTTTCAAAGTAATCGGTGAAGGAGACCAATTGATCTTAACCTTTGAGATTTTTAGGATTATGAGATATGGGTGAATTCCTTAAATAGAATATTAAATTCTTTCCAAGAAATTTTCTAGACAAAATATAAGGTTGATTCAAATGGCGGAGAAGTCACTCTTTAGTTCGAGGATTGAGACATGTGGTCAACTATCTGGAATATTATATTTTTTCTTGATAACTTAATTAACTCCCGTGTCAACAGCAAGTTAATTGGAAGATAAAGATGGATTGTGAGAATTAAAATTATGGTTCCAATGTCTTATAGAAATTTACAAGAATTGTTTGTACCGAGAGTTATCGCGTCCACAAACAAGCAAGTGTTCCCAAGTGACATCTAACCATGATTTCAATGTTCCATCCTTTTAAATGAAGCTTGATAATGGTGATGATGAGAAACTACTCACTCTTCATAGCTTTGGTAAAGCTAGAAAAGTGAGTGATGCTCATCCCTCTAAGTAGAGGACTTTGCAAAGAAAAAATATAATTAACAAGGAGCTAATCTTCAACGAAGAATGAAAGAATCACGTTCCACCCTTTACAGCTTTGGTAAAGCTTTGGAAAAGTGGAAGAGTTTCACTCTTCCAAGCAAGAAGGGAGCTCAAATAATGAAAGTGCAAGACATAATTAAAAGGGTTTATGTAAAAGCATAAATGTAAAGACTAGAAGTAAATAAAGACATAAATGTAAAGACTAAATGTAAATCAAGAACATAAATGTAAAGACTAAATGTAAATAAAGGAATTACAACTCTTAAGCAATAGTAAATGTAAGCATTAACGGAAAGAAAAAAGAATGGGGATTTAACTTCCCCACTCTCTAGCAAAGAAATAATACTAAGATAAAATAGAAGAACTACAAATGAGAAACGTTGGCTACCAAGTGTTTTTTAGCCAAGTCCTCCTTCTTCCTCCCCAAACTAAGGGTATATATAGGCAAGGAGAAGGTAGTGGAGGGGGTAAAAGAATTGAGCTGAGTGTTAAAGTCAAAGTGAAAAGCCAACCACTCTGCAGGCAGTTTGTCCACACCGTTCGAACGGTTTGGGCGTTCGAACGGTCTTTCTGTCTTTGCTCTACTTTGTTCAACATTAGATGTTGTCACTGTCTGCCATTTAGGTTAGAATACACATGGTTTTCTTATGCAAATCTTCCTCCAGGTCCCTTGTACAAAGCTCCCTCAAAGTCCAAGCAAAGTTTGACTGCTCTGTCTCTCCAATAATTCTAGGGAGCGTTCGAACGGTTTGGGCGTTCGAAAGTGGCACTCAAGTGCCTGGGCCTTCTGACTGCAAGTCTGCAACACGCTATGTCTTCAGTCAGTCTGATCTTGTCCTTGCTCCAGTGGTCGTTCGAACGGTGGTTACAAAACGTTCGAACGGTTTCTCTGTTCCTCAGGACTTTGGTTCTTGGCTGCTTCGTGGTCTGTAACAGCTGGCTTGGTTTCTTACCACCGTTTGAACAGTTATGACGCTCGAACGTTGGTTCTTTCTTCAAGGCTTTTGAAATTTGTTTCCTAATGAGGTGTTTTTTCCTTCAATGGCTCTTTTTGATGACCTTGAATCCTTGTTCATTTTATGACCTGAAATCTCATCAATTAAACTCCATCAAAGTACAATTAGTCCAAAAGGGGTATAGGAATATGCTATTTTTGAGTATTAATCACATCCTTATAAGGAACCTCCCGAGAATACCACATATTGTCTTTTTTTGGCATGAGCATCCTTATAAGGAACCTTTCACCCTCAAGGCTTTGTTTATCAAGCATCCTTACAAGAAACCTCCTGAGAAGGAATAAGCATCCTTATAAGGAAACTCTCACTCATATTCGTCCAACAACCATTCAAGAAATATAATATCACCAACTATCTCAAATATCAATATATTTTCTCAAACCACAAGTAACGCCAAAAATTCCCAATTCTTCACATGTGATATTTTCAAATAGGACAATTTAAAGAAAAACATGCAAGAGATCATTATCAATATCATTTTATTGCTCAACATAAAGCACTAGAATTTTCAAAACCAAGCTTGAGTGAATATAGAGATAGAAGTCCATATTTCTCAGAGAAAAACTAGAGTTTTGATGGCTCCCCAACCATCACTTTGTTCAAAACATGATAAAGTTTGCCAAAAACATGAAGAAACAAGGAACCCATAGAAAATACATATGATTAGGAGTCAAAACTTACATATATAATAACCCTAACCTCAATGAACAAGAATGGAAGAAAACCCCTACTTTGGCTCTTGAATAACTAGGGCTTGAATCTTGAATCACTCTTAAATCTCTTATTTTTCTCTTTTTGATCTTGTGTTCTCTCCTTCTTTCTTCCTCTCTAAGTGTTTCTAGGGTTAGGAGTGATGTAATGAAGGCTAAAAAGGTGTCTCTAAGAATATATAAGGTGAACATGGACCATAAATTGCGACTTTAGAACTGTCAGATCTCTTTCAACAGTACCCATACAGTTCCAGAGCACAGTACCGGTATGGTTAACTCGCTGGACCAAATGGTTTTAGAACGCAATACCGGTATGATTTGCCCAATTTTGCCTATTTCCTACGTTTTTCATTACCATTCATCTCCAAACTCTTTCAAAACCAACACAAACTTATACAACATACATTTGCACATCAAACATAGTTGTTATAAGTTCTATTGCAAATTATTTCGTATATTCACGAGGTAAAACCAAGTTTTGACTAACATTTATAATATTAATATTTCCTACGGTTATAACCCATGGGGTTCATTTGTACACCATTACATATATTAAATTACTAAACATTTTATCATTACATTACTTTAAACATGTGGGGGTTTACATTATAGCCCAAGCATTTGAAAAACATAAATAGGGGAGAAAATCTGGTTTTCTCCCCATTCTTCAGCCGATAGAAAGAGAGAGCAAGAAGTGAGGGAAAAAAGCTTGAGATCTCCACCTTCTCTCTATGATCTACAGAGATTGGGAGCTCAAATCCACTTGGGCCAAGTACAAAAGTTATTCTCCTCGCCAAGAGCTACAAAATCATACCAAGGAGGTCGAGCTTGGGCGATTCCAAGGATGGGATTTTGGGGAAAGTGAGGATTCTAACTTGAATCAAGTTCTTGAAATTTCCTAAGGTCGTTGTACGCTTCAAGAGGTAGGGTTTCCTCTTACTTAGGTTTATTTACAACCTAGAATGTTATTATGGAATGGGTAGGTTGATAGAAATACATATCACTTGCCTATGGTTGTGATTTGGTGAAATGGGTTTTGAAAATGGATAGAATAAATTCTATCTTAAAATGGGTATGTAGAAATTATCCAATGTAGTCTCTTGACTTATGTGAATTTGTGGGCATGCTATGTGTTTACAATATTCCTTGAGAAATTAAGTGTGTTACTGCTTGTTATGTGATGACATACTTGGATGTTGTTCTAGAGAAAGACGTTGATATGAACATATTGATATATTTACATTGTGAAGGACTATGAGAATTATATGCTTTCGATATAATTTATCAGGAGATATGTGGAATATTTTTAAATGGTTCACATGGATTTCATAACATATTGAATATTGAATTATTGTTGAAATGAATTATCATATTGCATATGCACGAGAACATCGCATTTGTGGGTGTGGGTGTGGGTGCATGGTTATTGTCAACACCAAACTTGGTGGATGACCGGTGGGCTCATGTAAGATGGGTCAAAGACTTGGTTGAGTTGTACGGTTTACATGGTAAAGAGGGTTGGGGTTAGCAAAAAGGGCTAGAAGATGTATGGGGTGCAAGGCCCAGTGATTTGGATACGCATTCCGTTGTTACAAGTTCATAAAGTATGTCGGTGTACGTAGAACCATTGGTGGAAGTCCATAAATTTTGTGTCGGTTGGGTGCCTTTGGTGTAAGTCCATAAATACCCACCCCACAAAGGCCCCTGGATTGGAAAACGTCGTTTGATGTGCAACATAAATGACGGGTTAATACACATTGACACTAGCATGTGTTGCAGAGCCTAGAAAGGCTCGGGTTGAGGTTCATGAGTGAGCCTCACCTCATTTCATGACATGATAAAATCGGTTCCAACATTAGATGCATATTTTTGCTTGAAATGAATGAGTTGTTGAATGTTTCATGTGAACATTTCATATACATTTAGGTTGGGGAGTAGCTTTTTAATACTTAAAAGTAGCATTTTACTATTTATTTTTAAGACTAATTGTACTTTGATGGAGTTCAAGTGATGATATTTCAGGTCTTAAGATGAACAAGGGATCAAAGTCAACAAATATCACACCAGGATACAACACCGATAGAATAAAGGAAAAAATTAGAAAAGCTAGGACCAAGGCAATAACGTTCGAACACCAACTCACGTTCTAACATCAAAATGAATCAGGCTAAAACCAGACTGTTGAGACACAATATGTTGTAGCCAAGCATAGGATCTTGAGCAAGAACCGAAGGTACTTGAGTACCAAGTTCAAATGCCAACTAACGTTCGAATGTCCACTGGAGCACTGAAAAAACTAGACTGCCTTTGAGTTGCCGAGACATGGCATGTTGCAGTCAAGAAGACCCTGAAGTACTTAAGTACCACGTTCGAACGCCATTCAATGTTCGAACGTTCTTTGGAAGCATTAGAAGACCAGTCTGCTGCATATAGTGTGGAAGAGAACTTCACAGAAGACCACTTGAGTGAAAAAGATCAGACGTCATCTTGTGTTTGAATGCCCATAAGGCAAAGAGAGAAGAAAGCGTTCGAACGTAAGACAATGTTCGAACGTTCATAAGGCAGAAATAGCAACTACGTTCAAACGTAAACTAATGTTTGACAGTCACCCACAGACTGTCTACAGAGTTGTTGGCCTTCACTGTGATATGGGAGACAAATACTATTCACCCATCAGCTCTTATCTTTCCTCTCCCCCTCTTCCTTCCTTGCCTGTAAATACCCTTATTTGGGGAGCTTCAAAAGGGGTGCAATTTCTCTCTTAGAAATTAAGTAGTTTTTGGGAGATAAGTTTGGCCTTAGACCAACATCTCTCCATTTTTGTACTTGTTTTATGTTTACATGAAGCTTTCTTTTCTAGAATTTACATTTTTACTTTGTATACCAACCATGATGGAGGCTTGTACTCCCTGATTGTTGTTAAAACCTCACCTCCGTTAAGCCCTAAATACTATCCCTCAAACTATGCAATATATGTGTGAAGGGAAGGATTTCTTCCCCTTGGGATAGTGTCAACAGAAAGGACAAGGAGGAAGGAAAATGGGATGATGTAAATGTAGAGTGTATATGCACAAAAATGCTCCCTAATCGCAAGGAGACTTTTGCGGATCGTGTTTTACTTGGAAGAGTATTCCAAGGTCGTATCCACAAGGAAGGAAGTAAATCAAGATGAAAGTGATTTGGTGAAAATGAAAGTGAACAATCTTTGTTCTTTTGAGAGTTGTTTGGTGAAGTTTGTGCTAATGAAAAATGTAATGAGAAGAAAACAAATGTTGGCAATTCCAAAAGGTCACTCCACTCGGTATACAATCTCAACCAAAACCATTCCTCTGATCGAGCATAAATGAATGATTGATTCGTGGGAAGCCGAGGATGAGGCCGGTGAGTGTCTAAGCATAAACTCTGACTAGGCCTACGGTTTATCAAAGACTCACCGAATCATCCACCTTCAACCCAGTCAAACCAAACCATTGGTCTTTGAAGAGAGGAATAAAAATAGGTTGAAATCATATACCTAAGTGGAGGTTCCCCTTGGTCTTGCCAACCAAAGGATTTAGCTACTCATGCTTGAAATGAAAATAACAATGGAAAGAAAGTGCATTGTAATGAAATGAAGATCTCAAATAGTTAAATGCAATAACTTCTAATCTAGGAATGGAAGAGTTGAAAAACCATTTTTAGATCTATAGAAAAATGAAGAACTTCAAACAATAATGATAGAGCATTAATGAGAGCATTAAACTAAGAACCAACATCAAGAAACTTGAATTGATGACATTAAAATCAAGTTCTACAAATCCTTACAAGAGATTACAAGCCAATGCAATGGAAAGTACATGAAAAACACAACTTTCTCTTTGTAGAAAATTACTATTCATCTTCTTCTACACCTAGAGCTTCTCTCTCTATATTCAATACAATACAATAATCCCTCAACTCCTTGTGCTCTATGCTCCAAAAACGTCGTCACAGGTCTGGAGTAGCCTAGGTTATCCATCCCCTCAATAGGTAGCATAGGGCATGGGCTGAACAGGGGTGTGCAGAGCTTGTCTGCACACCCAACTCCTTCCTCTCTCTCTTTCTTCATTGATGAGCCAAACTCCAAACATCCCATCCATGGTGTGACAAGGTGAATAGTGTTGTGGGCGTGTCAGGGGAGTAGGGAAGAGCTAATAATGGGGTCCACAAAGCAGCTGGAGAAGATCTACAACATTTTGGGTCTATCAGGCGTATCGTACCGGTACGACGAACTCTAGTTGGTTTAGCGCACCGGTGTGCATACCGATATAGTTAACAAAAGTAGCATAAGCGTACCAGTACAGTTAACACCAGTAGCATAAGCGTACCGGTATGCATACCGGTACGGTTTAACTGGTTTTATGATTTTTTGTTCTTCTCCTCTCCTGAGCTATCTCCATGCTAGCTTTTTCATCCTTATTCCACTCAACTGAGTTGGGGGAGCTTAAGAAGGCTATTTTGCACATCCATTGCCTGCAAACATCAACTTCCATATTTAAAAACATATTTAGCTTAATTCTTATCCTTTAATCCTAAATTTTACTCAATTAATCAATGATTAGCACATAGAATCATGCAATATTTGGTGTTAATCACACCCCCAACTTATGTTTTGCTAGTCCCTTAGCAAAAATCAATCTCCATGCAAAATAATGGGCATACAAATAGCAATCCATAGTAATTCATCTACAAATCAGAACACAAAAATCGTAATGCAATTCACTAAATAAAAAATGGGCAAGACGGAAACAAACTGTAGTATTTCATTACTGTGGTTCAAATTGGAGTACATAGAGTTGCATATCAAAAAGAAACAAAAGTTGGCCTATTTCCAACAGCTTCTTCTACTAGGCCAAAGACAACTCCATCCTAGTGCTCTTTACTCCAACTCAAAAAAAAAAGAAGAAAAATGAATAGAACTCTACATCCTATTGTTCCTCCCCATCTCCTCCATCATAGTGATCATCCTCATCTGACTCTTCACCTTCTTCATAATCTCCCTCCTCCCCAGAATCTTTAGACTCTTCAGAATTAATATCTTCCTCCCCCTCCTCCACACCAACAGCTGTGGAGGATAGAGGGGTAGGAGGGTCAATGACAGGCTAGGACTCTCCTGGTATAGGCCGTTCTGGAAAGGTGTGCATGAACAATTCTCTCATCATTGCCTCTATTGTATCCAGACGCTGGGGAATTGAACGCTCTGGTGCAATAGTCAATGGTCCAGCCGATGACGATGCTCCCGGGGCATTAGTGCCAGTACCCACAGTCTTAGTATGCTTCCCTTTGTTCATTGCCTTTCTCTTTTTCTTGCTGGCCCTACTAATAGCACCAATCTCTGGAGGGGTCATCCTGGCAGAAGATTTTGTTTTGAATTTAAGGCAAATTCGGGTCACCAAATTCCCAAATGGTAGCTTGATCATAGGTTTTTGAGTCTCCGCAAAGATTTTCATCTCTTGCCAAACTAGAAGCGTAAAGTCAATTGCCTTCCCAGTCACCATGGCCTCTAAAAGACTCAATTTTTCTAGATTTGGTTTCTTCTCAGCACCCCTAGGCAAAAGGTTGTAATGTAGGAGCTTGTTCAGCAGTCCAAAAGTAGCCTTCAACTTCCCACTTTGAGCAATTCCTTTGAAAATGCTAGGATCCTTATACATTATTCCCACAAAGTCAGGCATTTTCTGATTCTTAGTTTTCTTATCAGGGTAAATAGTTGTGGTATCAGGTGGTCTTTGGTAATCACCCAAAAGCTCGGCGATGACATCAGGGGTCACCACAATATTTTTCCCCCGCACATTTGCTCTCAACACCTCCTCCCCATTTACTTCAGACACCGCAAAGTTTGGTAAAATTCTCTACACAACAACAGATCATAGCCATCCACAGGTTCAAACCAAAAACTCATACCGTGATTAGCAATGACTCAAATAGACTCATTCCAAGGGGTAAGAGAGATAAAATCCAAATACCTTTCACAAGTGACTCCTTTTTCCCCAATCAGCCTTTCCCTAGCCTCATTTCTAGCCTTCTTCCTTTGCTCAGTTCTATCAAAGCTAGACCCCTCACCAGTTCTTTTGCTACTTTCGACGCCTCTAGGTGGAGATGGTTCAAGTCTTATGGTCTTGGTCCAAGTCATGGATAATGAAAGTGCCTCTAAAATGAAGGACCCAAAAAATAGGTGAATAGTTGAAGCTAGTTGGAGAGAAATGGAGAGGAATGGATGTTTTGAAAGATTTGGGGAAAATTGGTATCTAGGGTTAGGGCTTTAAGGTGGAGATACTTGTAGATTTATAGGGGGAGAAGACGGGATTTGGGTAGTTAAGAGGTTTTCGGGTGAGAGAGATGAAGGGTTAGGGCCAAAATAATGGTGGAAAATGAAGGGTTTAAGCTGAGGTTTTAAATTAAAACCCCGACTTTTGGTGTGTCAGATAATGCGTACCGGTATGCGAACTCCAGTAGCCTCAATGTACTGATACACGTACCGGTACAGTTTAGCTGAGTTTTTAGAAATCTCCTGCTGAGCAATCTTTCACCACTCCATTTCACTGTAAGAGCTCCCTAACTATTCTAACATCCTTTACATGACTACAACCACACTCTAGACAAACATCGCACTTCTAAACCCCAATTTGAACCATCATGCCCAGTTTATTACCGGAATTTCAGTGCGATTTAAAGTTTTGATGCATTTGATAGGCAAGGGATGAATTACTAACTCAACCTATCAAAATGATCATTCAAAAAGCACATCAAAAAGATCATAAACCAAACATTTCCAAATGATGTCCAATATCATCAACTTGAGCAATATTCCCCCATTCTGAAAACATAGAGCTAAATGACAAATTTCTCAAATGACTGAACCAAGTGAACATGGACAACCCCATGGTCTTAGATACTAGTCTAAAGTATGCATCTACAAATTAATTTTCAACTTGTGTGCAAATGAATTAAACAAGTAATTTGACCATTTACAAACAGAATTCGCGTTCGAAAGGCTAGACAATCTCAGTTTCAATGCAAAACTCACCAAGGGACACTCTTAAGCAATAAATGCACCCAAGTTATCCTGGTATACACTCCATGTGTACATGTGATATAGAATCTTGCATTCAAAAACGAAGTGCTCACATGTAATCCAAAAAATGAAGTTCATATGTGAAAATGAAACGGCCTTGGCATAGTCTCATGAATAGAATGCTAGTGCATTAGATAGTAGGACATTACTCATCATTTCTTTGAAGTTATGCACCTCCCATGCTTCTCTAGATCCCTTAGGACTTTTAAAGGTTATAATGGGGCCTTGGGGTGATATATAGGTAAAAGAAAAATGAAAGATATGGGGTAACAAAAAGAGTTGTTTCGAGTGAGAGACTTTTAATCTTGGAAAAACACTTCCCTTTTCATGGAATTTTGATTCTCATATCATCACCACTCCCTAAGCTTCTTCTTTTTTTATGACATTTCCTTTTTCTCTTTCTTCTCTTTTCTTATTTCACCCATTTTTCTCATTTTCTTGTATTTTTCATTCTTTTATGTTCAACTCATTGAGTTTCAATCCTCATTCATTCCTTTTGTTTGCATTTCCTCACCACAGTTCCTTCTTTTTTAATCTCTCATATCCGCTTTAGGAACAACCAATGGAAGGTAGGTATTTCTTATTTTCTTTGGCTTGGTTGCATGTGTGGCATAGAAAAGAATTTTAAAATAGGCTCAATCAAGGCACTAGGGATAAAATTTGCACAAGAACATGGCTAAGGCTCAAAATATTCAATGATGGCCTAAGATCACTTCCAAGTCCGAATGGGAATGCATTATATGCTCAAGACAAATCAGTCTACTAACCCAATGCAACTAACCAAAACAAGCATAATGAGAGTATTAAACAAGTTTGATATTGAAAAATTATTCTCTGAGTAATTGTAATTTCCCTCGAAAAAGGTTTGGCACTAAAGCTCTCATGGGTCCTTACTCATCTCCACTACTTATGTCGAGCTTAAAAACATGAATCCAATCCGTAAATTGCTGAAATTACACATTCAAGAGTCACGTACATATGAGTTGGAAAATTAATACATAAA
>CM042184.1:22143385-22157617 GCA_023539305.1 Ilex asprella
GACCCATGTAACGTAGTCCGAACAGTCCTATAGTCTCGAGCATCAGTGACCACATTTGTTTTATCGGGGTGGTAATATAAAGTGAAGTCATAGTCTTCCAGATATTTCATCCACATACGTTACCTCATGTTCAGGCCCCACTATGAATAGATGTACTTTAGACTTTTGTGGTCTGAAAATACCTCGAACGACTGCCAACTCCATGTCATATGTGGGGTAATTCTGCTTGTGGTTCTTTAACTGTCGAGAACCATAAGCCACTACCCTCCTGAACTATATCAAAACACATCCAAGTCCATTCTTAGAGGTATCACAATGCACTTTGTACCTTTGTCCCCTCACTAGAACTTCAGAATTGGAGCTAAAGTAAGCCTCCTCTTCAACTCTTGGAATGCCTTCTCGCACGAATCATTCCACTCAAACTTGACCTCTTTTCGGGTCAACCTCATCATAGGTACAACTAATCAAGAAAAGTCCTCAATGAACCTCCTATAATACCCTACCAATCCCAAGAAACTGCGTATCTCAAAGATTGACTTCGGCCTCTCCCAGTTCATGATTGCCTCAACCTTCTCTAGGTCCATGGATACACCCAAATTCAATACTACGTGTCCTAAAACTTCCACCGTAGTAAGCTAAAATTCACACTTACTGAATTTGGCATTAAACTGATGGTCTCTCAAGGTCTAGAGAACAACCCTCAAATGACCCTCATGTTCCTCCTCAGACTTGGAGTAGATCAAGATGTCGTCAACAAAGACTACGACGAACTAATCTAGATAGGGTTAGAACACCCTGTTCATGAGATCCATGAATGCCACCAGGGCACTCGTCAATCTGAAAGGCATGATGGCAAACTCGAAATGCCCATACCACATCCTAAACGCTGTCTTAGGGATATCAGTCTCTCTAACCCTCAACTGATGGTAACCAGTATGGAGATCTATCTTGGAGTAGACCTGCGCTCCTCTCAATTGATCAAATAAATCATCAATCCAAGACAAATGATACCTATTATTGATAGTTACCCTATTCAACTGCTGGTAGTCTATGCATAGTCAAAGGATCTTGTCCTTCTTCTTGGCAAACAACACTGAAGTGTCCCAAGGGGAAGTGCTTGGTCTTATAAAGCCCTTGTCCAACAATTCTTACAATTAGACCTCGAGCTCTAGCAATTCAGCAGATGCCATCCTATATGGAGTTATAGAAATGGGTATTGTATCGAGGTGCAACTCAATGGTGAAGTCTACATCCTTATGTAGAGGTAATCCCGGTAGTTCATACAGAAAAACATCCTCGTACACATAAACCACCCGAGGTAGACCCAACTCTTGCCTCGCCTCGTCTTCTAAGGCAAGACTTGCTAACCAACCCACCATCTGCCCATGCCATCGGGAGTCATACACTACTTGAGGTAAAGCATCATGCTTGTTCCCCTAGAACTTGAAGCAAACACTTTCTAGTGTATAGGCGGTAACTCTCTTACAATCACAATCAATGAAAACACGGTGTGCCATCAATCAGTCCATCCCAAGTATGACATAAAACTCCAACATGTCCACGACTTTAAGGTCCATGGTGAGTAGAATCCTCGAGATTTCTAACTCATAACCCCGACATATCTGATCATCCCTCACCCTAGCCCCTAGGGGAGAACTCAAATGTAATGGCTCTTCTAGGGTTTCAACCTCTAAGCCTAAATCTTTCACATAAGATGCAACAATAAAAGAATGAGATGCACCAGAGTCAAATTATTCATTTGTTCTTGATTTTAAAACTTGTTATTTAATTGTTCTTGATATCAAAAGTTGATATTCAATTGTTCATGATATCAAAACTTGATATTCATTTGTTCTTGATTTCAAAACTTGATATTCCTTCGTTCTTGAATTCAAAAACTCTAGTGTTTTGTTTGGAACAATAAAACTATATCTTTTTGATGATCTCTTGCTTATTTTTCTTGAGTTGTTATATTGGAAAAATACTTATGAAATTGAGGGTTTTTGAGATAGTTCTGATTTGAAAAATTGGTTGTTGTTGCATCTCTTGTATGGTTTATTGTGATGGACTTGAATTACCTTCGAGAGCTATCGTAGAGTGTTAGAGGTTAGTCTATCCTAGTGGGGGTGAGATGGTTGCCTAACACTTGTAGTGGATTGTTGATTATGAGAATAACCACTGTTGTTCACGTAAGTTCGAGGCTGAGGGATGGTATACCTTTCCTTGGAAGGATTTGTTAATGTCGTGGGAGACGGTATATGTCCTTCCTAAAGTGGTTTGTGATCTGGCCCCTGTGGGGAATGTGATGGGTGAACGAGTTAGAATTGTTGTGTAGATTCCTAAGAAGCGAGCAACATACATAAGATACAAATATAATTGGGGATATAGATACATATTATGGGTAATGGTACAAGTTGTGCGCTGTGATTTGGTGTTGTAAAAATGGTTTATTACAGGAACTTACTGGAAATGGTCTATGGTTGGAAATGGCTTGTTGTTGGGAATTGGTTTTACTTCTTCATTTACTTTATTGATATTGCTTAAACTTAAGATCGGTTGAACTGTCACTGTTTTCTTTCAAAAGTTATAAATGATATTTGTGAAATGAGACCGACTAGTTTTATAAGTTTTCAAAACCTGTTCAAGTTTTGGAGGATTTTTCTACAGAGCTTAGTGCTCACCCCCTACAAACAATATTTATTCTCAGATTTTGGTTTAGAGGAAGAGCTCAGAGTCGATGAGCAAGTAGCTTGGGCAGCTCAATTGGATGGAAGCGTGGATCTCGAGTGGAATGTCTAGAGTTGCTCTCTTTATGTCCTAGACTAGGAGATGCATTTTGAAATAGTGTATGAATGATATTATGTATATTCCGCTGCATGATAATACTTGTTTTGTGGGATGTAAAATCCATGGTTTGGCATATTCTTTTGGATTATGCTATAGATATTATGTATGATTAATGAAATTTTCTTTATTTACAGATTTCATTAGTTGCTCTCACTATTCTTTCATTAGTTACAAAGCCAACTCCTTTGAAGCTCCCATAATGGGAGTATTTATAGACAAAGAGAAGAAGCAAAGGAGTGTGAAAGAATAGTGCAAGACCGCCAAAGCTCAAGTGAAAACCAACCACTCTGCAGCTAGTCTGGGGATGACGTTCGAATGTTGTCTGGCGTTCGAACGTTGATTCTGTCTTTGCTTGATGGGCGTTCGAATACCAGATGGAGTCTGATCTTCCCATTCAAGTGGTCTGTGGTCTTCAACGAGAGTCATTTCCATAATCCATATACAACTTGACTTTGCACTCAGTAGCCTTCAATAATTCAGGACAACGTTCGAACGTGATTTGGCGGTTGAACGTGGTACTCAAGTACTTAAGTGTTTTCCTCTTGGGCTGCAACATACCATGTCTCAGCATCCTGGTCCTCAAATAATTCAAGGGGACGTTCGAATGTAAGTCAGTATTCGACCATTCTTGCTTTGTTCCAAGTTTCTCCAATTTTGCTCTATGGCATACTGGTGTTGCATGAAAGTTTGATACTCATTGTCTTTGGACCTTTGTTCAATTTATGTCCTTAAATGTCATCATTTCAACTCCATCAAAGTATAATTAGTCTTAAAAGGCATAATAGTATGTTAATTTTAACTACTAACCAGTACATACTAGTTATATTTCCTTTATTGTTACGTTTTTATTTTGATCATGTTGTAGTATAGATTTTAGCATGAAGTTGTTTACCTCTTTCTAATTTGGATTGAATTCATTTTGAACATTATCATAACAAATCTTATTCAGTGTGATGTTTGAGTCTAAGTTGAGGGGTTTAAAGAAGATTTTTTGTGTTCCATTTTCCCTTTAATATTTATATCACAAAAAAAAAGAGAAAAAAAGGGTATCCTATTTCCCATGTTACTTTCATTTTTCTCTTTGCATGATTCCTTGTGCATTAAAGACAATGCATTGTTCAAGTTAGGGGGTGAGGTGCACCATTTACATTTTCCACCACTTTTAGTATAGAATAGTTGAAAATGTGAATTTTTTTTTTTGAAAATTTGAAATTTTTGTGTGGAAAATGTCTAATATTGAACTATATTCCTCTGTCCTAATTGTTATGGGATCTTCATTTTGAACTTTGAACACATGAGTAAACCATATTACATGTGATTGGAATAGTGTTAACAAAGCAACAAAAGAACGGTTATTCGAATAAAATTAGAATTTGGCATAATCTCATGAAAGGATATTAACCTTACATCAGACATATTATCAACATTCTCACTTTTTGGTTTGATAAGATTAACATAAATATATTATTTCTAGAATCAGAAAGGACTTTCTTTGGGTTGTCATGTGGCAATCGGTTTAGGGTTTAAGAAACAACATTAGTGGGATTCAAAAACTATATTTTCTTCTTCTTGTGGCACACCTCTTCTTTTCTAAGACTTTGCATGTTCAGCCTTTCCACTTTTCACTTTCTTGGCTTTTTTCTTTCTTTGTTTTTCTTTTTATTTTTAGTTACATATTTTTCTTTTCTTTGCTCATTTCTACCTTTCTTCCATCTTGTGCTTTTATGTATCATACTGATTTTAAAGAGGGTGCAAGAAAATTATGTAGCAAAGGTATGTTTAATATACTTTTATGTGGCTTGGGTATTTTTCTGGTTCCATGAAAGGAATTTATACTTTTTCAGGCTCAATAACGGTTGACTAAGATATAATTTTTCAAAAGAAATGGTTAAGATTCAATATTAAACAAAAATGGCGTAAGATCATTTTCCAGAAATCATACATCTATATAATTACTAAGTAAGAAAATTTCAAGGATAACACTAACAATACAATCTAATGAGTGTTAATAAAAACAAAATTTATGAGATTATTCAAAGAAAATTTACCATTGAATCGACGATTCTTATTTGAGTAGATGTAGACTATCTTTCCAAGAAAAATTAGCTCAAATTCTTTAATTGGTTTTTACATCTTCACTATATAGCAAAGAGTGTAATATTTTACAAGGTTTCTAAAATAAAGAAATCTCTTTGTGTTCATAAGTTTAAGTTTAAACAAAAATATTAAGACAATACACAACTAAAATATAAAAATCCCACGTGATCAGATTAAGGTTATTCTTGTTAAGCATGGGAATATTAACCTAATTCATCTGAGCTAATCTTTCTAACTAAAAAATATGAGTCCCACATTAACTAACAAAAACAAATTTAAACACAAATAAATTCAAAACTAAAAATATGTTCAAAACATAAAGTAATTTAAAGTGCATAATTTAAAAGATGAGTGAAAGATAGCAAAGT
Source organism: Ilex asprella (assembly GCA_023539305.1). Taxonomy (NCBI): domain Eukaryota; kingdom Viridiplantae; phylum Streptophyta; class Magnoliopsida; order Aquifoliales; family Aquifoliaceae; genus Ilex; species Ilex asprella. Next base: position 22,148,698 of record CM042184.1, read on the forward strand.
ATTTTGTAGCATCTCCAGTCTTTAAGAAGTAGATTGTCCTTCTCCAAAATGTTCCCGAAGCAGCCTCAACATCTCTGCTTGATTTTACTCATAATCAATCATGCGTTGATTTATCTGGGTCATGTTGGTACCAAGAAGGGTGATAGTGGTTCCAAGCTAGTTAACCCTCGTTTCCAATCCTAACAAAATCTGTCTATCGGTCCTATCATCCATTGGTATGAATAGTTAATCTTCTTGTGGTGGAGGCTGTTGTTGCGGGAAAAATTCTTTGAGTACTTGGAATGGATATTCTTGTGGTGGAGGTGGTGCTTCAGGTTGTTCCTTAGGCTATACTCCATGGCTTTTCTTCAATGAAGTTTTATCTAGTGGTCCAAAATGTTCCACTGTTTTACATGACTGATCAACAATTACTCTCTTGTCCTTGAATAATTGAGAAACTAATATAGCATATGAGAGTGAGAGTTTCTTTCTATCCACAGTAAGTAACATTTGATCCATGATAAGATTTGGAAGATCAAATGTGTGTCGTATCCCAAAAGAATATACAAAGTAGGCCTGCTCAGTATAAATCTGATTTTCTAGGCTAGGGGTAACAAATTGTTTACGGTAATCAAATTCAGAATTCGATATTTGTCTATCAAATCCCCCTGTTTTATGTATTTATTTGGCCTTCCCCAAAAAAAAACTTGTGACACCCCAAAATCCAAGGGTCCTGTATCAACCGTTAACAACCCATCAACCCGCGAAAACACTCATGGATGTCGCTTAACACCACACCACGTCGATAACATCCCCTTATCGGGATTATAACCCACAATGTAATTTGGGTTCAATTATTCATTTGACCCAACCCAAGTCCAATACACCATGATTTACACTCCATTAGGGTCCATTTAAAGGAAGGAAACTCAAAGCCCAAAGTTTTGCAAAACAATTTAAAATTTTCAAAATTTTGGAGAGTGTACCGGTACATTTTGTGGATAGCATACCAGTACTGCGTACCAGTACGATATGCTCTCTGGATAGCTCCATACAGGTACACTGTACCGATACAATTTGTCTGGATTTGCTTGTTTCACCTGTTTTTCATTTCAAACCCTTCCACAATCATCCCATACATGATTAACAACATTTCCAACATAAAAATTGTTACATACAAGTTCTATTACATTCATTCACATAAATTTATATGTCAAAAACTAAGTTTTCATAAATGTTTTACAAAAATTCAAAACAAAGCCACATCTCGACTTTTCTTCACCCTTGATGGTCCAGATGAGAGCCGTCCGCCGTCGTGTGGCCCATACATGAAATATTTTTCCATATAGAATGAGCTACGCTCAATAGAGTATCCCCTACCGAGACTACTCCCCCATAGATACACATGTGGTGTTCACATGCAACAACAATTATCCACACAACTCCAATCAAATGTATGCAACTCAATGATGAAATTTACTATGATATGTCATGCAATGAGGTGAGGCTTGTTCATGCACTTAATCGGAGCCCTTTCCGGCTCCTCAACACATGCAAGTGCCAATGTGTATGAAACCGTCATCTATGTTACACAACAAATGAAGTTTACAAATCTAGGTCTTTCTTGGGGTGGATATTCATGGACTTACACCAACGACACCCAACTGGCACGAAATTCATCGACTTCCACCAATGGTTTCATGTACGCTGATACACTTTATGGGCTCTTATACAAACGGAGTGCGTACCCAACCAACGAGTCACTCACCCGACAGATATTCTAACCCCTTCTTACTAACCCCAACTCAACTTATCATGCAACCATGCGGGTTAGCTAGGCCTTCGGCCCAATTTTTCCAAGCCTACCGTCAATCACCAAGTGTGTTGTTGACAAGCATGCACACACCCATGTGATGATATGTTTACGTGCATATGCAGTGTGATACACCATTTCAATAATAATTATGTCCCATATGTATGAATGTCATATGGATTAATTTAACTACTTTTCTCCATATTCAAGGCCAATTATATCAATTGCTTATAATCACCAAAATCCTTCACAATGTCAAAACATAAAATAACACATATTGACATATCTTTCCAACACAATTCACAAGCATGTTATTCCAATTTCATCAAAACAACAAACTTCAAACACTCAATCATTTTATCAACACGTATGCAAGGCACAACTCATGAAACAAATAGAATGCCTTAAATTTCATATTTTGAAGAAATTACATAGGTTATTTTTACACATCAAATTCAAGCTAAAGTTTTGCTTAAGTCATCATATGCCAAGTTTTCTCATTCCATGTCCATAAACACGTCTTAGGTCAATTTCTATATCAAACCCTTAGTCTATCCACACCCAAGGGTCAAATAAATTCAAAGTAGGAAGAACCCTACCTCCTGGAGCGTTGAAATGAATGTAGAAACTTCAAGAACACCACCCAAGCCCCAAAAACCTTGATTTCTCCAAAGTCTCCTCTTGGAACTTCGGTGAACTCCTTCGATCTTGGTACGTATACACATTCCTTGTCGCGTAGATGAAGTTTAACTCTTGGCTCGACGGATTCCGACCGACAAAACTCCAAGAATCAGCTAAAGAAATTGTGTTTTCTCTCTCTTTATCTCCACCGTTGGAACTCAGAAAAATGGGGAGATATTTTGTGCCAAAATATAAGATTTTAGCCCTATTTATAATTTTCAAGACTTGGCTCACATCGTGCCATGTGTCCCCCACTTATTCGAGTCTATTTTCGCCTTGAAACAATTTATTTCGTTCTGGTTTAGGTTCAAATTAATTTTATTTGTACTTTTATCCAATTTTAAGGTAATTTTACAAAATTTATTTGTGGGGATCTTTGTGAGGTCAATTGCCACCTAGTTACCTTGAATGACGTGCAAAAATCAGGCTATATCAGAATTTGACAAAATTTGACAAGGTGACTAGATTTCGTGATAAGAATCCAACGGTGAAGTCCGTTGTTTCACATGAGATCGAGAGAATACGTATTTTAAATCTATAATTTCAATGGCAAATGACCATTTTACCCTTTTTCAGAAAAAATTTAAAATTTCCTGGGTTTTACATTATTTTCCCCTTAAAAGAATTTCGTTTTTGTAATTCAAACTTACTTGAACGTACAATCACATGCATATGGAACAATCATCTAATGCTAAATGACTATAAGAATCAACCTCTATCCTCAAATTAGAAAGGATAATTGGTATGCATAGTGTCCTCATTCTCCCATGTCGCCTCCTCCACTCCTCGGTGATGCCACAGTACCTTCACTAGCCTTACGGTCTTGCCTTGCCAAACCTGATCCCGGTTGTCCATAATACGCACCGGTCCCTCCTCAAAGGTATCATCTGCATCAACAACAAGCTCGCCCCATTCCACCACATGAGTTGGATATGGGGTGTATTTTCGGAGCATAAAGACACGGAACACCACATGAACACTCGATAGATTTGGCGGTAATGCCAGCTGGTATGTAACGGTACATACCCTCTCGAGTACTTCGAAGGGCCCAACATACCTCGGCGATAGTTTTCATTACTTGCCGAACCTGACCACTCCACTCTTAGGCATCACCTTCAAGAAGATATGATCTCCCACCTCAAACTCTAAACGTCATCATCGTTTGTTGGCGTAGCTCTTCTGACAGCTTTAAGCCATGAAAAGACACTTTCGTACTAACTCCACCTTCTCTGAGGTGTCTCCAACCAATTTCAGACCAGCAGAGGTTCTCTCCCCTACCTCTGTCCCACAAATCAAAGAACGACAAGGCCTCCCATATAGTGCCTCATTGGGTGCCATCACTATACTCGCTTGATAACTATTGTTGTAGGCGAACTCCACTAAGGGTAAATATTCTTCCCAGGTACCCTTGAGATCTAGGACACATGCCCACAGCATGTCCTCTAAAGTCTGGATGGTCCTCTCCGACTAAATGTCTATCTTGGGATAAAACGCAGTACTCATCATCAACTGTACCCCTATGGCTTGTTGGAAACTCTTCCAAAAATGAGTCGTAAATCTGGGATCCTGATCCGATACTGTAGATATGGGTACCCCATGCAATCGAACAACCTCCCTACATACAACTTGCAGAATTCTTCCAGTGTGAAGGTCATCCGCACTGCCAAAAAGTGTGCTGACTTAGTAAGCCGATCCACTATCACCCATATTGTGTCATGTCCCCACAATGTTCGCAGCAAGTAGGTCACAAAATCTATCGTGACATGCTCCCACTTCCACTCAGCTATCTCCAAAGGTTAGAGTAAGTCTGCTAGTCTCTGGTGCTCAGCCTTTATCTGCTGACATGTGAGACATCGGCTAACAAAGTCATCAACTTGTCTCTTCATTCCACTCCAGTAATACTGGCAACGAAGATTATGATACCTCTCCGTGCCACCTGGATGTACAAAAAAATGGGAGTAATGGAACTCCTTAAGGATCTTCCCACTCAGCTTCGCCAACTAGGGAACCATAATCCTTTCCCTATACAGAAGACTACCATCAGTATGAATGGTCCAGCCCTCATCACCTGTACCCGGCTGTACTCGGTCCTTAATGGACACTATCTCTAGGTCTTGACCCTAGGACTTAATCACCCTATTCAGTAGGGAAGGTGTAGCCACCTAACTTCCCAACGTACCTTGAGCCTGACCCTGACTTATGCAACGTAGTCCGAACTGCCCCACATTCTTGAGCATCTGCCACTCCCGGGAAGCCAAACTAGCCAAGACTCCTTGTGACTTCTAGCTGTGTGCATCAGCCACCACATTTGTCTTCTAAGGGTGGTATGCAAAGTGAAGTCATAGTCATCCAGATATTCCATCCACATGCGTTGCCTCATGTTCTAGGTTCGCTGTGTAAAGTTGTACTTCAGACTTTTGTGGTCTGAAAACACCTCGAACTGCTCACCGCATAGATAATGGCGCCAAGGCTTCAATGCAAAGACTATGGCCGCCAACTCCATGCCATATGTGAAATAATTCTACTTATGGTTCTTTAACTATCAAGAACAATAAGCCATTACCCTCCCAGACTGTATCAAAACACATCCAAGTCCTTTGTTAGAGGCATTGCAATACACTGTGTACCTCTGTCCCCTTACTGGACTACCAGAATAGGAGCTGAAGTAAGCCTACTCTTCAACTCTTAGGATGCCTTCTTGCACGCATCATTTAACTCATGCTTGACCTCTTTTCAAGTCAACCTCGTCATAGGTGCAACTAATCGAGAGAAGTTCTCAATGAACCTTCTATAATACTCTACCAATCTCAAGAAACTACGTATCTCGAAGACTGACTTTGGCCTCTCCCAGTTCATGATTGCCTCAACCTTCTTCGGGTCCATGGATACACCCGAAGCCGGCACTACGTGTCCTAAAAATTTCACCGCATTAAACCAAAATTTAGACTTACTGAATTTGGCTTACAAGTAATGGTCCCTCAAGGTCTGGAGAACAACCCTTAAGTGCCACTCACGCTCCTCCTCAAACTTTGAATAGATCACCATGTCGTCAACAAAGACTACAACGAACTGATTTAGATAGGGTTGGAACACCCTGTGCATGAGATCTCTGAATGTCGTTGGGACATTTGTAAATCCGAAAGGCATGATGGTAAACTCGAAATGCCCATACCAAGTCCTAAACACTGTCTTAAGGATATCAGTCTCCTTAACCCTCAACTGATGGTAACCGGTGTCGAGATCTATCTTGGAGTAGACCCGCGCTCCTCTTAGTTGATCAAACAAATAATCAATCTGCAGTAAAGGATACCTATTCTTGATAGTTACCCTATTCAACTGTTAGTAGTCTATGCATAGTGGAAGGGCCTTATCCTTCCTCTTGGCAAACAACATCGGAGCGCCCCAAGGGGTAGTACTCGGACTAATAAAGCCCTTGTCTAACAATTCTTGCTATTAGACTTTGAGCTCTTGTAACTCAGCAGGTGTCATCCTATGTGGAGTCATAGAAATGGGCGATCTATCGGGGTGCTACTCAATGGTGAAGTCTACATCCCTATGTAGAGGTAATCCCGGTTGTTCATCTAGAAAACATCCATGTACTCACAAACCACCCGAGGTAGACCCAACTCTTGTCTCTCCTTGCCTTCTAGGGTAAGGCTTACAGGCCAACCCATCAACAACCCGTGCCAACGTGAGTCATGTAGTGCTTGAGGTAAAGCATCATGCTTTTCACCTTGGAACTTGAAACAAACACCTTCTGGCGTATAAGCAGTGACCCTCTTCCGATCACAATCTATAACAACACGGTGTGTCTGATTGTCCAAAAACATTGTTGTTTCCTAACCTCTTACATGAACCCTTAAATATGTATTTGGCTTATGTGTGTGGGTGAGTGTCACTCTCACTCGGATTCATGCAAGAGAAAGGGCAACGAAATGGTGATATGAAATGGAATGAACAAAATGTGTGAATTATGAAATGTGAACAAAAGTGTTCCCCAATTGCAAGGAGTCTTTCGCGTGTCGTGTTTTACTTGGAAGAGTATTCCAAGGTCGTCTCCTCAGGGAAGGAAAGTTCAAGTGTGTGAATGTGATTTTGCAAAAGGGTAAAGAAAGTATAAAATCTTTTGGTTTGGGTTTTGGTGAGTGAAGTTTGGACTAAAATGAAATAAAACAAGTGTTGGCCAATTCAAAGGTTTACTCCAATGAGGATGCCAATTCAACTCAAAGCCTTCCTCCAATGATACATAAGTGAACGATTGATTTGTGGGAAGCTCGGGACAAGATGGTGAAGATCCAAGCATAAACCTTGGCTAGGCCTATGAAATATCAAGGACTCACAACCATGTCCACACTCAACCCAGTCAAACCGAACCACCGTACACCGAGTGGAGGAAAGAAGAAGAGTTGAAATGGAATACTCAAGGGGAGATCTCCCTTGGATTACCCAACTTAAAATCTAGCTACTCATGCATAAAGGAAAGACAAGCATAATTTAAATGGACATAATGAGGAAATGAAGCATGGAACTTGAACTAATACAAGAAAACTTAGACTAAGAAGAAAGAAATACAATACCCATTTCAAAACTAAAAATAAAGAAAAATTAACACAACAATGGTAGAAACAAGAACATGTAACTAAACTTGCAATATACTTGAAATGAATGAGATTAAAGTGCAAGAGTTAAAGATTACAAGAGTCTTACAATAAACTACAAGTGAAAAGATGGAAGAAAATGCAAAAATATAAATTTCTCACACTATGACACTATTCATCATCTTCTTCCATGGGAGCTTTCTAAGCTTAGGTAGCTACCTTTTCAATGTGAGTGGAATGTTGTATATATGATGAAGGAAGACTTGCTTTTTCGTCCATAGAGTGATGCCTCAGCTGTGTGATGTGATCCCCATCAATAGGGGCTCCAAGGGATGGGTGGTGTAGGCTAGGACAAGCCTCCACTTTCCTCTTTTCCATGCTTCTCCTCGCTCCTCCTCATTAATGCATAAGCATCATCAAGTCCAAGTAGGGATAAGGGATACCTTCTAGACGTGTATGGAATGTCAGGGGACTTGTTAGAGAAGTGTAAGTGGGACCCCCAAGTTACAGAATTAAGTTACAGGCTGTTTGGACAATCTGGCCAAAATCTTCTGGAAGGTCAATGCAAAACCTTCTAGAAGGTTTCAATCCAGTAGGTTAAACCTTCCGGATGGTCTTGCGGAAGGTGACTGCTCAGGACTAACTTTAGTAATATTGTCATAACTTTTGATCCAACTGTTGGATTGAGTTGAAATTTTGACACAATACAGAAGACATCCAGACCTACAACTTTTGTGTTTTGTACTTTTTTAAATTCGAAGTAGATCATGGTAAACAAATGGGAAAAAACGGTACTATGTCAAAACTTTGAGAACCCAGTGGGCAAAACCTTCTGGAATCTTTATGGACAAACCTTCCAGAATGTCTTCATCCAAATTTCATTTTTCATGGTTTCTTTACCTTCCAAGCCTCTCAATAGTCAATTAATATGTCAATCACTTCACCATACATTCAAACTTAAATGCAAAGCCCTAAAAGCTATCATTTATGCTATAATGATTGCAACATCAAAATTTCCACATTATTCATAACGTTAACTAATTCTAAATAATTAAATGCAAAGTTAAGTTAAAAAGCATGTAATGAGACCCTCAAATATGCAATATTTTGTGCTCATCAGTGTTGTCAACCAGTCCATCCCAAGGATGACATCAAACTCCAACATGTCCATGACCCTAAGGTCCACGGTGAGTAGAGTCCCCAAGATTTCTAACTCACAACCCCACTAAATTTGATCATCCCTCACCCTAGCCCCTATGAGAGAACTCATATGCAATGGATCTTCCAGGGTTTCAACCTCCAAGCCCAAATCTTTCACACAAGATGCAACAATAAAAGAATGAAATGCACCAGAGTTAAATAATACTCTTTCCCAGAAGCGAGAGAGTAGAAATGTACCTTGGATAACCTACTGATCCACTGGCTCAGTCTGAGGTGTGATGGTGTAGACACGCCCTTGGGTCCCCGAAGTCTCGGCCTGTGAATCTTGCCCTCGACCCTGACCCATGCTTTGGCCCATCTGGCCTGTTGGTGGGATTCCTGCACGTGAAGTAGTTTGGGCATGTGCGTTACCCTAGTACGGATACTGGCTTTGCTGGCCTATGGTGGGGTAGGGAGAAACAAAATGTGTCTATGGCTGCCCCAACCAAAGACTAGGACTGGGATGTCCCATTGCTCTAGGATCCCTGCGGTTGAGGACAATCCTTCCTTATATAACCCGATTGGTGACAAAAGTCTTCTAGCCTGCCTGGTAGGTAGACCTGAAGTTTCCCCCGCCTTGGGAGGGTCGACCTTGGCCTTGTCCTTGATAGCCACAACCCTGCCCTTGATGGTCCTACGGAGCAGAAGT
>CM042184.1:22157627-22174436 GCA_023539305.1 Ilex asprella
CCTTGATAGCCACAACCCTGCCCTTGATGGTCCTACGGAGCAGAAGTCCATTACTTCTTCCCTATATTAGAATAAGAGGATTGGCTCTCATTCTTCTTATCTTTAACACCCACTTCTAGGATGTTCCGTACATCTTCCACCTTTCTCTTTATGGTTATAGTTGTCTCAACCATCAAGTCAAAGTCTTAAAGAAGAAGACTCCCAATTTTACCCTAAATGGACAATTTCAGCCCATCCTCAAACTTCGGCTCCTTGGCCATATTTGTGGCCACATAATCATTAGCGAAACGAACTAATTCCATGAACTTAGCCACGTATTCTAGCGCTGCCATAGTACCTTGTTTCAGATTTAAGAACTCACGTGCCTTAGCTTGCCAGACAGACGCCAAAAAATATTTGCCCATGAAGAGCTCTTGGAATTCTCCCCGTGTCATTGCCTCCAAGTTTCTTGAGGCCCTTATCTAATCCCACCATAATTCGAATTCTCCCTCTAGCTGGAAAGTAGCTAGTGCTACCTTAGTGGCATCAGAAAGTCATCTCTATAGTCCCTAAAATCTTTTCAACCAGCAGGAACCAACGGTCAGCTACCATCTGGTCCGCCCTTCCCATGAAAGTCGGAGGATGGTGTGCCTTGAACTTTTGGAGGTTACCTGAAAACCTCTGTATCCCACATTTGCACTAATCTGTGCAATAGTAGCAGCTGTAGCACTAGCCTGTGCAATAGTAGCTACCGCCTTACCAATAGCCTTCACAAAGGCTTGGTGATCAAAGGCTGGTGGTGGTTGGTTGTTCCACCCACCGCCTCGGTGTCTCCTTCCTCTACTTGCCATCTACACACACGCAAGATAACAGTAGAGCCTCACATAGTATCCTAAGATAGGAATCAAAATTGAAACATTGAGAATTCTCTCATTGTCTCACTAGTAATGAGTATGCCACCAACTAGTAGACATTTACCCCTTGAACCAACCCGTTCATCTTTTTTCGAAACCCAAGGTTATGTTTTTCTAACCTTAGTGTATCTCTTTCCATATACATTTCACCATTCATATAATTCACATAATACATAGCATATAACATGTAGCATATTAAAGTACATAACAGGAAATTCATAATGAATGCAATGGTCTAGGCCCATGCCCATCAAGCCCTAGGTTAATCGTATACCTAAGCTCTGATACTAAGCTGTGACATCCCAAAATCCGGGCGTCCTTTATCAATCGTTGATAACCCATCAACCTGCGGAAACACCCATGGATGTCGCTTAACCCGACACCACGTCGATAACATCCCCTAGTCAAGATTAAAGTGTGGGTAGGGAGTTATCCTGAGACGCCATGAAATTTTGGTTCAATTTCATATGTTTACCTTTATCTTAATGTGTACATGAATTTGCATAAAAAATTATTTTTAATTTGACGTTCGAGCGCCAAGTGACGTCCGAACGTCCAATACTTATAGCACTTTGCCTATGATGAACTCTCTGATGGAACCAAAAGTACTAGAAGCTCAACAAGTTTCAACGCCAGTAGAACGTTCGAACGAGATCTATGTTCGAACGCCAATAGATCGTTCGTACAAAGAGAGCTTCTAGTACATTGGTCCCTTACAGAACAAAAAAATACTGGGAGCTCACCATGTTCGAACGACACCCACGTTCGAATGATATTTTAAAATCCTTAAATATACGTTCAAACGTAACTAACATTCGAACGACACCTCTCAGACTATAAATGCCTGGATCATCTTCCCCATTCAAAATCCCCAAAATTCTCCAAACCCTAGAACACCTTTTACTACCCTTAAAACTCCACCTATTCCCCATCTCCACCACAAATCAACTGCCCCAAAGCTATTCCACATCAAAAATACCCAATTTTCACCAAATAACCAAGATTTTCCACACCCTCTCAAGCACAAAATTGAGAAAACTCCATGCCTAGGGTTAAGCTTCTTGTCCAGTGCAATCAAACAATAAGCCAGGAACCTAACTTTGTAGAAGAAGTTAGTGAAGAAAAAGAGGGAAAAAAGTGAAGAAGAGGTATAATCGAACAAGATTTTTCAGTGCACTCAAAGCCGAAAGTTATGAAAACTTCTTTTAAAACCATGTCGTAGTTTGTGAAAGAGATGTGGTGATTACTGATTTTGCGAAATTAGGATTGTTTGAGGAAATGGATAGGAGGAATTGGGTGTGGTATTTGAGGAATTGTGGGGACGCCGTTGTTAACTTGGTGAAGGGGTTTAACTCCAACGCCGAGATCATGAACGACGCAATCCAGACATACGTAAGAGGAAACCACATTGATGTAGATGAAGCATACATCAAGGAAGTGAGGCAAGAGGTGCCTCGGGAACAAAACCCAACTTAGCCGCCAAAAAAGAATGTTAAGTTAGATGTGGTTGGGATAGAGTTAACAGGGTTATCTAATTTTTCATGGGGAGGAAGGAGATTTTTGAAAAAAGGGGAGCTCACTGACAAATACAAAATGCTAAATTTGATTATGGTATCCGACCTCGCTCCCGTAGGACAAAAAAATGAGATTTTGCCTGAAATGGTTTGCTTGCTCTATGCACTGGGAATAGGGCAAAGCATTGACCTCTCCTCATTGATTCTAAATGAAATGAAGATGGGTTGTGATGAGAAAATGAGTGGGCTCCCTTTTGGTACTTTGGTGATTGAGATATGCACTTATAATGGGGTGATGCTAAGGCCCAAGATGGAGATCCAAAATCCAATAGAAACACTTAACAAGGCATCATTTAGAAGGAGCCAAGGACATAGTAGCACCCCAGTGGCAAGACAAGAAGTGCCACCACCACGAGGAGCTGATGAGGTGCAAGATGAGATTGACCAAGAGGAGGAGAGAGAGATGGAGATGGAGATGGAGATGGAGATGGGGATGGAGAGGTAGTTGATGCAGCCAGAGGAGGCAGGGCCTAGCACCAGCACCCTGAGATCACTTCGAGAGACTATGCTTGGCATAGAGGCCAACCAAGACAAGATTCTCCGACAGCAGGAGGAGATTCTTGGCTCCCGAGGGGTGGAGCTTGTGGATTAAGTAGATCTGGAGGAGATTGAGAGATCTATTTCTGTTCTTGAGAGGAGGTTTGTTTATTTGTTTGTTTGTTGTTTGTTTCTTATTTGGTAGTTGTTGTGGATATTTTTAAGTTTTTGGTGCGTTTGATTTTTTGTGAATGAATTGAATCTGGAAACGTGATAGATGATGATATTTTGTGGAAATGAACGATTTAATTTATCAGTTTTATCTGTTTAAATTGCATGTACAAAATTAGAACTTTAGGAATTCTTGTTAATAAATAAAGGTACAAATGTGGATGTTAAGCCTGCTTGTTAAAGACACTAATCAAATGATCGGTTCGATACACAACTTAGCAATCTAGACTTAAAACCACAACTCTTTAAACGATGATATTTTCTCTATGCTTAAATTATCAAATGTACATTAGTATTTGTCATTTTCAAGGTACAAGATGATCGGACTAAAAAATGAAATCGGTATATAACCAACATTCCCTAGAAAATCCGACATAATCAGTAGAGATAACAAAGGATACCATTGTAGGTTTTGAGTTTTACAATGCTTCTGAGAGAATATCATCACTTAATCAATGAAAGCTTTTTCATTTTATTTCTTTCAATAATCTCACTAACCTTGTCTTGATTGACCCAACAAAAGTGATCTGTTGACATATTCCACAAAAAGCACATGCATACGACACATACATGTGGACAAACTTGAGAAGTGATTTTAGGCCATCTTTTAATTTGACTTTGAGCCTAGACCATTTCTTTTGTAAAATTGTATCCCTAGTTAGCAATGTTTGAGCCTTCAAAGAATAAATTCTTTTTCAAAAAACCCATATTATGACCAAGCCACAAGAAAATACACTGGACAAACCTTGCTATCTAATTTTCTCACACCCTCTTATCTATCAATATGATACAAAAAAAAAGAGGGGAAAGACGTAGATGGCCACTAGTGCATAAAGGAAAAAGTCAAGGAAAATAACAAAAAGTGTAAAAGAAACAAAAAGAAAAGGACTTGCCAAGAAAGTGAAAAATGAAAAAAAAAAAAAAGAAAGAAAGAAATACCATTCCCAGACAAAAATGTCAAAAAGGGGTGTGCCAAAATACATAAAAGAGATAGCTTTTGAACTCCTCCGACATCATTTTGTTAGCCACTGACCTTTGGCCACATTACAACCTATGCAAAGCCCTAATTGATCTCAAGTCTGATGCATGTGTATGTATTGTTAATCAAAAGTGGGGGTATGTTAAATAGGTATTACTTTAAATTGCATTAATATTCCTTCATGAAATAATGCTAACAACATGATTAGTTTACTTTCTCAAAACTTCACTCATTTACTAAATCGTGCATGTGAATTTTTGACTGGCCATCTTTTAATTACATGCTCCTTGAGAGACAAGTCACTATATTCTGAGTGAATTTTTGTAGAGGGCATTCTTAAGAGAGGTTTGTGATATCAAAACTATCCATGGAGGGTGGTAATAGGGAATGTTTGTTATTTAACAATTCTTATTTCTTGAATGACCATCCTACTACTCAGGGAATTCCAAATGCTAATGTGGCAGATGCTAATTTTTGTATAGAGTCAATATCGAAGAATGAGGAGCATGCTGATTAAAAGTCGAAATTGAGGGTTGTGTGATAACACTCGTCCACTAGGGTAAAGCTAGTGGTTTAACGTCTTGTTACATAAGCTAAATACAACTGGATGACCTACGAAAATGACATTAAAAATAAATATTTTTATTCAATTATTGTATTACTAGGGACTAGCAATATTTAAGTTGGGGTTGTGATTAGTACTTAAAGTAGCATTTTACTATGCCTTTTTTAGACTAATTATTCTATAATGGAGTTTAAGTGATGTAATTTCAGGTCCTAAAGTGAGCAAGGGTTCAAGAACAACAAATATCACATTTGATTGTAACACCAATGCATTAGGGAACAAAATTGGAGAAGCTTGGAACAAAGTAGGACTGTTTGAACGCCAACTAACACTCAAACGTCCACTGAAACAAAGACAGGACCAGACTGTGAAGACATGGTGTGTTGCAGCAAAGAAGGAAGTGCACTTGAGTACCACGTTTGAAATCCAACTAACGTTCGAACGTGGTCCAAAAATGTTGTTGTTTCCTATCCTCTTAACACAACCCCTCAAATATGTATATGGCTTATGTGTGTGGGTGAGTGTCACTCTCACTCGGATTCAAGTAAGAGAAAGGGCAGTGAAATGGTGGTGGAATGAAATGCGTGTGAACAAAAGTGCTCCCCAATCGCAAGGAGACTTTCGCGTGTCGTGGTTTTACTTGAAAAAGTATTCCAAGGTCGTCTCCTCAGGGAAGGAAAGTTCAAGTTGTGTGAAGGTGATTTTGGTGGAAAAGAGAAAGTGTAAAAATCTTTGAGGTTGAGTTTTTTGGTGTTTTGTGTTCTTAAGGAAAATGCAAGAAAACAAAATGTTGGCTAATCCAAGAGGTCACTCCAATAAGAATGTCCAATCAACTCGAAACCTTCATCCAAGGGTTTATAGATGAACAATTGATTCGTGGGAAGCTAGGGATGAAATGGTGAGGATCCAAGCATAAACCGTGACTAGGCCTATGGAATATCAAAGACTCACCACCACATCCACTCTCAACCCAGTCAAACTGAACCACCGCACACCGAGAGAGGAAAGAAAAAGAGTTGAAATGGAATCCTCAAAGGAAGGTCTCCCTTGAATTATCCAACTTAAAATCTAGCTACTCATGATTAAATGAAAGACAAGCATAATGTAAATGGACATAATGAAGAAATGAAGCATGGAACTTAACTAAATGCAAGAAAACATAAACTAAGAAGAAAAATATTCAATACACATTTTAAGCTTGAAATGAAGATCTTAAATGCAACAATGGTGAAAGCTAAAACATGTAATTAAACTTGAAATATACTTGGAATAAAATAGATTACAATGCAAGAAATAAGGATTACAAGAGAATTACAACTTACTGCAATGAAATGGATGGAGAAATTGCAAAAACTTAACATTGCTACTATTTATCATCTTCCTCACTAAACTACTCCTAGCTTAGGTAGCCACACCCCTGTCTTGAGGAAAAATACTGAATATATTGGTGAAAGAGTGAAGCATTTTCATCCATGGAGGGTCCCAATAGCCTGTGGTAAGTTTTCCACAAAAAGGGGGCTGAGTTGATTGAGTCTTGCAGGCTTCCCCTTCTCTCCCTTTCCATGCTTCTCCTCTCACTTCCTCATTAATGCCCAAGCATCATCAAGTCCAAGTAGGGGTGAGGAAGACCTTCTAGACGTGTAAAGAATGTCAGGGGACTTGTTGGAGAAGTGTAGGTGGGTCCCCCAAGTTGCAGAGTTAAGTTACAGGTTGTTTGGGCAATCTGGGCAAAACCTTCTAGAAGGTTTAGCCTACTGGAATAAACCTTATGGAAGGTCATAGCTCAGGACCATTTTTGGTAGAAACTTCATAACTTTGGATCCAACCGTTGGATGCAGCTGAAATTTTGATACAATATAGAGAACATCCATATCTACAACTTTCATGTTTTGAATATTTTCAAATTCTAAGTATATCATGGTGAACAAATGAAAAAATAGTAGTACAGTGTCAAAACTTTGAGAAACCAATGGGCAAAACCTTCCAGAAGGTTTATGGACAAACCTTCTGGAAGGTTTATGGACAAACCTTCCGGAAGGTTTTCATCCAAATTACTTTTCTCATGGTTTCTTTACCTTACAAGCCTCCCAACACTCAATTAATATGTTCAACACTTCATCATACATTCAAACTTAATTGCAAAGTTCTAAAAACCATCATTTATGCTATGATTACCTGCAACATCAACATTTCCACATTATTCATAACTTTAACTAATTCTAAATAATTAATATGCAAAGTTAAGTTAAGAAGCATGCAATTAGGCCAACAAATATGTAATATTTTGTGCTCATCATCCACTGAAGACCTGGGTAATGAGTGTCAAATGCCAAGTCCTGCATGAAGTATGGAAGTAGGTTTTCTCAGAGGATGATAGACCACTTGAGTGATATGGTCAAACCCCATCTATCGTTCAAACGCCTACAAAGTAAAAACAGAAGACATACTCAAACAACAGACACCGTTCGAACGTCCATACTGCTAAAACATAGACAACGTTCGAATGCCAACTCACATTCAAACGTTCTCCACAGACTGCCTGCAGAGTAGTTGGTCAATCACTGGAACTTGGGCGGCATCCATTATTCATTCATTCATTCTTGTCACTTCCTCTTCTTCCTTGCACATAAATACTCCCATTTGGGTGAGCTTCAAAAAAAACTTTCTCTTGTAAATTAAGGTGTTGTTTTTTGAGATAAGTTTGGCACTAGACTAAAATATCTTCATTTTGTACTTGTGTTATGTTTATAGAAGCCTTTCTTACTTGAATTTACCTTCGCACTTGTTATACCAACCATGATGGAGGCTTGTACGCTCCTTGTTGTTGGATATTCAGTCTTTTATTTACTTAATTTTTACATTCATGTTGTAGCAACTATGATGGAGGCTTAGACTCCCCTTGAAGTTGTACTTGCTCTTATTTACATATATCAAGAGAGATGGTTCATCTTTTGGTTGTGGTGGAAACCCTCCAAAAGTAACTAGCTTTCTTCTACTTTCTTTTGATAGCTTCTTTCACTTCCATTGCTTGAGCATCCTTCTTTCTTAGAGCAGTGAAACTCTTCTACTTTTTGAGAGTTTTACCAGAGCAGTGAAGGGTGGAACATGATTGACTAATTCTTCATTGAAGATTGGCTCCTTGGTTGTTGTTCTTTTATTTTGTAAGTTCATTACTTGGAGGGATGAGCATCACTCACTTTTCTAGCTTTACCAAAGCCATGAAGAGTGAGTAGTTTCTTATTCACTCTTTAGTAACTGGTGAAGGGCGTGTATAAATTATCCGTAAGTTATATTTGTGCTTTGTTCTAATGCTTAATGTTTATTTCCCCTTGCTTATTGAATGATTGATTACATCTAGCAAAGTTAAGCTACTTTGTATAATCGTAGTTCTTTCTATGACATGGATGACTCTTGCATAGAAAGAATTGTAATTTTAAGGCAAGTACCCCGGCAAGATCTTCATGAATATCCTTCAATCCTCCCCATTATTGTGCTTCATTTAAAGAATAAAGTATTAATGTCATGGTTGGATGTCTTGTAGAAACACTTGCTTATTTGTAGACGGGTTAAGTCACGACACAGATAATTCTTCTAAACTTCTAGGAAGACATCAAAATCATGTTCTTAATTCTCAAAATCCAACTTTATCTTCCGATTAACCTGTCATTGACATGGGAGTTAATTGAGTTATCCAGAATAAATATAATAAACCAAATAATGAACTATATACCCAGATCCTTGAACTAAAGAGTGACTTTCTTTTCATTAGAACATATCTTATATTTTGCCTAGAAAACTTTATTAGAAAGAATTTCATATTTAATCCAAAAAAATCTCTAAAACTAACAACTCTAAATCACCAAGGTTACAATCAATTGGTCTTCTCTACTACTTACATTGAAACACCAACTCAAAGTTCTCTGTGGATTCAACTCCGGACTCAAATCGGATTATTACTACAGCTTGACCGCTTGCACTTGTGTGTACACACTTCCGATCAAGTCAACCTCTAGAGTTTGAGGTGGGAGATCTTGTCTTCATAAAGGTGATGCCTAAAAGAAAAGTGGTCAGGTTCAACAAGCGGGGAAAGTTATCACCTAGATATATCGGGCCCTTCAAGATACTCGTGAGGGTAGGTTCAGTTGCGTACCGATTGACATTAGCACCAAATCTATCGGGTGTTCACGTGGTGTTCCTTGTCTTTATGCTCTAGAAGTATTCTTTTGATTCGACACATGTGGTGGATTGGGGTGAGTTGATTGTGATGCGAATGAGACCTTCAAGGAGGGACCGATATGTATCATGGATAACAGGGATCAGGTTTTTCAAGGTAAGACCATGAGACTAGTTAAGGTGTTGTGGCAGAATCGAGGAGTGGAGGAGGCAACATGGGAGCGTGAGGACACTATACGTAAGCTATCCTTTCTTATTCGAGGTTAGAGGTACATTATTATAGTCATCTAGTCTTATATGACTGTTGTATATGCATGTGGTTGAATGTGCATGTGTGTATGAATTACGGGGACGAAATTCTTTTGAGGGAGAAGAATATAAAACATGGGTAAATTTAAATTTTTCTAAAAAGGGAAAAATAGTAATTCATCACTATAATATGGATTTAAAATTCATATTTCTCTAGAGTGCGGATGACGAAACAGACCTCACCGTTTGATTCGTCTTGTAAAATTTAGTTGTCCTATCAATTTTCGTCAAATTCTGAGATAGTCAAATTTTTCACATTTTACGAGATGACTCGGTGTCGAATGACCTCACAAAGGTCCCCAAAAATAGAAATTATAAAATTTTCTTATAATTGAAGTAAAATAATTTAAACTTAAATCAGGATAAAATTAATCATTTAGGGGAAAAAACAGACCCGAACAAGGAGGCGTGCGGCGCGACGTGGACAAAGTGTTAATGCTTATAATATATGAAAAAATATCTGATTTTTAGGAATAATATTCTTCATTTTATAGTGGGAAAAACATGTGGAGGAAGGGAGAGGGAAATGAGAGAGAAAAAGAAAGTTTTCTAGGCTTCTCGCTACGATTTTTGCCTCTCCGTCGCACGAATCAACTCAAGCCTAGAATCAAACCTGCTCTTCTCAATGAGAGCTGTGCTTACGTACCAAAAATGAAGGATTTCACTGAAGATCCAAAGGAATGATTTTGGAAAAACCTAAGGTTCTAGGTTGGGGTTGGTGTTGAAGTTCTACACTTCATTTTACGCTCTAAGAGGTAGGGTTCTCTCCTACTTTGGTTTCTTTCTAACCTATGGGTCCATGTGAAATTGGTAGGTATATGGAACTATACATGTCACTTGCCTCTTGTTATGGAAGTGAGGAATTGGGTATAAAAATGGCTTGACCAAATTCTAGCTTAAATATGATATGTGAAAGCTATTGGTGTAAACTCTTGGAAATTGGGTTTATGTGGGCTGTTTTGTGTATTTTAAAACTTTTC
This sequence comes from Ilex asprella, assembly GCA_023539305.1. Taxonomy (NCBI): domain Eukaryota; kingdom Viridiplantae; phylum Streptophyta; class Magnoliopsida; order Aquifoliales; family Aquifoliaceae; genus Ilex; species Ilex asprella. Next base: position 22,167,809 of record CM042184.1, read on the forward strand.
TATTATAGTTGGGTTAATGGAAAAGGGTAGGTATATAGAAATATATATTTCACTTGCCTATGGTTATGGCGTAGGTGTAGAAATGATTTAATCAATTTCTAGTTTGAAATTGATATGTGAAGTTCCATGTAAAAATTCTTAGAGCTTGGTATTGTGTGTGCATGCTATGTGTTATATAGTGGCTTGTGAAAGAAATGAGTTATTTACATAGGTTATGTGATAATATGATCGGTGCATTGAATGTATTTTGCTAAATATCTATGTGAGAATTAAGCTTGTTATGGCATAATTTATGTATGACACGCTTGACAAAAAGGTAATTGATTTATGTTGTTAATATATTAGCTTTAGGATGAATTGTGGTAATTATGTGCATTAGATAACAATTACTATAGCATATGCAAAATTATGTGGTTAAATTGATCCATGTGGCATTCATTATATATGAGACTTGACATTGACATGCATTGTTTCATTACTTTGTATTTGCACGAAGACTATTGCATTAGGTGGGTGTGTGTTCATGGTGCAATCGAACACCACAGTTGGTGATTGATGGGTTAGCTCGAGAATGTCAGGTTAAAAATATGACCGAGTCGCATTGTTGCATGAATATGGAGTCGGGGTTAGCAAGAAGGGCTTGAAAATTCCTCGGGCGAGAGACCCGATGACTTGGATACGTACTCCAGTGGTATAAGAATTCATAATGTGTGTCGCTGTACGTGGAACTATTGGTGGAAGTCCATGAATTCTGTGTCGGTTGGGTGCCATTGGTGTAAGTCCATAAATACCCACCCCACGAAATAACCGGAGATTTTAAAAGGATCATTGTATGAAATTCATAAATGACAGATTTTCTACACTTTAGCATTGCATTGTGTTGCGGGAGTGTATGAGGGCTCGAGTTAAAGTGCGTGGGTGAGTTTCATCTCATTTTATGGCATGACATGGTAAAAGAATTCCAACATTGAATTGCATATTCTAGTTTAGAATGGTTGTTGATTGTTACCTATGCACATTCATAAGTATCTAGGGTGGGGTGTAGCCTCTATAGGAGATACTCTATTGAGCATTGCTCACCTTTTACGGAAAAACGTTTTAGGTGCAGGATACACACCGGTGGACGACTCTCATTTGGAGCCTCAAGGGTGAAGAGAGGCTAAATTGTGGCCTTTAACCTTGGTTTTTGTAAAACTTTTGTTAAACCTATGTTTTGGGCATGTAATATATGTAAAACAATTGTAATCGAACTTATATGGACTACTTTTAATATAACCTTGCATGTTTTTATATCAGTATGGATAAAAGAACTCGGTGTGGTCAATGTTTACTCATAAATGGACCCGGTGCGGTCAATGTTGTATATTGGACCTCAGATGGGTCATGTGATTGTATATTGCACAGGTTGTGTTTTGAGTAGAGTTTCTTATACAAAGGAGACTCTGCCCGAATTTCGTTAAATTATGGACCCCGATAAATGGGGCATAATGACGTGATATCAATTTACATGATATCCATGAATATTCTGCGAGTTGATGGTTGATCAATGGATCCCCCGATTTTGGGGTGTCATTGAATTATTCAACTACAGAAAAAGAATTACTTGTTGTGTTTGCATTACAAAAATTTCATTCATATCTGGCTGGATCATCAATTGTTGTATTTACTGATCATGCAGCTTTAAAATATTTACTTACTAAAAAAGATATTAAATCACGTCTCCTACGTTGGATTTTGTTACTTCAAGAATTTAATCTTATCATTAAAGATAAGAAGAGAATTGAAAATGTGGTAGCAGATCACTTGTCAAGACTAAAATATGATATAAAGGAAGAATCAATTCCGATTAGAGAAATTTTTCCAGATGAATAACTTTTTGCAATAAAAGAAGTACCATGGTATGCAGATATAACCAATTATTTAACTACTAATACTATCCCTTCTAATTATACTTGGACTGATAGAAATAAGTTTCTGAGTGAAGTAGGTAATATTTTTTGGGAAGATCCTTATTTATTTAAGTACTACAAAGATCAGATAATAAGACGTTGTGTACCTAATCATGAAATTGGTCCGGTATTTCAATTTTGTCACTCTGAAGATTGTGAAGGCCATTTTAATTCAAAGAAAACAGCTGTAAAAATTTTGTTGTGTGGATTCTATTGGCCAAATCTCTTTAAAGATGTTCATATTTTTTGTTTAAATTGTGACAGATGTGGAATATTTGAAAAAAAATATGATGTCTTTAAACCCTATCTTAATTGTTGAAATTTTTTATTGTTGGGGCATTGATTTATGGGACTAGTTCCCCCATTTTTTGTTATCTGTACATTTTAGTTGCAGTTGACTATGTTTTTAAATGGGTAGAAGCAATTCCATATAGAAATAATGATCATAGAACAATGGTCAAGTTTTTAAAAGAAAATATTTTATCCAGATTTGGAATTCCTCGAACCATTATCAGTGACGGTAGATTACATTTTTGTAATAAAGTGTTTGAAAATCTTATGAAAAAATACTCGATTTCTCATAAAATATCTATTTTGTATCATCCACAGACAAGTGGGCAAGCCGAATTAGCTAATAGGGAGATAAAACACATTTTAGAAAAAACAGTAAATCCAGATCGTAAGGATTGGTCTTTGAGATTGACTGATGCGCTTTGAGCTTATCGTACTGCATATAAAACTATCTTAGAAATGTCTCCTTATTGGTTAGTTTTGGGTAAACCATGTCACTTGCCTTTAGAATTTGAACATGGAGCATATTGGGCAATCAAAATGATGAATTTTGATATGGATAAAAATGGAATTGCTCGTAAACTGCAAATTAATGAATTAGAAGAATTAAGAAATTAAGCTTATGAAATGCAAAGATTGCTAAATCCAAAATAAAAAAATTTCATAATAAAAATATGATGCAAAAATCTTTTGAACCTTCTCAAAAAAATAATGCTTTATAATGCAAAGCTTCATCTATTTCCGGAAAAATTAAGATTGAGATGGATATCTCCTTATATTGTCAAACAAGTTTTTGACTATGGTGTAATTGAAATTGAGAATCCATTAACCAGAAATATTATCAAAGTAAATGGTCAAAGGCTTAAACCCTAATATAAGGGATTTACTGTAGATATAACTTCTATACAACTATTTGAACCAACCTATGTATTCTGAAAAACTTATATTCTTGTTTGATTATAAATAAAAGTACTAATCGTTTCTTATTTCTATGACAGATCTCCTGAATGAGAACCAACTATCTTAATCGTTGAACAACAACAAACTGCAGATTTTCATATTTTATACATTACGGACGATGTTTCCATATTGCTGGGAGAGGAAGGAATTATTAAAATAAATTTTAAAATATGTGTGTTTGTGTGTTATTAAAAATTTTGTTCGTCTTCGTGATTGGCAGACGTTAAAGAGCCAGATAGTGAGTCAAATGTTTGAGTCGTTTTTAATTTTTTTAAAAAAAAAAGTACACAAAGGGTGAGAAGTTGTTCTGGTTAAGTTTAATTTTACTGCATCATCTTCTGAAAGATATACATGCATTGATCATGCAAAAAAGCTAGTAGAGTTAGAAATTTAGAAAATTTTGAAAGTCAAGCAGGACCATTACGTGGAAAGAGTACATTTTCTAAACAATGACGAACAAATCGTCTCAGTGGTTGTGTAGGATGTGGTTGTTTAGAGCATTTGAGATAATATAATCAGTGTGCGAAAATCAATTTCACGTCGAGCATTAGATTGTCTTCAGTGGATTAGGTATGAGCAGAGTAAGGACTGCTCTGAGATGCCATCCTATTCTACTCCTATGTTGTCAAGATGCCTGAATAGTGAAGTTAATCGTGTCATTAGTATTAATGAAGACTCTGAGTCTAAATAAAAATATAATCAAATGATGTATAATTTTGGAATAGTACATAAATGTAAATAACTATACATGAATTGGAAAAAAAATAAAAAATAAAAGATAAAAATAAAAAATATATATAACAAATAAATAAATAATAAAACCAATTTTTTTGAAAAAAAAAAAAGAGTGGTTAGCAAAGTTTATAGAATTTGTAAATTTGTATTTAACTTTGTAACTGCAAGATTTTGAAATAAAGAAAGTAGAATTGCAGAAAATCCAAAGCAGCAGTCGGCAGTAGACAAAGCAAAAACCAGTCAGCCAGCACCGGCCAGACGGTGGAGCTATTGTCCGAACGGCAGTACATATATAAATACCTCCTGCATGCAGAAACCGATCAATTCACTCCCTTGCAACTTGAAATTTGAAAAACAACTGATTTTCTCCAAAGAATTCCTCTCAAATCTGCTACACTTAACTGTTTTTCTTCAAATCTGCTCCGAGTATTCACTTACCCATTACATTTTGAAGGTTTCTACCAATTAAAATCAGTTGAAACCAAGTATTCAATAAGAAATTAGGGAAAACATGGATTCAAGGCGTCGGAAGAGAGGATCTTCAATTTGTGCACAAAGGGATCAACCTCAAGCTCCTCCCCAACAACGTGGACTAAGAAATATCTACAATAGACCTGGTACGATGATAATTTTATGTCTAAAACTATCATTTTTGAAAGCCCAGTTATTTTTAAGGATTTTAAAAACGTAGAAGTTAGACAAATTCTTTTAAAAAGAGGATGGTTGGATTATGTTAGATTTATAACTATTGCTTATGATTGCTTGGTCTATGATTTCTATAGTAATGCAAAAATAATTGGAGAACAAGAATTGCATGAATTTGTTCGGGGTATTGTTTTCCAAGTTACATCGGCTATTATAGCTAAAAATTTTTAGCCCATGCAAAGACCACCAAACCCGTTAAATCCTTGCACTGAATTACTAGATTTGAATGACGTGGGGAGAGAATTGACGGGTAATCCAGAGTTTGTTTGGGGTAGACCAAATAAATATATAAAGCAAGGGGATCTGATAGACAAATTCAAAATTATAAATATGATTACAGTAAATAGTTTCCCCAAGCTCAAAAAATTAGATTTATACTGAGCTAACCTATTTTGTATATGTTATTGGGATGGGACACACCATTGATCTTCCAAACTTTATCATGGATCAAATGCTACTTTCTAGTGGATAGAAAGAAACTCTCACTTCCGTATGCTATGTTAGTTTCTCAATTATGAAGGAACAAAAGAGTGATTGTTGATCTTTCATGAAAAACGGTGGAACATTTTGGACCGTTAGAAAAAACATCTTTAAAGAAGAGTTATAGAGTGTAGGCTGAGGAACAACTCGACGCACCACTTTCATAACAAGATGAGCCTTCCAAGTACCCGAAGAATTCTTTCCATAAGAACAGCCTCCATCATAAGAAGATCAACCATATATACTAGTGGATGACAGGACCGATAGAAAGATCTTTCTAGGATTGGAGACCACTATCACCCATATCAATCAACATATGGATAATTATGAGTAGAATCAAGATGAGATTTTAAGGCTACTGAGAGAGCATTTTGGGGGAGGACCATCTACTTCTAAAAGACTAGAGATTCTACAAAAAAAAAAACTTTGCTATCTTTCACCAACTTTTTAATTATGCATTATAATTTACTTTATGTTTTGAACTTGTTTGCGTTTAAATTTGTTTTCTTTGGTTAGTTAATATGTGACTCATGTTTTCGAGTTGGGACGATTTGTTCATATGATTCTTGGATGAATTAAGTTAATATTCCCATACTTAGCAAGAATAACCTTAATCTGATCACACGGAATTTTCATATTTTAATTGTATATTATCATAATATTTTTGTTTAAACTTATTTTTATAAGCACAAAGAAATTTCTTTATTTTAGAAACCTCGGGAAACATTACACTCTTTGCATATATAGTTGGGAATTTTTGAGATATGCTCGTAAAAGGAGAAATTGTGGATTTTGTATTTAATTGGAATTGTTGGTGAATTGAGACTATATTGATTTTCTCATTTGTATGGTTGTTGTTATGTACTTGGATTGCCATCGAGAGATGCTGTAGAATGTTAGAGGTTAGTCTATCCTAGTGGGGGTGACATGGTTTCTTAACACTTATAGTGGATTGTTATTTGGTAATGCAACCACTATCATTCACTGGATCTCAAACAACGGATGGTATACTTTTTCTGGGAAAGGACTTGTCACTGCCATTGGGATGGTAGACGCTCTTTCCTAAAGTGATTGTGATTGTGATGGGTGGATTAGGTGTAATCGTTGGGTAGATTCCTGAGAAGCAATCAACATACATGGTATGGGGATAAACCAATATGCATGGGATGATGGGTTGGATCGTCTTGGCTGGTGCATTGGTATGGGACAACGCATCGAAAGACACTCTGCCGAAATGGCTTAAAGTTGGAAATGGTATATTGTTGTGAAATTTACTTTATCCTTTCACTTGATTATTGTTACAGCTTAAACCTGAGATCTATTTTAAATGTCCTATTTTTTCTTCAAAATTGATATATGTTATTTAGGAAATGAGACATATCAGTTTTTATCTGTTTTCTAAACCTTGTTCGAGTTTGGGAGATTTTTTCTACAGAGCTTCGTGCTCATCCCCTACTGTTCAACATTTTACAGATTATGGGCTAGAGGAGGAGCTCGGTGCTAATGAG
>CM042184.1:22174536-22203112 GCA_023539305.1 Ilex asprella
ATTCCTGAGAAGCAATCAACATACATGGTACGGGGATAAACCAATATGCATGGGATGATGGGTTGGATCGTCTTGGCTGGTGCATTGGTATGGGACAACGCATCGAAAGACACTCTGCCGAAATGACTTAAAGTTGGAAATGGTATATTGTTGTGAAATTTACTTTATCCTTTCACTTGATTATTGTTAAAGCTTAAACCTGAGATCTATTTTAAATGTCCTATTTTTTCTTCAAAATTGATATATGTTATTTAGGAAATGAGACATATCAGTTTTTATCTGTTTTCTAAACCTTGTTCGAATTTGGGAGATTTTTTCTACAGAGCTTCGTGCTCATCCCCTACTGTTCAACATTTTACAGATTATGGGCTAGAGGAGGAGCTCGGTGCTAACGAGACGGGCCATGGAGAAGCTTCATTAGAGGGGTACTTGATTCCCGAGTGGGACATATAGAGATGTCATTTTTTTTTGTGCTAGACTAGGAAAAATTATGTATAATCTTGTAAAGTCTAGTATTTTGTTTATTCCGCTGCTAAGTTCAAATGTAATTCTTTTGATGTAGAAACCATGGTTTGGGCTATTCTTTTGGGATAATGTTGTAAATGTTATGGATGACTTTATGAAGGCTTATTTATTAATGGATTATATTAGTGCTTTCATGATGTAAATGATTTTAGAATGTAATGCCGTCCAATGTGGTATTTGGGGCGTTTCAGGTTTTGGTATCAGAGCCTAGACTTTAGGTCGTACCTGAGAGCTATTGGTTGTGAACTATCACTGGAGTATTAGGTTTGGTTGAATACACTTTAGGCTTGAATTTGTTTGAAGTTATATGTTTATAAAATTGGAAAATTTTTTGTTTAGTTAGGTTAGGGATTTACTTATTTATTTATTTATTTTGTTCGAATTCATTGAGTTGTCTTGCCACGCAATCGATTTTGTGGCCACTGATGAAAAGAGAGCTAAACGTTTTGAACAAAGTTTGAGGCTTTCCATTCACAAGAAGTTGGTTGCACTCCAAATTTGAGAATACATGAATCTAGTGGAATGGACGGACGTGGTGGAGAGAGACACACATCAGACCTGACGAAGACAAAAATTTTGCTAAAGGAGGTCCCCTGAGAGTCGGTGATTGCTTGTAAAACCTCACCTCTGTTAAACCCTAAATATTATCCCTTAGACTATGCAATGTATGAGCGAAGGGGAGAATTTCTCTCCCTTGGGATAGTGTCAAAAGAAAGGGCAAGGAGGATGGAAAATGGGATGATGTAAATATGAGATGTAAATGCACAAAAAGTTCCCCAATAGCAAGGAGACTTTCATGGGTCGTGTTTTACTTGGAGGTATTCCAAGGTCGATTCCACGGGGAAGGAAGTAAACTAATGTGAAAGTGACTTGATGAAAATGAAAGTGTAAAAATCTTTGTGGTTGAAAGTTGTTTGGTGGAGTGTATATCAATGAGAATGTAGAGAGAAAAAAAATGTTGGTAAACCCAAGAGGTCACTCCAATGGGGATACCATCTTAACTCAAAATCCTCCACCGATAGAGCATGAATGAACGATTGATTCGGGAGAAGCTAGGGGTATGATTGGTGAGTATCTAAGCATAAACCGTGGCTAAGCCTACAGAATATCAAAGGCTCACCAACATATCCACTCTCAACCCCGTCAAACCGTACCATTAGACTCATAAGAGAGGGAGGAAAATGAGTTGGTGTGGTATACCCTAATGGAGGTTCCCCTTTGGATTTGCCAACCTAATGATTTAGCTACTCATGCTTGAAATGAGATGAAAAATGTAATGAAAGTGCATGAAGAACTATGAAGACTTAAAGTAACTAGTGCAAGGAATTAAAGACTAGGAGTGAAAGCATTTTAAATCCATTTTACTGCTAAGAAAATGAAATACTAGGAACATCAATGGTAAGTCTTTAAATGCACATTAAACCAACAAGAAACATGAAGGAAATCAACATTAATGAAATTCAATGAATTTCTAAGGACCCTTACAATAGATTACACGAAAAAGTAATGAAGAAAATGCAGAAAAATCAATTTATCTCTCTAAGAACACTGTTCATCGTCATCTATCCAGGAGCTCTTCTCTCTATATCTCTACTCTATGCAATGATGTTGAACTCCTTGGTTCTCTTTGCTCCAAAATGTCCCTCCCTAGCTCCGGGGTGGCCTAGGGTGTCTCTTCCATCTAGGGGTTGCAGAGAGCATGGCCTGAACAGGGGTGTGCAGAGCTTGTCTGCACACCCAGCTCCTTCCTCTCTCTCTCTCTCTTCATTGATGAGCCTGGCTTCAAAACATTCAATCCATGGTGTGAACAAGGTGAATAGTATTGTGGGCATGTCAGGGGAGTAGGGGAGAGTTGATGGTAGGGTCCACAAAGTGATAGAGCTCCTGTTGCAGAGATTCTGGGGAAGAAATCGACAGACCATACCAGTACAGCGTACCGGTACGGTACCGTTTTTGTTGTTTCTGCTGCATCCGCCACCATTAAGCTATCCAAATCTCATTCTTTCACTCCCTTATTTGTCCATCCTTGTTGAAATGCTAAAGAGGGTCTTTTTTAACACCTTTCAACTGCGAATACGGAATATCATCATTAATAACTCGACATACATAATTTCCTTCATTAACATCATACAAATAGTTAATTTACGGATGGTTAGCACATGTAAATATGCAATATTTTGTGCTAATCACACCCCCCAACTTAAGCTTTACTAGTCCCTAGCAAACATATTATTTATAGCACAACACAAAACATCATTATGCATACACATTCCATTCAACCAAACAATTTTTAAAAGTAAAAATCATAGCACAAGTCACAACATAAACACAAGCACAAGCACAATTTATCAAACTATGGCATTCCATAAATATGTCATTTGAGTTGTAGTATATCGAGTAGGACATAAAAAAATAAACAAAATAGCCTACACTCTTTTCTAACATCCCCTTCAATTAAACAAGACACAAAAAGAAAAACTAAACAAAATCCTATTCTTCATCACCCTCCTCCTCCTCCTCATCATCATCATCATCATCATTCTCTTCATCATCTACATCCTCATCATCCTCATCATCATCTGCATCATCATCATCCTCATCATCATCTTCCCTTGATGTAGAAGGACCAGCAGCAGGAGTGCCACCCACAGGAGCAGGGGATCCACAAGGGATGGGCCTCTCTGGGAAAGTATGCATGTAAAGCTCTTTTATCATGGCCATCATTCCCGGCATTGATCCCTCCAATGCGTCAAGGCGCTGGTCTGTTAAGCGCCTTGGCATCGATGTGAATGGCCTAGTGGGAGCAGTCGGCAGCATGTCATGCAAGTCAGCCTCCATTTGAGCTCGTTTTGATTGACTCATGGCCTTCCTCTTCTTGCTGCTGGTTTTACCTATAGCTCCAGTCTCGGGAGGGGTAATCTTATCAAAAGCAAAACCCTTAACCTTAAAGTGCTTGCATTTCCGAGTCACCAGACTCCCGTATGGCAAGTTGGTCATTGGTTTAATGGTTGCAGCAAAATCTTTCATCACCTCCCAAACTACCAACGCAAAATCAATTGTTTTCCCCGACACCACCGCATCCAGAAGAGCTAACTTCTCCATGTTTGGCTTCTTTTCTGCAGCCCTTGGGAGAAGGTTATAGTGGAGAAGCTTGTTCAACAACCCATACACATGCTTCAATCCCCCACAATACACTGTTCCCCTAAAAGATGACGGATCCTCATACATCAAAGCCACAAACTCGGCCTTGGTCTTTGGCTTGTCCACATTATGAGGGTAGACAGGTGGGAAGGATAGTGGTCGCTTATAATCTCCAAGGAGGGTAGCAATGACATCCTGGGTGACCTCAAACACCTTACCCCGCACGTTTGCTCTCAAAGTCTCCCCGTGTTGCACTGTCGCCACCTTGAGTGACTGGTAGAATTCTTTGTACAGGGCTAGGTTATACCCCTCCATAGGTTCAAACCAGAGCCGCATCCCATGTTGTTCAAAGATTTTCACCACCTTATGTCGTGGGGTGAGTGAAATGAAATCAAAATAGTGCTCACATGTGACACCCTTGTCCCCGATGAACTGGAGACGTGCTGTCATCCTTGCCTTCTTTCGTTGCTCCTCGAGGCCCAAGCTTGGTCCCTCACCGCTTCTCTTGCGGCTACTCAGCTCAGTTGGTGGAGGAGACTTGGACACCGCCCTCTTTGTGCGGGCCATGGAATGCAACAGTGCCCACACCGAGAAGAACGCGAAGAGAAGCCACAGACGACCCTCAACAGAGCCTATTGGCTCAAACTCTAAACCCATTTGACAGGCCATGTGAGATTGTTTGGAGAGAAAAGAGGGATTTAGGGAATTTAGGGAATTCAGCAGGAAGGGTCTTGGCGAGGAGAGCCCTAGAAATTGGCAGGAAGAGGGGAGATGATCTAGGGTTTTAAGGAGGGAGGGAGAGGAAAAAAGCTTGGGGTGTTTTTGAGTGAGGGAAAGGGAGAGCAAGGGTTGAGTGTTTAGGTGGTAAATGAAGGGTATCCAAAGATTTAAAATAAAAAGCCCTAATTTCTTTTCTCGGTTCAGCAGACCGTACCGGTACCTTGAACTCCAATAGCCTTTGCGTACCGGTACTACATACCGGTACGGTAGCTACTGTTTTGGCTGCAAAATTCCTGCTGAGTTCTTCTCACCACTCCATTTCAACTAAGGATCTCCCTAGACACTTTTACACACTCCTAATGACTGTTACTCCGTTCCAACAATGCACTCCTTTTGAAAACCACAATTCGAACCATCATGCTTAAATTAATGTTGAAATTGCATAGTGATTTAAACCTTTGATGCAATCAACCTAAATGGAATAGATTTCGACTTTCAACTAATCAAAAAGAACATTAAAAAACACATCATAAATTTCATCAGGGGGCATTCTCAAGTCATGTCAAATATCAAAAACTTGAGTCATATTCCTCCATTCCGGAAGCATGAGTTATTTGACATATTTCTCATCTGACTGAACTAAACATGCATGAGCAAAAACATAGACTCCAATACTAGTCTAAAGTATGCATGTACACATTGATTTCCAGCCTGAATGTGTGTGATTTAAGCATGTAATTTGAGTATTTACTCAATAGGATTCACATTCAAATAGCTTAGGCAAATTCAACTTCAATGCAAAACTCACCAAGGGCACTCTTAATCAAAGAATACTCTCAAGTTATCCTGGTATGCCCTCTATGTGTACATGTGACATAGAATCTTTTTTTCAAAAAGGAAGTGATCACATGTAATCCAAAAATGAAGTACATATATGACAGTGAAGCGACCTTGGCATAGTCTCATGAAAAGAATCCTCATGCATTGAACAGTAAACATAACTCATCATTTTCTTTGAACATATGCACCTCCTATGCTTCTCTAGATCACTTAGGACTTTAACGCTTATAACGGGGCCTTGGGGTGATTTCTAGGTGAAAGAAAAGACGGAATTAAGGTAACAAAGAGGTTTGTTCTGAGTGAGAGACTTTTATTTCAAAAAGACACTTCCCTTTTCATGGGATTTTGATTCTCATATCATCACCACTCCCTTGTCTATTTTCTTTCTTTTCCTTGACATTTCCTTTTTCTTTTTCTCTTTCACCCATTCCTTTCCTTTCCTTGTATTTTTCCTTCTTATATGTTTGACTCATTGAGTTTCAACCTCATTCATCCCTTTTGTTTACAGTTTCACACCACTATTCCTTCTTTTGTAATTTCTCACATCTGCTTTAGAAACAACCAAGGTAAGGTAGATATTTCTTCTTTTCATTGTCTTGGTCAAATGTATCCCATAGAAACGAATTCAATTTAAGGCTCAATCACGGCACTAGGGATAAAATTTGAACAAGAAAAAAAAAGGGCAAAGGCTCAACATATTCAAAGATGGCCTAAGATCACTTCCAGGTCCGCATGGGGTGGTATTATATGATCACGATAAATCAGTCCACTATCCAAAAGCACCGAATCAAAACAAGCATAATGAGGCTATTGAACAAATTTGACGTTGAAAAATAGTTCTTTGAGTAATTGTGATATCCCTCCAAAAAGGATTTGGCCCTAAAGCTCTCATGGATCTAAATTCATCTCCGCTACTTATGTCAAGCTTAAAACATGAATCCGATTCGTAAATCACCGAAATTACACATTCAAGAGTCACAAACAGATGAGTTTGAAAATCAATACATAAATGATATTCATGCATAGGATTAACTTCCATAGAATGCTCATGTGCACAAGGTTCAAAGCAACGATCAACATGTCATCCAACACACAACTTCTTCATGACGGAATACAGATCAACTTTAGATATTTTTCATCAAAAATTTTCAAAATTTTCCCAATTTTCACATCTTTTTCAATAATGCAAACAACAAACAAAATTTTTCAACAACCTTGGTGTATCATACAAATGGTGCACCTCACCCCCCAACTAGAATCATGGATTGTCCTTAATGCAACAAAAAGGTATAGTATGCAATGAAGGATAGTAAAAGATGAGAAGGGTAAGAGAACACCTCGCATTTGAGCTTTTGATAGAAGCACCAAGAACTGGATCCAAAAGAAACAATGCTATACAACCACCGCAAGTAAGTAGCATGAAATAAAAATGACATAAGTAAATAACACAAATTGTACATTAGAGAAGGTAAAAACTAGCTAATCCTCCACGACCTTCGGATACACCGGGTCGATTAAATCTTCCTCTACCCACTGTTCTTCGAAAGCCTCAAAGAATGGCTTGAGTCTTTGGCCATTGACCTTGAATGTTTGGCCATCTTTGGGGTTTGTGATTCTACCGCTCCATTGGGGTAGGCCACCTTGACAAGATAGGGGCCATCCCACCGGGATCTTAACTTCCCTTGGAAAATTGAGAGCCGAGAATTATACAAGAGCACTTTTTTTCCAGGCTCAAACGACTTTCTCGTGATGGAATTGTCATGAAAAATTTTAGCCCGTTCCTTGAAAATTTTAGAGCTCTCATATACATCTCTTCGGATCTCATTCAATTCATTCATTTTCAATTTTCTCCACTCCCCAGCCATTCTCATCTTAAAATTCAAGGTCTTTATGGCCCAGTAGGCCTTATGCTCCATTTCAACTGGCAGATGACAAGTTTTTCCATAAACTAGTTGGTAGGGAGACATGCCTAAAATAGTCTTATAGGTAGTACGGTATGCCCATAAGTCTTCGGTCAACCTTTCTGACCAATCCTTCCTGTTTGGGTTAACCATTTTTTTTAAAATATTTTTAATCTCCCTGTTGGCTAATTCAGCTTGGCCATTGGTTTGAGGGTGGTAAGAAGTGGACACTTTGTGTGTAATGCCATATTTAAACATTAATGATGCAAATGGCCTGTTACAAAAGTGGAATCCACCATCGCTAATCATTGCACGAGGCATCTCAAACCTCGAGAAAATGTTTTCTTTTAGGAACTTGACTATGACCCGGTGGTCATTAGTCTTGGTTGGGATGACCTCTACCCATTTGGACATGTAGTCCACTACTAGAAGAATATACAGGTAGCCAAAAGACATGGGGAATGGACCCATGAAATCAATACCTCAACAGTCAAATATTTCAATGACAAGCACGGGAGACAGGGGCATCATATTTTGACGGGTCACACTACCCATTCGTTGGCATCTGTCGCATGCCTTGCAATATGAAATACAGTCCTTAATAAGAGAGGGCCAGTAGAAACCTGACTGAAGAATTTTGGCTGAGGTTTTCTTTGCCGAGAAATGTCCACCACAGGCTTGGGAATGACAGAATGCAAGGACGTTCCGCTATTCAATTTCAGGCACGCATCTCCTCATGATCTGGTCTGGGAAATACTTGAACAGGTAGGGATTGTCAAAGTAAAAACATTTCACGTTTGCTATAAAATCTCCTTTTATCTTCAGGGCTCCAGTGTGGCGGTATTTGTCCTGTTGCAAGATAATTACAAATGTCAACATACCAAGGACAAACATAATGAATTGACAGTAATTGCTCATCAGGAAAAAAATCAGAGATGGGAATGTGCTTATCGGCCTCTTGCACCACCAATGAGATAAATGGTCTACCACCACGTTCTCAACTCCTTTCTTCTCTTTGATTATCAGATTAAATTCTTGAAGTAGGAGGATCCACCGAATAAGTCTTGGTTTGGCATCCTGCTTAGATAATCGATACGTCAAAGCAGAATGATAAGTAAAACCAACTATCAAGGAACCAATGATGCAAGACCGAATTTTTTTTAATGCAAATACTACAGCTAGCAGTTCTTGTTTAGTGGTGGTATAAGTTTTGCTAGCAAAGTAAATTACATACGGTCTATTCTCCTCCCTTTGACCCAGCACTGTGCTGACCGCGTAATCACTCGCGTCGCACATAAGCTCAAAAGGTAAATCCCACTTGGGTGGTCACATAATTGGAGGTGTAATAAGCATACTTTTTAGTTTTGAAAAAGATGCCTTGCAACTATCCGACCATTCAAATGGGACATCTTTAGACAAAAAATTGGTGAAAGGTCGGGCCAATGCACTAAAATTTTTAATGAAACGACGGTAAGAACCTGCATGGCCTAGAAACGACCTGATATCCTTGACTACTTTGGGCGTAGGAAGGTTGGAGATAGCCTCCACCTTTGATTTGTCAACTTCTATTCCTTTTGCCAAAATGATGTGCCTGAGAACAATTCCTTGTGTCACCATGAAGTGACATTTCTCCCAATTCAAAACCAGACTCTTCTCTTCACATCTCTCCTAAACTTTTCCTAAATTCTCCAAGCACCCGTCGAACGAATCCCCAAAGACTGAGAAGTCATCCAAGAATACCTCAACAATCTTCTCCACCATGTCACTAAAGATCCCCATCATGCAACGTTGAAAAGTTCTAGGGGAATTGCATAGCCCGAAAGGCATGTGACGATACGGAAAGGTACCATAGGGACAAGTGAAGGTGGTTTTCTCCTGGTCTTCCAAGGAAATCTCAATCTGATTGTAGCCGGAGTATGCATCCAAAAAGCATTAGAAAAGATACCCTGCTACTCGTTCTAGCTTGATCAAGAAAGGGGATTGGAAAGTGGTCTTTTCTTGTACACAAGTTCAGCTTCCGGTAATCAATACAAACTCTCCACCCTGTGATCACCCATGTTGGGATAAGCTTGTTGTCCTCATTCTCCACAACAGTGACACCCGACTTCTTGGGTACTACTTGCGTGGGACTAACCCACTTACTATCGATAATTGGAAAAATTATGCCCGCGTCAAATAGTTTTAACACCTCATCCCTCACCACGTCTTTCATAATCGGGTTCAACCTCCTTTGTGGCCGGCGGGACGATTTTGCATCCTCCTCAAGATAGATCTGGTGTGTGCAAATGGTGGGATTTATCCCCTTGATGTCTACAATTGTCCACCCAATTGCCCCTTTATGTCTCCTCAACACCTCCAAAAGCTCTTCTTCTTGCCTTGCATCCAACGTTGAACAAATCACCACCGGAAATGACTTATCTTCCCCAAGGTATGCATACTTCAGATGGGAAGGTAATGGCTTTAATTCCAAGTTAGGTTTTTGTACATCGGATGGGAATATCTTTTTGTATTGGTGTAGGAGTTTTTCAAATATGGGGGTCCACTTTTCTGCCCCTTTCAAACTTTCCAAGTCTCTTTGCTCATCGACTTTCTCCATATCAACAACTTCCCTCTCTCTCAAATTGAAAGTGCTCATTAACTCCATGTGTTCCTCTACCAAAGTGTCAATCCGACAAATCTCATGTGCCTCTTCCTCATCCCCCGGTTGCTTGCACAAGTTGAACACATTGAGCTCCATTGTCATATTCCCGAATGCTAGCTTTATAAGACCGTTCCTGTAATTAATCACAGCATTAGATGTGGCAAGAAATGGTCTACCAAGTATTTCAAGGATTTGGGAGCTAAGGTTTGCTACTGGGTGAGTGTCAAGCACGATAAAATCAACAGGAAAGTAAAATTTATCCACTTGTACTAAAACATCCTCAATTACTCCTCTTGGTGTTCAAACACTACGGTTCGCCAGTTGAAGCGTGATTGGAGTAGACTTCAATTCCTCAAGCTTGAGTTGTTGATACACGGAATAGGGGAGGAGGTTGACACTTGCTCCCAAATCAAGCAATGCTTGTTTAACCTGACAATCTCCAATGGTTATGGCAATGGTGGGGCAGCCGAGGTCCTTAAACTTTGGAGGAGTGTTTGTCCTCAAAATTGAACTTATTTGCTCGGTGAGGAAAGCTCTCTTATGAACATTGAGCCTCCTTTTTATCGTACATAAGTCTTTCAAGATCTTTGCACATGATGAAATTTGCTTTATAGCATCAAGGAGTGGAATGTTTTTCTTCACCTGCTTAAACATTTCAAGAATATCAGTATAATTAGCCCCCTTGACAGGTGGCTTCAAACGATTAGGAAAAGAAGCAGGGATAGGGAAAACAATCACACTTCATCAATCACCTTTTCTTTCCCAACCGGCCCACTCTCTTTCTTTTCACTCACCCCACCCTCATTGGCATCACCCTTGGTCTCTTTTTCTAATGGCAATATGGCCTTGGGTAAGACCTTTGGTACAATGATTTTATTAATTTCTTTGCCACTTCGAAGGCTAGTAACCGGCTTGAGTTGCTCACAACTCTCTTGGGTGGGCTCGGTCAACTCAACCACATGTTGACCCTTAGGATTTTGTTGGGGTTGAGCGGGGAATTTTTTCTTCTCTTGTTGAGACAATCCAATGTGATTGGTGATCTTTGTGAGTTGAGCCGAGATGTTGTTGTTAAAGGTAGTTTGATTTTGAATGAAATTGTAAAGGACATCCTCCAAATTTCTCTTATGAGGAGGTTGGTAGGTGGATGGATTTGATGGTCCTTGATTAGAAAAGCCTTGTGGAGGAGGATTTTGTGAAAAATTCTGATATGGTGGTGTCGACTGATACCCTTGCGAATTTGTCCGTGGGTATTGGGAGCTAGACGCTTGCCCATGACTTGGGTATTAACCTTTTTTGGGAGGTACGAGGGATGAATATGCATTAGACCTATGGGGAATAGGGTTCTCATTCCTCCAACTAAAGTTGGGGTGGTTGCTCCACTCCGAATTGTAAGTGTTGGAATATGGAGAGAATGATTACTATAGATGGTTTAAGGCATGGACTTGTTCCTGATATACTTCCCTCAATGTTGGGATGCTTGGACACTCCGATATAGAGTGCTTAGCATTCTCACAAATCGAACAACCCTCCTCGGTTCTTGACACTTGGGACACCTCACTTCTTCTATTCGCCTCAAGGTTCTCTACTTTCCTAGACAACTTGAAAATTTGTGAAAGTAGGTCTTCCCGGTCTTTTAGCTCATAAATTCCTCCCTCTTTTTGTTGGCTACTCCCTTGAGGCAAAGACCTTGGTACGTCGGCGGGGTCAGTGGTATGCCACGACTGGGCATTTTGTGCTAATGTATCAAAATAGTCTAGAGCCTCGTCGGGATCTTTGTTCAAGAATTTCCCATTACACATCATGTCGATGAACTGTCGATGGCCCTGTGTAATTCCTTCATAGAAGAAACTTCCCAATTCCCATGGTTCAAAGCCATGGTGTGGAAGGGATTGTAGCAAATCCTTGTACCTTTTCCAACATTGGTAAAATTGTTCATTGGGATTCTCAGAAAAGTTTTGGATTCGCTTTTTAGGCCGGTGGTTTTATGAACCGGGAAAAACTTGTTCAAGAAAACAGAGATCATTTGGTCCCAAGTAAATATGGTGCAGGACCTCAAGGCTTGAAGCCTAGTCTTTGCCTTACTATGTAGGGAGAAGGGAACAATTTCATCCTCACAATCTCTTCCATGTTATGATTGGGGGTAAAGGTTGTAACTATTTCCTCAAAATCCCTGATATGAGAATAGGGATTCTCATCCTCAAGTCCATTAAATTCAGGAAGTAGATTCAACATCCTTAGTTTTACCATGAAGAGGTGAGCTTGGACTGGAAGGACAATGCATGATTGTGTGACACTACGAGTCGGTTGAAGGAATTCCCTTATAGACTTCGTCGGGGGATCCATTCGATAATTGTTCCTTTCATTAATGGGAGGAGGAATGTGCACTCGTGGGTTTTGCATTAGAGGTGGTTGCACTCCCTCACCTTGTTGCATATTCGGATTAGGATTCACATTATTGAAATTGTCACCCGCATCCTCGGGTGGGTCTTGGCCAATGTGCATGTTTGGGTCCATGGGTTGTCTGACTAACCGATGTAGTTCTTCCCTTCCCCACATACAACAAATTCCCTAAAATTAAACTATCCACAAACAAAAAGAAATACATACACGAAAAATGTACCTTAGCCCGTGATGGAGATCATGGGACTTACCTCTGTTGTCTAGAAATCACTTCCTTGATTTGACACTTGCCTTCCCCGGCAACGGCGCCAAAAATGATTGCCTGTAAAACCTCACCTCCATTAACCCCCTAAATACTATCCCTTAGACTATGCAATGTATGAGTGAAGGGGAGGATTTCTCTCCCTTGGGATAGTGTCAAAAGAAAGGGCAGGGAGGATGGAAAACGGGATGATGTAAATATGAGATGTAAATGCACAAAAATGCTCCCCAATCGCAAGGAGACTTTCGTGGGTCATGTTTTACTTGGAGGTATTCCAAGGTCGATTCCACGGGGAAGGAAGTAAACCAATGTGAAAGTGACTTGATGAAAACGAAAGTGTAAAAATCTTTGTGGTTGAAAGTTGTTTGGTGGAGTGTATATCAATGAGAATGTAGAGAGAAAACAAATGTTGGCAAACCAAAGAGGTCACTCCAATGGGGATACCATCTTAATTCAAAGTCCTCCTCCGATAGAGCATGAATGAACGATTGATTCAGGGAAAACTAGGGTTATGATTGGTGAGTATCTAAGCATAAACTATGGCTAAGCCTTCGGAATATCAAAGGCTCATATCCACTCTCAACCCCGTCAAATCGAACCATTAGACTCATAAGAGAGAGAGAGGAGAATGAGTTGGAGTGGTATACCCTAATGGAGGTTTCCCTTTGGATTTGCCAACCTAATTATTTAGCTACTCATGCTAGAAATGAAATGAAAAATGTAATGAAAGTGCATGAAGAACTATGAAGACTTAGAGTAACTAGTGCAAGGAATTAAAGACTAAGAGTGAAAGTATTTTAAATCCATTTTACTGCTAAGAAAATGAAATACTAGGAACATTAATGGTAAGTCTTTAAATGCACATTAAACCAACAAGAAACATGAAGGAAATCAACATTAATGACATTCAATGAAGTTCTAAGGATCCTTACAATAGATTAAACGGCAAAGTAATGAAGAAAATGCATAAAAATCAATTTATCTCTCTAAGAACATTGTTCATCGTCTTCTACCCAGGAGCTCTTCTCTCTATATCTCTACTCTATGCAATGATGTTGAACTCCTTGGTTCTCTTTGCTCCAAAATGTCCCTCCCTAGCTCTAGGGTAGCCTAGGGTGTCTCTTCCATCTAGGGGTTACAGAGAGAATGGCCTGAACAGGGGTGTGCAGAGCTTGTCTGCACACCCAGTTCCTTCCTCTCTCTCTCTTCATTAATGAGCTAGGCTTCAAAACATCCAATCCATGGTGTGAACAAGGTGAATAGTATTGTGGGCGTGTCAGAGGAGTAGGGGAGAGTTGATGGTAGGGTCTACAAAGTGATAGAGCTCCTGTTATAGAGATTCTGGTGAAGAAATCGACAGACCGTATCGGTACAGCGTACCGGTACCTCAAACTCCAGTAGCCTTTGCGTACCGGTACGGTATCTGCTATTTTTGCTGTTTCTGCTGCATTTGCCACCATTAAGCTATCCAAATCTCATTCTTTCACCCCCTTATTTTTCCATCCTTGTTGAAATGCTAAAGAGGGTCTTGTTTAACACCTTTTAACTGCGAATACAGAATATCATCATTTTTAACTCGACATATATAATTTCCCTCATTAGCATCATACAAATAGTTAATTTATGGATGGTTAGCATATGTAATTATGTAATATTTTTTGCTAATCAATCGGTACCAGCTGTGGAGTCACACAAAGGGAAGTTTCATACTGTCGACCTTATCAAGCAACCAGACGTAGTGTAGATAGTATCGAATTTTTTGGATGTTTTCTCTGATGAATTACCTGAGGTACCCCCACAACGCGAGATTGAGTTCAAGATCGATCTCTATCAAGGAACCGAACCCATGTCCATTGCTCCCTATTGAATGGCACCTTTGGAGTGGAAGGAGCTAAGGAAGTAGCTGGATCATTTGTTGGCCATTTGATTTATCCATTTAAGCCCTTCACCTTGGGGGGCCTCAGTCCTCTTTGTGAAGAAGCATGATGAAACGCTTTGGGTATGCATGGATTACTGAAGGTTGAATCGGGTGATAGTAAAGAACAAATACCTTTTGCCATGAATCGACGACCTATTAGATCAGTGTACGGGTTCTAAGTATTACTCCAAGATTGATCTTCGCGTAGGGTATCATCAATTGTGGATCAAGGGGGAAGATATTCCTAAGACTGCTTTTCGTACTCGGTATGGTCATTATGAGTTTACGGTGATGCCTTTCGAATTGACTAATACTCCCGTATCCTTCATGGATTTGATGCGCAGGGTATTTCGACCATATTTAGATCAGTTTGTCATTGTGTTTATTGATGACATCTTGATTTATTCACAGACCCAAGAGGAGCATGGACGTCATCTCTCGATTGTGTTAAAAATATTGAGAGAGCATAAATTGTATGTAAAGATGTGTAAGTGCGAGTTTTGGATGAAGGAAGTGAACTTCCTTGGTCATGTTGTATCCGAACAAGGGTATGCCATTGATCCTGCAAAGATTGAGGTCGTGATGAAATGGAAACCACCAAAGAATGTGACAGAAGTACGTAGTTTCTTGGGGTTAGTCGGCTATTATCGTAGTTTTGTGGAAGGGTTCTCAAAGCTTACAATGCTGATGACTCGCCTCAGAAGGAAGGGAGAAAAATTCGTGTGGACTCAAGCGTGTGAGCTAGCCTTTCGCACCTTGAAAGAAAAGTTGACAACGATGCCTATCCTCATTATACCGAGCAGTGGGGAAGGATACGACGTCTACACCGATGCTTTACTACGAGGCTTGAGATGTGTGCTAATGCAAGGAGGAAAGGTGGTTGCCTATGGCTCTGGCAACTCAAGGTTCATGAACAAAACTATCCCACCCATGACTTAGAGCTTGTCACTGTGGTCTTTGCTCTTAAGTTGTGGAAGTGTTATCTGTATGGCGAGAAATTCCAAGTGTTCTCTGATCATAAGAGCCTCAAGTATATCTTCACACAGAAAGACTTGAATCTCTGGCAAAGAAGGTGGATTGAGTACCTAGAAGACTAAGATTTCACACTCAGCTACCATCCGGGGAAGGCAAATGTAGTTGCCAATGCACTTAGCAGGAAGTCTCAGGGTGAACTCAATGTGTTCATAGGTGAATGGAAGTTGAAGGATGCCCTTGGAGATTATGATCTATGGGTTGGAGAAGATGGATCCCAGCCATGTTTGTTCAACCTTGTGGCTCAACCTACTATCCAATGCAGGGTTGTGGAATTGCAATGCTTGGATCTTGAATTAGCATCGATTAGAACTAAATTGGAGAATGGAGAAACTATGGAGGGTCGGTCTTTGAGAAATAGAGAATTTAGATATGGGGAGAAGCTATGTGTTCCCAATGATTTGTTCTTAAAGGAGGAGATACTTGGAGAGTATCATCGCTCTAAGTTTGCTATCCACCCTGGTAGCACAAAAATGTATAGAGACATGAAGTGTCAATATTAGTGGAAGGGAATAAAGAAGGATGTGGGAAGGTTCATTGCACGATGTATGGTGTGCCAACAAGTGAAGATCGAACATCAAAAGCCATGAGGATTACTACAGTCTTTGCCTATTCCAAAGTGGAAGTGGGATCACATCACCATGGACTTTGTATCTGGTTTTCCACGGACTTCACGAGGACATAATACCGTATGGGTCATTGTGGATAGACTTACCAAGTCCGCTCACTTCTTGAGTATGAAGACCACCGACATGATAGAGACCCTGAGCATGCTCTATATTCGCGAGATAGTGAGATTGCATGGAGTTCCGCTATCCATTGTGTCAGAACATGATTCTCATTTCGCAGCACAATTTTGGAAAAGTCTTCAAAGAGCTATGGGGAAAGAATTACACTTCAACACCGCTTTTCATCCCCCATGGATGGCCAATCGAAAAGGGTGATCCAGATTCTGGAAGACATGTTACGTGCTTGTGTGTTGAACTTCAATGGAAGTTGGAGTGATCACTTGCTGTTGGTGGAGTTTGCGTATAACAACAACTATCAGGCAAGCATTGGGATGGCACCATATGAAGCATTGTATAGAAGATCGTGTAGTTCTCCGACTTGTTGGTTGGAAGCTGGCGAGAGTAGTTTGTTTGGACTAGAGATTGTTCGAGAAACTACTCAAAAAATTCAACTCATCCGAGAGAGGCCAAGCACGACACAAAGTCAATAGAAAAGCTATGCGGATCAAAGACAAAGACCCTTGGAATTCAAAGTGAGAAACTACGTGTTCCACAAAGTGTCACCCAAGAAAGGAGTATTTAGATTCGGCAAGAAGGAAAAGTTAGCACCAAGATATACCAAACTATTTGAAGTGATCAAAGTTGTGGACAAAACGGCGTATCGGTTGCAGTTACCAGCTCAGTTATATGGGGTACATGACGGGTTTCATGTGTCGATGTTGAGAAAGTGTCAATCAGATGTAACACCAGTTGTAGACTTGGAGGATATTGAAATTTGAGACGGAGCAACCTATGAAGAACAACCGGTGAAGATACTCGACGCCAAAGAGAAGGTGCTCTTCAACAAAGTCGTTCGACTAGTGAAGGTTTTGTGGCAACATCATGGAGTGGAAGAAGCTACTTGGGAACCAAAGCTAGAAATACGAGAAAAGTACACGCACTTATTTGCTACTTGAGGTAAGTTCCGAGGACGAAACTTTCTCTAAGGGGGCTGGATTGTAAACCCATCATGTAATAGAAATCGTACCAACTATAATTGATGTACAAATGTATGTTGTATAAGTTTGAGTTGGCTTTGGAAGGGTTTAGAATGGATTGTAAATGAAAAATATGCCAAAAGGAAAAAATTGGGCAAACCGTACTGGTATGGGTACTGGTTCGCCGAGGTCCAATAGGCAAGTCATACCGGTATGCGTACTGGTACACTTTATAAAAATCTGAAAATTTAACACTCGTTGCCAAGCTTTTCGGCTAGACATTTCATCCTTCAATCATTGTAAATTGACAATGATAGGGTACTAATGGTGGTATCTTGGGTCTCGAATGGACAAATCAATTAAAGATATACTTAGCCCTCGTATTTTAAAATTTGGTAAATATTTACTTGGATAATAGGATTAATCACAAAACTAAATATTTTTAGGTCAAACTAAGGTCTCCATTGAATTCGGAAGGTCAAAAAACATTGAGAGAGTTAATATGGGGTGTATTAGAAGTTAGGAAGTATTCTAGAGCGAAAGCACACTTTAGAGAATATTTGGGTAGAAAGGATCTTGGACACTGCTAAGTATTTTGGCCATAACTTTTTATCCTGATGTCCATTTCTTGACAACTAGGGCTACAAAAGTGTATTTCATAAAAATTTTCCAATTCAACCTCTAAATGGGTCAAAACTGCACTAGAAGTTGAAGCAAAAATTTGTTAGTCAAATCGTACCGGTATGCGTATTGGTACGCCGAACTCCAGTAGCTAAACCGTATATATACGATTTGTCTAAAGCTTCTCGAACAGTTAAAAAGTCAGGATTTTTGTATTTTTAAAACACCCCTCTAAGCCTCATTTGCCCCATTCTTCCATTCCACTCTCACCCCACACCTCTTAGAACCTTAGGAGAAGATTAAGGGAGAAAGAAAGAGGCGAAAGGAGATCTCTAGAGGTTGGGCTTTACTTGGAGATCTTGATTCAAGGTAGGGGTTTCTTCTCACTTTCTAACATTGAGGCTAGGGCTTATGTCTAAATGTATTCTTTTGACACTAGATTTAATGTATGTGCTATAAAACTATCATTCCTTGGTATTCTTGTAAAGATTAACATATTTTAAACAAAGCTATGGTGGAATAGCTCTGAAATCACTTTTTCTTGCTCTCAAACCCTATTTTTCAAAAGAAGTGAATTTTTCTCTTGAGACTTTCTTTGTTCTTGATTTCTAAAATTTTAGTGTTTTGTGTTGAGTAATATATAATGTTGTTGTGATCTCTTATATTTTTTCTTAATTGGTTATCGAAATTGTTTCATGATAAAATTGAGAATTTTTTAGATATGCTTGTAAAAGGAGAAATTGTGGATTTTGTATTTAGTTGGAATTGTTGGTGAATTAAGAATATATTTATTTTCTCATTTGTATGGTTGTTGTGATAGACTTGGATTGTCATTGAGAGATGTCGTAGAGTGTTAGAGGTTAGTCTGTCTTAGTGGGGGTGAGATGATTTCCTAACACTTGCAGTGGATTGTCATTTGGTAATGCAACCACTATCGTTCACTCGAGCTCGAACAAGGAATGGTATACTTTTCTTGGGAAGGGACTTGTCACTGCCATTGTGATTGTGATTGTGATGGGTAAACTAGGTATAATCGTTGGGTAGATTCCTGAGAAGCAATCAACATATATAGTACAGGAATGAACCAATATACCTGGGATGATGGGTTGGATCGTCTTGACCGATGCATTGGTATGGGACAATGCATTAGAAGGTGCCTTGCCTAAATGGCTTAAAGTTAGAAATGGTATATTGTTGTGAAATTTACTTTATCATTTCACTTGATTATTGTTACAGCTTAAACCTGAGATCTATTTTAAATGTCCTACTTTTCCTTCAAAATTGATATATGTTATTTACAAAATGAGACTGACCAGTTTTTATCTGTTTTCTAAACCTTATTCGAGTTTGGGAGAATTTTTCTACAAAGCTTCATGCTCACCCCCTACTGTTCAACATTTTATAGATTATGGGCTATAGGAGGAGTTCGGTGCTAACGAGCCAGACCATGGAGAAGCTTCATTAGAGGGGTACTTGAATCTCGAGTGGGACATTTAGAGATGTCATTTATTTTTGTGCTAGACTAGGAACGATTATGTATAATCATGTAAGTCTAGTATTTTGTTTATTCCGCTGCTAAGTTCAAATGTAATTCTTTTGATATAGTAGTTATGGTTATGAGCATGATATACTTGGCACATATGCATGTGGTTGAATGTACTTGTGTGTGTAAATTTCGGAGACAGAATTCTTTTAAAGGGGAAGAATGTAAAACCCGGGTTAATTTGAACTTTTTCTGAAAAAGGGTAAAATAGTAATTTATTACTATAATACAGATTTAAAATACATATTTTTCTAGAGCTCGGATGATGCAACGAACTTCACTGTTGGATTCGTACCGCAAAACCGAGTCTTAAAATTTTTTTGTTGAATTCTAAGATAATCAAAATTTTCATGGTTTACTAAACAACAGGGTGTCAGTTGACCTCACGAACATCACCACCAATAAATTTATAAATTTTCCTTATAATTGAATGAAAGTTTAATTAAAAATAATTTGAACATAAATCGGGATGAAATTAATCGTTTTATGGCCAAAACGGATCCTAACAAGGGAGTGTCTGGCGCGACGTGCGCCAAGCATCAAGGGTTATAAATATCCATAAATTATGATTTTCTATTAGAATATTCTTCTGAAACCAGTGTGTAAACGTTGGAGAGAGGATGAGAGGAAAAAAGATAAATTTTGGGACTTGTTTCTGAGATCTACAGAGTTCTACCAATCGGAATTCTTCGAGACAAGAATCAAAGTCGATCTCCTCGCCAAGGGTTATGTGACCATACCAAGAATGAAGGATTTCACCAAAGATCCAAAGAAGGGATTTTGGGAAATCAAAAGTTTAGAGTTTTGGTTGGTGTGGTTGAAGGTCCTACCCTTCATTTTACGCTTCAAGAAATAGGGTTCCCTCCTACTTTGGTTTATTTCTAACCTATGGTGTTCACAGGGAATGGTTAGCTGTATAGAACTTGCCTATTATTATGTAAATGAGGAAATGGGTATACAAATTACTTGAATCAATTTCTAGCTTGAATTTGAGGTGTGGAAGTTACTTGTGTAATTTCTTCGAATTTGGTATTACATAGGCATGCTATGTGTTTATATTGTGCCTTTGTGAATGAAATGAGTTATTGACATAGATTATATAATAACATGCTTGTGATATTGTTGTTGATATATGCTTAGTGATATATCGACGATGTGATAAATTTTGGTGATTATATGCATATGATGTAAGTCGCCATGGAATATGATGATAAGCAGTTAAATTGCTCATTTGGTCTTCATTACATAGTGGGCTTGATGTTGACACCATATTCATGGGCATTGGACATGAGTGTAGGTCTGTGGGAATGGTTGATCAAACACCATATTTGGTGGTTGATAAGTGGACTCGACAAGGTTGGATCGAAGATCCCGTTGAGTCACATGGTTGCATAAAAAAACTTGTGTCAGGTATAGCAAAAAGGGCTAGATTCTCCCTCGAGGAAAAAACCCGGCACTTGGTTCATACACTCCCCTGTGGTGAAATTCTGAAAAAGTGTATTAGCGTATGGAGCCAGCAGTGCGATTCTAAAATCCGATACCCAAAAAAGACACATGATTTTGTTTTATAAAGTACTCATTCGATGGGTAACATCCCATAATGATTTGGTTTTATAAACATATGACTTTTATTTCAAGCAATCATTAGATGTATTTTATCAATGACAAAAGTATTACACACGTTCATTACATTGTGTTGTGGGAGTCGGTGAGGACTCGGGTTAAAGTGCATGAGTGAGTCCCATCTCATTTTATGTCATGACAAGGTAGAATTCCAACATTGAATTGCATATTCTTGTTTGGGATGGTAGTTGCTTGTTGAATGTTGCATGTGAACATTTCATATGCACTTAGGTTGGTGAGTAGCCTTTGTAGGAGATACTCTATTGAGCGTGACTCACCTTATACGGGAAAACATTTCAGGTGGGGGATTCACACCATTGGACGGTGCTTATTCGGAGCCCCAATGACAAAGAAAGACTGACTTGTGGCTTTTAGTCCATTTTTGTAAAACTTTTGCAAAGTTAGTTTTTGGGCATGTAATGTATATACAAATTTTGTAATTTTGAACTTGTTTTAATTATGTTTAATACATAAATTCATGATGTGGGAGTAATAATGGATGCATATTAGACCTCCGATGAGTCATGTAATTAAATGTTGTTATATGAGTATGGATAAATATACATGGTGTGCTCAATGTTGTATATTTGACCTCGAATGGGTCATGTGACTGTATATGACACAAGTTGAGTTTTAGGGCGTTACAGTATTTCTCCAACTAAATTTTGGATGATTTCTCCATCCTGGAGTATAAGTTTTAGAATATGGATTTGAATAAGGTTTAGAAGAAGTTGCAACAATATTAGATTGTTCTATTAAGACTTCTTTAAAAGCAGGTATAGTTGGACTTTCCCCAGCAGGATGTCCTGACAGCGCACAAATTTCACATACTTGATCAGTAGAAGAAACAACAACTACTTGCTTAATGTTTTTCATTTCTAATATTTCAAGTTTTCGAGATAGATTATCCATTTTAGCACTTAAATCATCATCTTCTTTCAATACACATTTTCCTCTTTCAGATGTAGTTGACTTATTTTCCACAATGTTTAAAGAAGTTGAGTCCCACATCTGGAAACTCTTTGAAATAGTATCAAAAAATTGAAATGCTTTTTCAGGATTTTTATTCATAAATTCTCCTTGGGCCATCATTTCAACAAATTGTCACATTGCAGAAGGAAGAGCATCATAAAAAAAACCAACTAAAGTCCAGTTTTCAAATGCATGATGTGGACAAGCTTGGAGAAGATCCTTAAATCTTTCCCAACATTGATAAAAAGTTTCTTTTTCTTTTACAGCAAAATTCATTATTTGACGATTTAATGTATTAGTTCGATGCATGAGATTTTTTTTTTAAAAAAAAACTCAGTTTGTAAAATTTGTCAACTTGTAATAGAATTTGCTCGTAAAGAGTTAAGTCATAGTTTAACTTTATCTTTTAACGAAAAAGGAAAAAGTTTTAATTTGACCATTTCAAAATTATATTGTAGAGTTCCATAGACTTTTTCAAATTCTTTTATATGAACATAAGGGTTTTCAATTTCTAAACCATGGAACTGTGGTAGTAATTGTACAGTTCCTGGCTTGATATTAATATTTAGAGCGTCTGTTGGAAAAACAAAACATGACGGGACGTTAGTTCTTGTAGGATGTAGATATTCACTTAATGGTCGTACATTTTGAACTACTTCGTATTCTCTAATTTCTTCCTCCCTACATACATTTTGAGTTATACTTAAGTCAAAAGATTCTTGTGTAGGTGAAGATGAAGGAGATGACTGATTACCGAACTACTGATGAATGAACAAATATAGACTATTAAAAACAAACAAACAAACTATAAACATACAATACAAATAAACAATTTTTTAAAACAAATTACTGTAACTCCCTGACATTGGCGCCAAAAACTTGATTCACACTATTTTGTGATCTTAATTATATTATACACCAAAAGATAAGTGGTCGAATTGTAGTTGAGCAATACTATTGGGACCTAATTTACTGACATAATTTGTTGACCTAATTCACTATGACCTTTTGATTCACTGTAGACCCCATCAAATATTAGAACTTGATGTTGATCCAATAATTCTTATGAAACCACATCATTATGTAAGCAAATTAGGTCAAATTTTTAGGTCCAAACAGTATTACTCATTGTAGTTTTCTCGGTTTAAGTCCAAGTATCGGTCCTACGAAAAGTTTTAGTAATATAGATTTTAAAATAAAAATAGTAAAATTATTGTTTAAAGTAGTATAACATTTGATAGCTTGTGGAGTGAGCTTAAATTGATAACTAGTTTAATTGGATTAGATAAGCGTGTTACTGTCAAGAATATAAAAGATACCTTTCAGTTTAAGAATCTCATATGCCTTATATTAGTTAAGTACTAGAAATGCCACCTTACATCAATTAACTTCCATGTTATTGGCAAGTCAACCAGTAGGTCTGATGTATATTAACTATCACACAACAACTTCTTAGGTTATATGGTGGTATCTAGGATAACTGATTAATCCATGCAAACCAGAAGGACAAGCCATTCATGAGGAATACTTGAATTATTCAATTAATCTCATGATAGTAAGTGTGTACATAATAAACCATAATACAACAACTTCTTAGGCTAGCTGGTGGTATTAAGTCATAGCACAACAACTTCTTAGGTTAGTTGGTTATAGATGTGCCAATTGACTAATCCGAGCAAACCAGAAGGACAAGCCATTCTAGAGGAATACTTGAATTACTCAATAGGTCATTTGTGATATATATATTCTAGTTAAACCTGCTCAGTGTTCCGGTAGAATACAAGCCATACCGATAGGAACACCATAGATATTTGACTGGCAATATAGTTACATATAGTAGTTAAACAACCCTAATAACCCAGAAGGACAAGCCATTCATGAGGATTATTTAGGTTTTGTACCATGCATCAGTAAACATTCACAGTGTTCCGATAGAGGACAAGCCATACTTAGGAACACTGTAGATATTCGACTGGCAGGTTGATGATGCACTGATGACATAATTCCGAGCACAACACCGAAATTACGTACATCGCAATAACATGTATGAAGCTTATAGTACATGTCTGTATAAATATATGAATAAAACATCAGCATTTTCATAATCTAACCAATACTATACATATGTTCACCCTTCACTGAAGGATATAAGTAACTACTCACACTCCATTACTACAGACAAACGAGGAGTGTGGGTAGCTTTCATTACAACAATAAAATAAAAGACTGACACTAAAACTTCTTTCATAAGGAACAATTGAAACACAACCACCTTTATTATCAATCAAAACAAAAAAAGTGACAACAATTCAATGATGAGCACAAAATATTGCATATTTAATAGCCTCATTTCATGTTTTTTAACTCAACTTTTGCATTTAAGTACTTAGAGTTAGCCGAAATTATGACTAATGTTGAATTTTTGATGTTGCAGGTAATTATTGCTTAAATGATGGATTTTAGGACCTTGAAACTAAGTATAAATGAGTGGTGAAGATATGGACACATTCAATGAGGCTTGGAAGGTGAAGAAACCAAGAAAAGTACAATTGGGAAGTTTAGCCCACTGGTTTCCCAAAGTTTTGATACAGTGCCTCTATTTTTCCCATTTTTTATCATGATCCACTTTGAATCTTAAAAGGTTCAAAGCATGAAAGTTGTAGATTTGGATGTCTTCTATATTGTGTCAAAATTTTTGCTCAATCTAACGGTTGGATCAATAGTTATGTCGATTCTATAAAAACTGGTCCAGAGCTGAAAACAGTTCTGTGATGCAATACTAGTATAGAACAGTACCGGTATTGCATACTGGTACCCCAAACTCCAGAAGGCTTAAAATACTGGTACACAGTACCGATACGCTCCCCCTGAAGTGCCCAGAATGACTATTTTTCATGATCTACTTACTTGGGGGTCCCACCTATACTTCTTCCACTTGCTCCCCAATATTTTCTGCACATCTTCATTTCATGCCTCCTACACCCTTGATGAAGACTTTGGAGGCTTGGCATTCAATGAGGAGAGAGAAGAAGTGGGCTGCCAAGGAGTTGTTGGGTAGACTTGTCCTAGCCTGTCCAAGCCATCATTCAACCTCCCATTGATGGGAGGCCTGCACACTCATGCTAGGGGACCACCATGGACGAAAATTGCAAGGCTATACTCCATATATTCAGCATTCCTCAAGGTTTTGAGGAGGTGGCCACCTAAGCTTAGTTTTAGCTTAATGAAGAAGATGATGAATAGTGTTATAGAGATGAAATTTATGTTTTTTGCATTTTCTTCTCCCATTTTATTGCAGTAAGCTGTAGTTCTCTTGTAATCTTTATTTCTTGCATTGTAATCTCTTTTAATTCTAGTGTAACCAAGTTTAATTCAATGTTCATGCATTTCCATAATCTTTGCTGGGTTTAAATTATCTTCTCTGCAACTTTTCCAATTAAGTGTCACATGAACTTCTCTTTGTAGTCTACCATTTCCAAGCATTAATACAAGTTCTAAGTTTCAGTTTCATCTCATTTTCATTTCCATTTCCTTTATTTGTCTCTTTCCATTATAAATGCTTTTTCTTTAAACATGAATAGCTAGACTTTTAGTTGGCTAATCCAAGGGAGATTTCCTCTTGGGTGTGCTATCTCAACTCATTTTCTTTCCTCTTCTCGTTGTACGATGGTTCGGTTTGTGTAAACCCCCGCATATAATAGAACTTGTACCAACTCTAATTGATATATAAATTTATGTTATATAAGTTTGGGTTGGCCTCGAAAGGTTTTAGAATGAATTGTAAATGAAAAATAGGCCAAACATGCAAAACAGGACAAACCGTACCGGTACACTGAGGTCTAGTAGGTAAACCATACTTGTACGCATACCGGTACACTTAGTGAAAACTTGAAATTTTAACCCTCGTTTGCCAAGCTTTTGAGCTAGGCATTTCATCCTTCGATTGTTGTAAATGGACAATGATAGAGTACTCATGGTGGTATGTTGGGCTTCGAAAGAACAAATCAATTAAAGATTTATTTAGCCCTCGTATTCTAAAGCTTTGGTAAACAATTACTTGGGTATTAGGATTAATCACAAAACGAACTATTTTTAGGTCAAAATAAGGTCTCCATTGAATCCAGAAGGTCGAAAAACATTGGAAGAGGTAATATGGGGTGTATTAAAAGTTAGGAAGTATCCCGGAACGAAAGCAAACTTTAGAGAAACTTTGGGTAGAAAGGATCTTGTATACTACTTAGTATTTTGGCCATAATTTTTTATCCTGATGTCCATTTGGGCAGTAGATAGTAGACATCTAGAACTACAAAAATGTATTTAATAAAAATTTTCCAATTCGACCTCTAAATGGGTCAAAACTGCTTTGGAAGTTGAAGCAAAAATCTGCCAGTCAAACCGTACCGGTACGCCAAACTCTAGTAGCTAAACCATACCAGTATGCGTACTGGTACTATTTGTCTGAAGCATGCTGAACAGTAAAAAAAGACAGGATTTTGGTGTTTTAAAACACCCCTCTAAGCCTCATTTGCCCCATTCTTCCATTCCATTCTCACCCCCACACCTCTTAGAACCCTAGGAGAAGATAAAGAGAGAAAGGAAAGGGAGGAAGAAGGTCTTCAAAGTTTGGGTTCTTTCTTGAGATTCTTGATTCAAGGTAGGGGATTTCTTCTCTTTCTCTTTCATTGAGATTAAGGTTTATGTATATATATATGTTTTGCTATAAATGTGATGTATATGATATAAAATTATTGTCTCCTAGTCTTTTGGGCAATGAATACATGTTTTATCAAAGTTAGGGTTGATTACCCATGAAATTCCTCTTTTGTTTGAAAAACACTAGATTTTAGGAGAGGGATGCATTTTCTTTTTAAAGTTTTCTTTTATTATTGACTTTGGGACCATAGAACTTTGTGTTGAGTAATAAATAATTTCATTGTGATCTCTTGTATTTTTCATAGTTGATTATTGAAATTATGACATGATGAAATTGAGGATTTTTAGAAATATGCTTGTAATTGAGAATATGTTGGTTTCCTTATTGTATGGTTGTTGTGAGGGACTTGAATTGCCATCGAAAGATGTCGTAAAGTGTTAGTGGATTGTAGTGGATTGTCATTTGGTAATCGACCACTATTGTTCACTGGAGTTCGAACTAGGGGTGCTATACCTTTCCTGGGAAGGGACTCGTCACTGCCACTGGTATGGTAGACACCCTTTCCCAAAGTGCTTGTGATGTGATTGTGATTGGTGAACTAGGTATAGTCGTTGGGTAGATTCTTGAGAAACAATCAACGTACATGGCATGGGATATACGAAGAATATGACTAGGGCAAGTGAGAGAATCATAAGTGGGACCCCCACACAAGTAGAGCATGATTTGCAAGCATTCTAGGCATTTTGGGAACAACCTATCGGTAGAACGATGAAACCTACCAGTAGGTTTTACTCTTGTAGCCAAAACCTACTGGTAGGTCATTTCGGAAGGTGCCAACTCTGGATCAGTTTTTATAGAATTATCATTACTTTTGATCCAACTTTCTTATTGAGTTGAAACTTTGACACAATACAAAAGACATCTAGATCTTCAACTTTCATGTTTTGTACTTTTTTAGATTCTAAGTGGATCATGGTCAAAAATGAGGAAAATGAGGTACTGCCACCAAATGGTGCGGGTGCTGGTGCCTATGTTACCAAACACCGATACCTTCTTGATTTCTTTCACTTTTAAGCCTCCAAATCTTCATATAATGTGTACATATCTTCACCACACATCTACATTTAGTTTTAAGGTTCTAAAATCCATCATTTATTCTATCATTACATGTAACCAAAATATTTCAAATTTATTCACAACTTTGACTAACATTAAATAAAAAGTTAAGTTAAAATGTATGCAATGAGGCCATCAAATATGCAATATTTTTTCTGTGCATCACACTCCCCAACTTAAGATTTGCTAGTCCCTAGCAAACAAAAGGTAAAAATTAGGCAAACAAACATAAACCTATACTAATTTCGCAATTGCATCTAGCATATGCAATAAGCCCTAGGTGATCCCTAGTGGCCGAGTTTTGTCTCGTGAAGGTTTCCAGTGAAAGTACCTACTAACTTTTTTTATATCCAATATTTAAAGCATATTCCCTCATCTTAACTAGCACTGGGATGTTAAAATAGCTTTGTCCACTGAATCTGAACTAATCACACATGAGACACATCAAAACCTTAAATGCTATTCTAGAGTATTCACCTACACATTTCCTTTCAAAACTCGTGTGTGTGTGAAATAAATCTGTAATTTAAGCATTTACTCAACGGAGTTCACATCCACTTTGCCTATCCAAATTAAGCTTCGATACAAACTCACCAAGGGTGTCTCTTAACAAAGAATCATACTATGGATATCTTGGCATGCTCTCCATGTGTATATGTGAGATAGAATTTTATGCACAAAACAAAGTATGCTCACTTAAAATCCAAAAAATAAAGTAAGCATAGAAATGAAACAACCTTGGCATAATCTCATGAAAGGAATGTTAGGTCATTAGATAGAAAAATCAACTTCTTTTTTTCTTTAAAAATATGCATCCCCCATGCTTCTCTAGATCATTTAGGACTTTCAAGGGTTATAATGAGACCTTGGGGTGATATCTAGGCAAATTAAATGAAAGATATATGATAACAAATAGGCTTGTTATGAGTGAGTGACTTTTATTTCAAAAATATCTCCCTTTT
>CM042184.1:22214474-22246616 GCA_023539305.1 Ilex asprella
AGATGACATAATGTGACCTAAGACAATAATGACTTGTGTTACCATGAAATGTTATTTTCCCTATTGAGCACTAGATTGTCTTCTTTACACCTTATCAACATCTATTCTAGGTTAGCTAGACACAAGTCAAATGAGTCACCATAGATAGAGAAATCATCCGTGAACACTTCCAAATTTTTTTGAACCATGTCACTAAACAAGCTTAGCATGCATCTTTGAAATGTTGCAGGAGCATTACAAAGTCCAAATGGTATCCTTTTAAATGTAATGGTGCCAAAGGGGTATGTGAATGTGGTTTTCTCCTAGTTATTTAAGGCTATCTCAATTTGATTGTACCCAGAATACCCATCAAGGAAACAATAAAATTCATGGCCTGTAATTCTTTCTAGAACCTAATCAAGAAAGGGAAGGGAAAATGGTTTTTTCTAGTCACCAAATTGAGTTTTTGGTAGTCTGTGCACATTCGCCATCCTATGACGACTCGAGTTGGTACTAGTTCATTTGCATCATTTTTTTACCATAATGACCCTAGACTTCTTGGGCATAACTTGGGTTAGACTAGCACATTTGCTATCGGAGATGTGAAAGATTATCCCAGCATCTAACAGTTTGCAGAAAATCCATATCTGCATATAAAAGATTTTGCGGAAGTATGTGAAACATTTTAAGACAATTCTGAATTGGCCAAGATAAAACTTTTCCTTTTCTCCTTAAGGGACTAAACAATGACTAAATTTTTTAAAAGCTCTATCAATACCTCCCTAGTAGGCATTGCAAAATGAATTTTTCAGAAAGTTTTTTCCTCTACACCACACGAATGCACTCAAAATACAAATCATGAATTTTTTGGTTTAAGAAGGAGAAACCTTATACCAAAATTGAGAGAGATTCAAAGATCTTCTCCAATCCTGCCCACACTATGCTTTTGAGAATTAGAATTTGGTAGAATTTTTCTACGACTCATTGCCTACTAGACTACATCAGTTTGTCAAAATGATGGCTCACGGAGAATTTAAGGGAAAAAGCCAAGAGGAGGCATTCACTTTTTTTGACACCATCACTCATAGTTCTCAGATGTGGGACTCTGCAAAACTCGGACAAATTTGAACTTTTTTAAAAAAAGAAAAAATGATAATTTTTCACTATAATACGGATTTAAAATACATATTTATCTAGAGCTCGGATGACGCAACGAGCTTTACAGTTGACTTTGCCTCGCTTACAAAAGATATACATGCATTAATCAACCAAAAAGCTAGAAAAGTTTGAAATTTAGAAATTTTTGAAAGTCAAGCGAGAGCCCTATGTAGAAAAAGTACATTAACTAAATGCCGACGATCAAAGCGTCTAGGTGGTTGTGTAAGATGTGGTCGAACAGAGCATTTGAGACAATATAATCAGCGTAAAAACAAATTTCAGGTAGAGCATTAGATTTTAGGTACGGAACAAATTTCAGGTAGAGCATTAGGTATGGGCAGAGTAGGATTACCCTAAGACGCTATCCTAATCTAGTCCTATGTTAACAAGATACTTGAGAAGTGAAGGTAATCGTGTCATTGGTATTAATGATTAGAAAGTTCTGACTCTGAATCAGTGTGATCAAATGATGTGTAATTTTGAAATAGTACGTAAATGTAAATAGCTATAGGTTAATTAGGAAAATGAGTAAATATTAAATAACAAATAAATAAATATGAAACCAATTTTTTTTAGAAAAAGAATGATTAGCAAAGTTATGTAAAATTTTTAAAATTGTAACTAGCTTTTGTAATTGTAGGAAACTGAAGGAAGCAGAAAATCAGAAAGTTAGCAATGTAAAATACAAAAACTAGTCAGCTAGTAGTGTCCAAATAGTGGAGCTAGCGTCTGGACTGCAGTGCATATATAAATATCTCTTACATGCAAGAAACGGATCATTTCTCATTCCCTCGCAAGCCAAATACGAAAAGAGCTGGTTTTCTCCAAAGAAGTCCTCTCAAATCTGCTACACTCATCCATTTTCTTCAAATCTACTTCGATTATTCACTTACCCATTACGTTTTGAAGGTTTGTACCGATTGAAATCAGTTGAAACCGAGTATTTGAAGTGAAATCAGGAAAAACATGGATTCAAGGAATCGAACGAGAGGGTCTTCAAGCCGTGCATGAAGGGATCAACCTCAGCAACCTCATGCTCCTCCACAACAACCTGGACTAGGAAATATCTACAATGGGGTGATTTTTTTGAATTTTGAACAACAAGACTGGTATGATGCTCACTTTATCCCCAAAGCTATCATTCCTTAAAAGGCGAGTAATTTTTGAGGATTTTGAAAATATAGGAGTTAGAAAAATTCTTGCTGAAAGAGGATGGTTAGATTATGCTAGATTTATTAGTGTTGCTTATGAATTCTTGGTCCATGAGTTCCATAGTAATGCATAAATAATTAGAGAAAGACAATTGCATGTGTTTGTACGAGGTAGAATTTTTCAAGTTACACCAGCTACTATAGCCAATTTTTCTTATCCCATGCAAAGACCACCAAACCCGCAATATCCTTACACTCAATTGCCTGATCTAACCGATGTAGGGATAGAATTGATAGGTAATCCATATTTTATTTTGGGAAGGCCGAATAAATGCATTAAGCAATGGGATTTGATAGACAAATACTGAATTCTAAATTTGATTATAGTGAACAGTTTGTTACCCCGAGCCCAAAAAAATTAGATGTTGCTTAATGTGACAAACAAATGTATATGCCTTTGGGATGGGACAAACAATTGATCTTTCAAAATTTATCATGGATCAAATGTTGCTTAATGTGGATAGAAAGAAACCCTCACTCTCATATGCTATGTTAGTTTCTCAGTTATGCAGGGACAAGGGAGTAATTATTGATCCTTCATAGAAAACAGTGGATCATTGTGGACCAATAGATAAAACTTCATTAAAGAAAAGTCATGGAGTACAACCTAAGGAACTACCTAAAGCACTTCCACAACGAGAGATGCCATTCCAAGTACCCGAAGAATTTTTTCTACAAGAGCAACCTCTACCACAAGAAGATCAGCCCTCCATACCATTGGATGACATGACTGATAGGTAGATGATTGGAAACCACTATCACCCAACTTTGTACTAGCATCACCTAGATAAATCAACGTATGACAGATTATGACTGGAGATCAGCCCTACTTCGGGAATGTTTTGGAGGAGGACCAACTACTTCTTAAAGACTGAAGATTCTACATAATACTTTGCTATCTTTCACTCATTTTTAAATTATGCACTTTAAATTACTTTATATTTTGAACCTTTTTTTTAGTTTTGAACTTGTTTATGTTTAAATTTGTTTTCATTAGTTAATATGTGACTCAATTTTTGTGTGATTCTCAGATGAATTAGGTTAATATTCCCATTCTTAGCTAGAATAACCTTAATCTCATCACGCGAGATTTTCATATTTTAGTTGTATTTAATCTTAATATTTTTGTTTAAACTTATTCTCATGAGTACAAAAAGATATCTTTAGTTTAGAAACCTTGTGAAATATTACACTCTTTGCATATATAGTGGAGATGTGAAAATCAATTGAAGAAATTGAGCCAATCTTTCTTGGAGAGATATTCTACATCTACTCAAATAAGAATCTTCGATGCAACAGTAAATTTTTTTTGAATAATCTCATTTGTTTTGTTTTGATTAGCACTCATTGGATTGTATTATTAGCATTATCCTTAAAAATTATTTCACTTAGGAATTATATAGATGTATGATTTATGGAAAATGATATTAGGCATTTTTTTTTTACTTTTGAGCCTTGATCATTTTTTTTACAAAATTATATCCTTAGTCAGCCATGATTGAGCCTAAAAAGAGCCTTCCTAACAAAAAAAGCCAATGCCCTTCAACACAAAACCCCTCTAAAAAGAGCCTTCTTTAACTCAAAACTCCTCCAAAATACAAGGATCCTGGATGTCCAACAGTGTCGTGTGTTATTGAAAACTTCAAAATAGAACAAGCACTATTCGACCTTAGAGCTAGTGTCAATTTACTTCCTTTCTCTATCTACCCGAAGTTGGGTTTGGGTGAACTTAAACCCACTTGTGTTACACTCTAGTTGGCTAACAGATCTGTCAAAATCCCCAGGTGCATTGTTGAATATGTACTCGTCCAAGTGGACAAATTTGGCTTCCCAGTTGACTTCACTGTTTTGGATACTCAACCAACAATACATTTAGAGAACCAAATTCCCATCATTCTTGGTCGACCCTTCCTAGTAACTACCAATGCACTAATCAATTTCTCTCGAGCGGAATATTTTCAATATTGCTAAGCACCTGAGAGAAGACAACAAAGAAGGACATATAAACTCCAATGAATCTTTAATACAGGAACATATGAATGACTCATTCTATGAGAGTCCTACTGAATCATCTCTGTTAGAGCATCTCACCTCATAATTGACAAATGAATGCCCCACTCATATTTTTGGGACATGGATCCCCAAATTCGAAGAGATTTCACCAAGTGACACAAAGCCACTCCCATCCAGTGTCAAGCCACCAAAGCCTGAATTGAAACCTCTCCCATCTAACCTCACATGTTCATTCTTAGGAGAGTACGAGTCATACCCAGTGATAATTTCATCTAAGCTTACAGACTTGCAAGAGTCTAAACTGATTATAGTTCTTAAAAGCCACAAAAGCACCATTGGGTGGACCATCGATGATTTGAAAGGTATAAGCTCGTTATTCTGCAATCACGCTATATACCTTGAAGAGGATTCAAAACCCTCTTATCAAATGTAGCGACGATCGAATCCTCACAGGAAGGAAGTTGTGAGAACTCAGGTACTCAAGCTCTTAGATTTAGGGATAATCTTCCCAATCTCGGATAGCTCATGGGTTAGTCCAACCCAAGTCGTACCCAAAAAGTTTAGGGTCACAATAGTAAAAAATGATGCAAATGAACTAGTACCAACTCGAGTCCTCACAAGATGGTGGATGTGTATTGACTATCAAAAACTCAATTTGGTGAGTAGTAAATATCATTTCCCTCTTCCCTTTCTTGATCAGGTTCTAGAGAGAATTGCAGGCCATGAATTTTACTGTTTCCTAGATGAGTATTTGGGTACAATCAAATTGAGATAGCACTCAGTGATCAGAAGAAAACCATTTTCACATGCCTCTTTGGAACCTTTACATTCAAAATGATGTCATTTGAACTTTATAATGCTTCTGCAACATTTTAAAGCTACATGCTAAGCTTGTTCAGTGACATGGTCTGGAAGTTTTTAGAAGTGTTCATGGATGACTTTTCTGTCTATGGTGACTCATTTGATTTGTGTTTGACCAATCTTGAAAAGGTGTTGATAAGGTGTGAGGAAGCCAACCTGGTGCTCAATTGACAGAAATGTCATTTCATGGTAACACAAGGCATTGTCCTTGGTCACATTGTGTTAGTTGAGGGCATGAAAGTTGACAAGGCAAAAATAGATTTGATCCTGCCCCCAAGACTGTAAAGGATGTCTAATCATTCCTATGACATGTAGATTTTTACATGATATTCATAAAAGATTTCAGCACCATAGCCAAACCCATGAGTCATCTTTTAAGTCAGGACGTAACCTTTGCATGGAATGAAGCATGCCAAAAAGCTTTTGATAAGCTTAAAGGAATGTTAATTTTTTTCTCCAATAATGCAATCCCCTAACTAGACTCTACCCTTTGAACTAATGTGTGATGCAAGTGATTATGTTATAGGTGTTATATTGGGACAAAGAAAGGATAAGAAACCACATGTTATTTACTAAGCAAGCAAAACTTTGAATGATGATCAAATTAATTATTCAACAACTGAAAAAGAATTGTTTGCTGTAGTTTTTTCTTTGGAAAAATTTTGGTCCTATCTTGTTGGTTCTTTTGTTACTGTATTCACTAACCATGCAGCCCTGAAATTCTTGCTCACAAAGAAGGATACCAAGCCAAGGCTCTTAAAATTGATACTCTTACTCCAAGAGTTTGATTTAGTCATTAAGGATAAGAAGGGTGGTAAGAATATGGCGGCAGATCATCTGTCTAGATTAACGTATGAATTTCATGATGATGGATTGCCAATCATTGAGAAATTTTTCGATGAACAACTGTTCACGATTGATGTGACACCATGGTACGCTGACATTGTTAATTTCCTTGCTACTAATACACTCCCACCGTCCTTTACAATGATGGACAAAAAGAAATTTTTTAGGGAATTTGGTAACTTCTTTTGGGAAGATCCCTACGTATTTAAGTACTGTAAGGATCAAATCATAAGGCATTGCATCCCCACTCTTGAAAGCAGCTAGGTAATAACATTTTCTCATTCTAAAGCATGTGGTGGCCATTTCTCATAAAACAAATCGCTACAAAAAATCTTGCAATGTATATTTTACTAGCCCACACTTTTCAAAGATGTCCATGCCTTTTGTTTAACTTGCAATAAATGCCAAAGGTTGGGAATCATTTCTAAAAGAGAAATGATACCCTTAAACCCCATTCTGGTGATTGAAAATTTTGACTGTTAGGGCATCGATTTTATAGGACCGTTTTCCCTTCCTTTGGCTATCTATACATTTTAGTGGTCGTAGACTATGTATCCAAATTAGTTGAAGCAATTCTATGCTGAAATAATGATCACCGCATAATGAACAAGTTTTTAAAAGAAAATATTTTGTCCTAGTTTGGAATTCCAAAATCAATTATAAGTGATGGGGGTGCTCATTTTTGCAATCGTCCTTTCTAGAATTTAATGAAAAAATACTTGATCTTTCACAAAATTGCAACCCCTTATCACCCACAGACTAGTGGACAGACAGAATTAGCTAACCAAGAGATCAAACTAATTTTAGAAAAAAATGATAAACCTAGACCGCAAAGATTGGACATTAAGACTAATTGATGTACTCTGGGCATGTTGCATTACTTTTAAAATAATTTTGGGCATATCTCCTTATCGATTAGTCTATGGAAAGCCATGTCACTTACCTGTAGACTTGGAACATAGGGCATACTAGGCCATTAAAGCTATGAACTTTGACCTAAAAAAGGTCGGGCTCTCAATGAAACTTTAGATAAATGAATTGGGGGAATTGAGAAATGAAGCATATGAGAATGCTAAGATTTCTAAAACCAGGATGAAAAATTTTCATAACAAGAATATTGTGCGGAAGTCTTTTGAACCCTCTCAAAAAGTCCTGTTATTTAATTCAAAACTCCGCCTCTTTCCTAGAGTGTTGAAGTCTAGATGGACTGAGCCTCACATTATCAAGAAGGTGTTTGGACATTGAGCAGTTGAAGTGGAAAATGTGACGCCCTATAACCGAGGGTCCTTTATTAACCATTGGCCACCTATCAACCCGCGAAAATAACCATGCCTGTCGCACGTCCCAGCATTATGTCGATCGTATTCCCTTAACACGTGTAACCCGTGTTTCTTTAATCATTTAATACAATTGAGGTCCAATGTGCCTCAATATACCACATTTAATGTCCATTTGTATCATTGGGACTAAAAGAATCAAAGTCCAAAAGCATCGCAAAAGAATTTAAAATTTTCTATTTTTTAAAAAGAGTACCGGCACGCATACCCTACTAGACAATGCCGTACTGGTGCGGTTTGTCTAGATTTGCCTGTTTGACCTGTTTTTCATTTCCATTCCATTCTAAATCTTTCCAAAACTAACCCAAACTTATATATCATGTATTTGTACATTGAACATGATTAATACAAGTTTTATTACAATCATTTTCATAGATTTACATGTCAAAACGTAATTTTCACAAATGTTTTACAACAATTTGGATTTAAGGCCACAATCTGACCTCTCTTCACCCTTGAGACTCCAAACGAGGATCATCCATCGGTGTGTATCCCGCACCTGAAATGTGTTCCCGTATAGGGTGAGCCACGCTCAATAAAGTATCCCCTACAAAGGCTATTCCCCCCTAGATGCACATGAAATGTTCTCATGCCACAACAACAATCCATAACATTCCAAGCAAGAATATGCATTCAATGTGAAATTTATCATGCCATGGCATGAAATGAGATGGGACTCACTCATGCACTTTAACCCGAGCCCTCACCGGCTCCCACAACACAATGCAATGCACGTGTGTAACACCTTCATCATTGATGAAGTTCCTCCAATGCTTGTTTGAAATAAAAGTCATGTGTTTATAAAATCAAGCATTGTTGGATGTTGTACATTGAAGAGTATATTTATAAAACCAAAATCTTGTGTCTTTGTTGGGCAACGGATTTTGGAATTGCACTGTCGGCTCCGTATGCCTAATTCACTTTTTTGGACTTACGCCGACGGAAGTGAATAAACCATTAACCATGTCTTACAGAGAAGGGATTTTCTAGCCATTCTTGTTATACCCGACACACGTTTTTCCATGCATCCAACCGTGCGACTCTATTGAACTTTGGTCCAATAGTACCGAGCCCACATATTAACCACCAAGTATGGAGTTTGGCCACCATGCACTTACAAACCCACACTCATGACTCATGTCCATGAATGTGATGCTAGTGCTATGCCCAAATTGCAATGCATGCCAAGTGAGCAATTTCCACATATCAACATATACCACGACAATTTATATCATATGCATTTAATTTTCATGAACTATCACCATGTTAACATATCATAAAGCATATGTTTACATGTCAACAACAATGTCTAAGCATGTTACTTCAATTGCATCAAAACAACAATTTCAATTAGTCAAGAC
This sequence comes from Ilex asprella, assembly GCA_023539305.1. NCBI lineage: Eukaryota > Viridiplantae > Streptophyta > Magnoliopsida > Aquifoliales > Aquifoliaceae > Ilex > Ilex asprella. The sequence goes on from CM042184.1 coordinate 22,223,241, forward strand.
ATTTAATCAAACACCTTCAAGGCACTAAACATGTCAAACACATATCATGCCCCAAAATATCACCAAGTTACAAGAACATACAAGTAATTTCCCTACATAAAATTCAAGCTAGAATTTAACATAAATCATTTCAATACCAACTTCGTCATTTCCATGACCGTAGATACGTCTTAGGCCAATTTGAATATCAAACCCCAATACCAAAGGATGGAATAAAACCAAAGTAAAAAGAATCCTACCTCTTGAAACATAGAAGGAAAGCTAGAACTTCAAGAACACCAACACAAGCCCCAAAACTCTTGATTTTTCCAAATCTCCTCTTTGGATCTTTGATAAAATCACTCGTTCTTGGTATGGATGTGTAGCCCTTGTCGAGGTGATCGACTTTAAATCTTGGCTCGACGGATTTCGACCAATAGAACTTCGAGAATCGACAAAACAAATTTGATTTTCTCTCTTTTCTCCCTCTTTCTCTCTAATGTTGGAACCAACTGATTTGAAGAGATATTTCTGCTGAAATATCTAATTTTTAACCTTATTTATAAATTCCAAGGCTTGGCTCAGATTGTGTCACACGCCCCTCACTTATCCGTATACATTTTCGCCTTGAAACGATTTATTTCATCCTGCTTTAAGTCTAAATTAATTTTATTTGAACTTTAATTCAATTATACAAAATTTTTATATTTTTTATTTTTGGGGACCTTTATAAGGTCATTCAACACCCGATTGTCTCGTAAAACGTACAAAAATTGACTATCTGAAAATTTGACAAAAAATTATCTAGGTAACTCAGTTTCGTGAAACGAATCCTACGGCGAAGTCCTTTGTGTCATATGAGCTCTAGAGAACACGTAATTTAATTCCGTGTTATATTGATAAAATGACCATTTTGCCCTTTTACAAAAAAAATCCAATTTACCCGAGTTTTACAAAAAATCTATCGAACGGTAATATCTTCACTGTTAATGGTCAGATGTTGAAACTATTTTTGAAGGATTTTGTTAAAAATATTCCTCCGAGATTCAAGCCTACCGACACAAAAAATGGTCGGGTCAGGCGAAAACTCGGCCTGAGGGGGTGCATTTATAAGGCCCACCCTTTTTTCTCTTTTCCCACGTCCACCGATGTTGGACCCCCTATCATTTTCTTTCTTTTTTTGTTTCTTCTTTCCTTCTTCTTCTTCTTCTTCATTTTTTCTCTATTTTCTACAAAACCCACCAAACCCGAGCGAAACCATGTCTGTATACCCCGAAGACTCAGTCCTTTGTCTCATGATTATCATTTGCTTACTTTATTTGCACATGGTTGTTCTTCTTTAGTACGCACTCACATTAAAGGGCTACCAGCCCATCTAAAACCCAGATTTACATAAAGATGATTAATCTATGTATTTTGCTTGTAGGTTTTGGCAGATAAATAGATCTCTACCTCTCAAACTCATCTCCAAGATCCATACACTACTAAATTTGAAACATTGGGGACAATGTTCTATTTAGGTTGGGGGTGAGAACTATAATTCATATTTTGTGCCACCATGTGCCCGTAAATTTGTAAAAAAATTTATTGTTATTTTTGTTGTTGTTGTTGTTGTTGTTGTTATGGATAATATTGTGTACCTTACCTTGTATTTTTTATAAATTGATGATCATGTCTGCGAGTCAGTTTAAATTGTCTTTCTGACTGACAGACATTAAAGAACCAGATAGTGAGTCTTAAAGCTTAGAAAATATGGATGTTAATTTTTTTTGGTTTAGTCAGGGAGTTCTACGCACTTTTTCATCTGATATGCATACTGTGATCATGAGGAAAACAAGATTGGTAAGAAAGAATGAGATCCGAAAAGAATAAGTGAAACCCCTCTGTGGCATAAGCACTTTTGCTAAACGCTATCGTGCCAAAAGGTTTGGTGCCTATAAACAGTGGGGCAGAATCTTTCACGAGAAATGGTATAATCAGTATTTTAAACCAATTTTCAATCGCGCACTCGATTGATTAGACGAGATAGTGAGTGGGCTGAGTAAGTATTACCTTGAAACATCATGCTATTTTGGTACTTTGCTTAACCGATTTGTGAGACAAAAAATTAGGAGAGTCATTGGTTGCTCAAATAACATAGATGGTGACTTGGATTAGGCTGCTTTTGAATTTGAGAAAAAAATTGTGTTGGGATGAAAGCCAATGGTCCAATTTTTTTTGTAAAAAGTGTAAAAAACTTTTTTGTTTTGTACAAACTCTTTTGATTGAAATGAAAATAAGGACAAAGTAAGAAATGTCCCAAAATACCAACCTAAAACGTGGGTAGGGACTTATCCTAAGACACCAAAAGTTTTTGGTTTAAATTTGTGTGTTTAGCCGTCTTTGATTGTGTATAGTGTAGTGCAGAGAATATTTATTTTGATTCAACGTTCGAATGCCAAATGACATTTGTGTGTTTAGCCCTCTCTTTTCCCTCTCTTCTCTATCTGTTGTGTATCAGCTGAGAAATGGGGTGAAAATCAGAATTTCTCCCCTATTTATATTTTTTGAATGATTGGTCCACAACGCGCCACACGTCCCTCTAAATTTCTAATCCGTTTTCGACTGGAAACGAATAAATTTCGTTTTGGTTCAAGTTCAAAATATTTTTATTTTTAACTTGCCTTCGTTTATTTTTCAAAATTCATAATTTTATTAAAAAGTTTGTATCTTGGTCTCCTGAGGCCCGACCGCCTCGTAAAATGCAAAAAATCCGACTATCTCAAAATTTATCGAAAATTGACATGATAACTAGATTGCGCGATAAGAACCCAACGGTGAGGTCCGTTTCGTCATCTGAGCTCAAGAAAATTTCAGTTTTGCAACCCGATCTGTAATGACAAATTATTGCTTTGCCCTTTTCCATAAAAACATCAAATTTACCCGAGTTTTATACTTCATGGCTTTGGTAATCTTCAAATAATTCTAGGGGACGTTCAAACATTAATGAGCATTCGCACGTGGTACTCAAGTACCTCAGGATTTTCCTTCTTAGCTTAGGGTCTTCTTTCTTGGTTGCAATACACCATGTCTCAGCAGTCTGGTCTTCAGCTAATGTAAGATAACGTTCGAACATTGATTGGCATTCGAATGTTCTTGCATTGGTCCCTGCTTTTCCAATTTTGTTCCATGATGTACTGACGTTAACCTCAAATGTAATATTTGTTGTTCTTGAACCTTTGTTCACTTTCGGACCTGAAATAACATCACTTAAACTATACCAAAGCATAATTTGTCTCAAAAAGGCATAGTAAAATGTTACTTTTAAGTACTAATCATAACACCAAGCTAAATATTGCTAGTCTCTTGTAATACAATAACAATTGAATGTTAATCTATTTCTAATGCCTTTTTCGTAGGTCATCCAGTTGTATTTAGCGTATGCAACAGGCCGTTGAACCACTAGGTTTACTCTAGTGGACGAGTGTTGTCTCGTGAGGGTTTCCAATGAAGCTACCCACAAACTTCAATCGAACAGATGTGTTTGTGAGATTGCTGATTAAAGTAAGTTAGCATCATGGTCATTGAGACACCCAACCCTCAATTTCGACTTATATTTAGCATGCTCTTCTTCCATTGGTACTTACTCTATGCAAAAATTTGCATCTGTTACATTGGCATTTGGAATTCCTTGTGTAATGGGAATGGTCATTCTAGAAACAAGAATTGTTATATAACAAAAATTCCTTCTTACCACCTTCCATGGATAGCTTTGATTTTACAAACCTCTCTTAGAAGTTCCCTCAACAAAAATTTTCTTCGATTATAGTGACTTGTCTCTCAAAGAGCATGTGATCAGAGGATGGCCAATCAAAAAATCACATGCGCAATTAGAATGGGAGTGAAACTGTTAGAAAGCAAAGTAATCATGTTCTTGGCATAATCTCATGGAAGAATATTAATGCAATTAAAGAAATTCTATTTAACATACCCCAACTTTTGTTTGACAATACACACATGCATCAGACTTGAGATCAATTAGGGCTTTGTTTAGGTTGTAATGTGGCCAGAGGTCAGTGGCTAACGAAATGACGTTAATGGTATTCAAAAGTTATCCTCTGTTTATGTAGCATAGCACACCTCTTTCTTTTCGATATTTTGCCGAGAAATGTATTTCTTTCTTTCATTTTTCTTATTTTTTACTTTCTTGGCAATTCTCTGTCTTTTTGTTCATTTTATTTTTCAGTAGTTTCCACCGTCTTTTCTTTGAATAGCAGCTGACGTAGTCTTTTTCCCTTCTCTAACATTTCTATATCATACTGATTTATAAGAGGTGTAAGAAAATTAGATAACAAGGGTATGTAAAACATATTTTTTTGTGGCTTGGTTTTCATATGGGTTTCTTAAAAAAGAAATCATTCTTTGAGGGTTCAAGCATGACTAACTAGGGATATAATTTTGTAAAAGAAATGGCTAAGACTCTGTTAAATCAAAAGATGGCCTAAAATCATTTCTCAAGTATGTGCACATGTACATATTGTATGCACGTATTCCCTGTGGGATATGATAATATATTACTTTAGATGCATCAATCAAAGTAAGGTTAATAAGATTATTGAAAAAAAATAAAGTGAAAAAGCTCACTTGAGTAAATGTTGATATTCTCTCAAAAGCATCGTAAATGTCGAAACTTACCATGGCATCCTTTGTTATCTCCAATGGTTATGTCAGGTTTTTCCGGGGAATGTCGGTTATATACTGATTTCATTTTTGAGTCTGACCATTTTGTACCTTGAAAATAACAAATACCAACGTACTTTTGACAATTTAAGTATAGAGAAAATAACATCGTTTAAAGAGTTGTAGTTGTAGGTCTAAATTGTTAAGTTGTGCGTCAAACCGATCATATGCTTAGTCATTTTAACAAGCAACTTTAGAATCCACACCCGTTTCATCATTTATTAATAAGAATTATTAAAGTGCTTATTTTATCCATGCAATTAAACAGATAAAAATGATAAACTGAAACATTCATTTTCAGAATATATCATCATTTAGCATCATCATCCATGATTCAATTCATTCACAAAAGAAGTGATTAAACACACAAAAACTTAAATTATCCACAACAACTACAAAAAAAAAAAAAACAAATTCATGACAACAACAATCATCCCTCAAATATTTACAATAAACTATAAAAGAAGAAACCTATCAACCAAAGAAGAAAAAACTTCACAAAAGAATAAGAAAATATCCAAAAATCAAACTCTCCACCATAAGAAAAGAAATAATCCTCACTCTCCTCTAGACCTACCAAGTACATCATCTCCACTTGCTCCACCAGGTGCACCATGTCCACCACTCAGAAGGCGAAGGATCTCATCCTACTTAGCATCAATGCTAAGTTTGATGTCTCATAGAGAACGTCGAGTGCTGGTGCTAGAGCTAGGTCCTGGCTCCTCTTGAGTCTGTGTCTAATCTCTCTGTATCTCCATCTCTCTCTCCTTCTCCCGGTCAAGCTCATCCTGCACTTCATCAACTCCTTGGGGATGGGGCATCTCTCATCTTAAAGTTAGGGTGCCAATGTGACCTTGGCTTCTTCGGAAAGAGGCCTTGTTTGGTGGACCCATTGGCTTTTAAATTTTCATCTCAGGCCCCACCCTGACCCCGTGGTCTTTGCATATCTCTGTCACTAAAGTGCCAAATGGGAGTGAGCTTTGCTTCACATCATAACTTTTCTTCGTTTATGTTAAGATGAGTGAGGGGAGGTCAAAGCTATGCCCTCTTCCAAGTTCATAGAGCAAATGGGCCACGTCAGGTAAAACCTCATTCTTTCTTCCTAAAGGGCGAGGTTAGACACCACAATCAAGTTTAGCATCTCATATTTATCAGTGAGTTCCCCTTGTTTTAAGAATCTCCACTCCATCCATGAAAAAGTAGGCACCCCCATTAACTCCTTCCCAACTTCAGTCATTGCCACACTCTTTCTTGGGGGATAGGTGGGATTTAGGACTTGAGGCACATCTTGCCTAATTTCTCGAATATAGTCCTCATGGAAATCTATATGGATCCCCCTCACATAGCTTTTTAGCGCTCCATTGACTATTTTGGCATTGGAGTAAAACTCCCTCACCAAGTCAATCACGGCCTCTCTGCCGTTTTTCAAATACAAGACCCAACCTCTCTTCTCCATCTCCGCTATTATTCCCAACTCAGCAAAATAAGACATAACCACATCCCTTTCACAAATCACAACATGCTTTTGATGAAAATTATTGTACCTTTCAGCCTTGAGTGTAGTGGGGAAGTGAGTTTTGTCGTATCTCAATGTAAGTGGTGGCCTCCCCTCTCTTACTTCAACCACCTCCTCGATGAAGTTGGGTTCTTGGTTGATTGGTGGAGTACGCCAAGCAGGTATTTTTTACGATTTTGAGGGTTGTGAGATCGTTGAAAGTTTTGATTTCTTTGTAAAATGGGAGTTTTTGATGTGGGAATGGTCTTGGCAGGGTCGATTTTAGGTGAAATTACAGAATGGGAGGTGTTAAAGGGGCTGGGTATCACAAATGGGTTCTAGGGCTTGAGGGGTTTCTGAGAAATTTGGGGGTTTTGAACTGAAAAAGATGAAGCAGGCTTTTATAGCCAGAGTCGCGTCGTTCGAACGTCGACATCGTTCGAACATAAATAGAAGGATTTTTAAAAGAATGTTCAAATGTGGTTCTCATTCGAACGTGGTGAACTCCCAGTACTTTTGAGTTCTATGAAAGACCAAAATACTGCAAGGTCATGACGTTCGAACGTGCTATTGGGATTCAAACAGTAAGTCTTGTTCAAACGGTCTAAAGCTCCCAATACTTTGTGGTTTCATCAGAGAGTTCATCAGAGACAAAGTACTATAAGCAGGTGACGTTCGAACGTCACTTGTCATTTGAACATAGAATCAAAACTAACAATTCTCTGCATTACATTATACACAATCAGAGAAGGCTAAACTTACAAGTTTTAAACTAAAAACTTATGGCGTCTCAGGACAAGTCCCTACCACGTTTTAGGTTGGTATTTTGGGACTTTTCTTAATTGGACCATATTTTTATTTCAATCAAAATAGTTTGTACCCAAAAAAAAGGAATTTTACACTTTTTACAAAAAAATTGGATCCTTGGTTTCTATCCCAACACACCTAATCCGAGTCATCCTCTGCCTCCGTGCAGTTCGAACAACCAGTGACTTTTCCAATTTCCTCTCTCACAAATTGGTTAAGCGAGGTACCGGAATAGCATGGCGTCTTAGGATAATCCTTACTCAGCCCATTCACTATCCAGTCTAATTGATCGAGTGCGCGACCAAAAATTAGTTTAGAACACTAATTATATCTTTTCTCTTGAAAGACTTTCCCACACTGTTTACAGGCACCAAGTCTTTTGGCACGACGGCGTTTAGCAAAAGTGCTTTTGCCATAGAGGGGTTTTGCTTGTTCTTGTTGGATCTCGACTTTCCTTACCAGTCTTGCTTTTTTCATGATCACAGTATGCACATCAGATGGAAAAGTTCATAGAACTCATAGACTAAATCAAACTCCCCACCAAGTCTCTTACCAAGCACCCTTGAAGGTTCCCAAAGTGTGAGTATTTATAGGCAAGGAGAGGGAGCAAGAGGGGGTGAAGGAATAGTGTATGCCGCTCATGTCCAAGTGAAAACCAACTACTCAGTAGGCAATCTATGGAGGACGTTCGAACGTGAGTTGACATTCAAACATTATTTCTGTTTTGGATTTATGGTTGTTCAAAATTTTGATAGCTTTCAAACGTTTCTTCTGTCATTGCTTTAAGGGCATTCAAACGTTGACTGTTGTTTTGACCTTTTCACTAAAGTGCGTTGTGATCTTCAGTGGAAACTCATTTCCATACTTCATGCATCAGTCTAATCTTCAAATGATTCCAGGAGACGTTCGTATGTTGATTGGCATTCGAACGTGGTACTCAAGTACCTCAGGCTTTTCCTTCTTGGCTCAGGGTCTTCTTTGTTGGCTACAATACGCCATATCTCAGTAGTCTGATCTTCACATGATGTAATATAACATTCAAACATTGATTGGCGTTCGAACGTGCTTGCCTTGGTCCCTGTTTTTCCAATTTTGTTCCATGATGTACTGGTGTTACCCTTAAATATGATATTTGTTGTTCTTAAACCCTTGTTTACTTTCGGACCTAAAATGATATCACTTAAACTCTATGAAAGCACAATTAGTCTAAAAAAAGAATAGTAAAATGTTACTTTTAAGTACTAATTAGGGACTAGCAAAACTGAAGTTGGGGGTGTGATTAGCACAAAAAACATGACATGTTTTGTATTCTAATATGCCCTTTTATACTTGCTTTTGTCGTGAAATTAGGGAGAAATGTGTTTAATCTTCGTTCTGATAGAGTTTTGTGTAAATGTAGGTAAAATGATGTAATTGGTTTGAGTTAAGCCTCCATTGAAGTGTATGAGGTCAATGAAGATGAGGGGGTAGCTTAAAGGAAGGCTTGGAGGGTGAAGAAACCAATAAAAAATCAAGTTGGTTGGAAAACTTCCAGAAGGTTTGGCTAAAAACCTTTCGGAAGGTACTGTCTATTCACAACCAAAACCTTACGGAAGGTTTTGTCTACTGGAATGAAACCTTTCGGTTTAACTGTTCCTGCAACTCAAGTTCTGGAAGGTTTTGCCCTGATTGTCCAAATAGCCTCCAACTCAAGTTCTGTCATTTGAGAGTCCCACTTACACTTCTGCAATAGGTCCCCCGATATCCCTTACACATCTACAAGTATCCCCTCTCCTCTAGCTGGACTTTGAAAGTCTTGGCATTAATGAGGAGGAGAGAGAAGAGCAAGGAAAAGAGAGGGCAAGGTTATGCTTGTCCTATCCTGGAACATTCCATCTAATCTGTTGCCCTCTTGATGGGAGGTTTGTCACATGCATAATGAGCTCTCATGGATGGAAAAGAGGAACAATTCATTAAAGGGAGTTCATATTACATTATAGAGAAGGAGAGTCCAAGGAAGAAGATGAATAGTGCTAGAAAGAGAAGTGAATATATTTGCATTTTCTTACATACATTTTCTTGTAATCCTTTGTAAGACTTGTTTAAGCTTTGTTTAATGTCTTTAATATCATTTATTGAAAGCACATTTCAAGTTTAGTCTCTCATTCTAGCTTTTACCATTAATGCATTTAAGTTTTCATCTCAAAGCCTTTCAAATGGGTATTAAATGCACTTTTCTGTAATTTTGTGTTTTCTTGCATTAACTTAGCTCAAATATTCGTTCTTTTACAATGTATTCCCACTATATTATTGTTCTTGTTTTAAGTATGAGTAGCTAAGCTTTTAAGTTGGCTAATCTAAGGGAGACATCCTCTTGGGTATGCCATTTCAACTCATTTTCTTTCCCCCATCGCAGTGTACGTTGGTTCAATTTAACTAGATTGAGAGTGGACGTGGATGTGAGTCTAATACACCGTAGACATTGTCACAGGATATGCTTGGATCCTCATCTCCATCCTATTCCCACATTTCTCAAGAATTAATCGAACATCTAGACACCATTGGGAGAAGGTCTCGAGTTGAGTTGACATACCCATTGGATTGAACCCTTCGGAGTAACCATCACTTTTCCCATTTCATTTTCCATCACGACACAGTCACAAACCAAATTTCAAGCAACAAAAGATTTTTACACTTTATCGTTTTTACCCAAATTTACCTTCAACAAAATTCACCTCCTTCCAAGAGGAGACAACTTTGGAATACTCTTCCAAGTAATACATGACACACAAAAGACTCCTTGCGCTTGGGGAGTATTTTTGTTTAGACACACGCATTTCATTCCACACTATTTCGTTGTCCTATTTCTCACATCACTCTGAGGGAGAGTGACACTCCCCTTCACACATAAGTTATAGACACATTTGAAGGTGATGTGCAGAGATTAAGAATATACAATGGAAACCATCAAGCACATCTTTCTGCCACCTGGATGCACAACAAAATGGTAAGACTTGGGAACCACAACCCTTCCCCTGTACTAAAGTCTACCATCAGCGTGAATGGCTCAGCCCTTATTACTTGTACCTGACTATATCTGGTCCCAGATGACAATATCTCCATGTCATATCCCTGGGACTCAAACACCCAGCTCAATAAAGAAGGCGTAGCCACCATACTTCCCAAAGTGTCCTCATCCTAACTCTAGTAATGTAGCCGAACTGTCACACAGTCTCGAGCATTTGCCACTCTAAAAAAGCTATACTAGTCAAGACTCCCCATGACTTCCGACTGAGTGCATCAGCCACCACATTGATCAGCACAAAATATTGCATATTTTAATGCTTGTTATGCCCTTTTATACTTGCTTTTGTTGTGAATTTTGGAAGAAATGTGTTTAATATATTCTTTAATGAAATCCTGCGTGAATGTAGGTGAAGAATTGCAAATGGCTTGAGTTAAGCCCCCACTGAAGTCCTTAAACACAATTTAGTTGAATGAATAGCTTAAATGAAGGATTTGAAGATGAAGAAACCAAGAAAAGGCAAATTGGATGAAAACCTTTCGGAAGGTTAGGTTACAAACCTTCTAGAAGGTTTGCACTTTGAACTGCCTAATGCCCTGCCAAAACCTTCTGCAAGGTTTTGCCTTAAGGAACAAACCTTCCAGAATGTTTGCATCAACCTTCTAAAAGGTTTTCACTTGGTCTGCCTATGTACTATCAAAACCTTCCATAAGGTTCTGCCTTTTGGAATAAACCTTTCAGCAAGTTTACATTGACCTTCCAGAAGGTTTGAGCCACTGGACAACTTTCTTCTCTGTTCCTGCACAAACCTTCTATAAGGTTTTGCTTAGAAATGCCAGACAACCGGCAACTCAAGCTCTGTCACTTGGGGGTCCCACATATGATTCTCTAACTTGTTCCCAAACATATCTTATACACATACATGCCTCCCCTTGCCTAAGCTTGGACGTTGGAGGCTCAAGTATTAATGAGGAAGAAAGAGAATAGGGAAGCTTGGGAAGTGACAAGCTAGACTTTTCCTAGCCTATCCAAGGCATCAACTCAGCTCTCCATTGATGGAAAGCCTCAAACACAGGCTATAGCACCCCCATGGACAAAAATGGAAGGGGGACTTCACATTATTCAGCATTAAACAGACAAAGAAGCTCAAGGAGGAAAATAGTTTTAGAGAGAGAAGTTAGATTTTTGCTGTTCTCTTACCCATTTCACTTGTAATCTTTTGTAAGACTCTTGTAAGCTTCATTTATAGCATTGAATGTCATTTATTTCAAGTGTATAGCTAGTTTAGTTATGCATTCTAGCTTCTACCATAGTTGTATTGAGTTTTTCACTTCATGCTTTTAAAATGGGTATTGAATGCACTACTTCATAGTTTAAGTTTTCCTACATTAATCCAAGTTCCAATCTTCATTTCTTCACAATTTCTCTTTACTTTATGTATGTTCTAGCATTAAATATGAGTAGCTAAGCTTTAAGTTGACTAATGCAAAGGAGAATTCCTCTTGGGTATGCTAAATCAACTCTTTTTCAGTCTTCCTCGTAGTAAAAGACAGTTAGGTTTGACTAGGTTAAGTGAGGACGTGGTGGTGAGTTCTTGATAAACCGTAGACTTGTCGTGGTATATGCTTGAATCCTCACCTCCATTTTAGTCTCACGCTTCCTTTGAATCAATCGAACGTTTAGGCACAATTGGAAAAAAGTATTGAGTTGATTTGATATTCCCACTAAAATGACCTCTTTGAATTAGCCAACACTTGTTTCCATTTCAATTCAATCCAAACCAAAACTCACTCACAACCACAAAAATTCAAACTCAAAAGATTTTACATTGTTTTCACCTTTTGCAAAATCACCTTCAACACAATTCACCTTCATTCCCTAAGAAAACGACCTTGGAAGATCAACGTTTTCTCCTCAAATAGTTTGATAAGGCTCTTATTTTTCAAAAAATTCAACCAAAAATAGGAACCCGTGAAACTCTGTCTCTTATATGCCCATAAACTCCATACACACATGCTCTCTCTCTCTCTCTCATTGTACAAACTATTTCCAGCGCCCTCGAAATTTTACCGGTGTATAGAACATTACTACTATGAAACAAGGACTCCATCACTCTCTCATAAGCAACTCTAACATGTATAAACTTACAACTTCTGGCACATACACACACAAAAAAAAAATTCTTCTTCAAAATTTGCTTACTATTCAAGAGCTCATCCGATGGGTGTAAATATTTAAAATTTGAAAATTTCAAAGAATTTTTCCAAGTGAGCCCGTTTGGAGATGTATCTTTCATCTCTTTTGTGGGTAAAGAAAATCCACATTATTACATGAAATTAGAGAGAATTTAGGCAAATTAGAGAGTCTAAAATCATCTAGTATTTTATTGGGGCTCTCTCCCTATGACCCACTCGCTCTAAAATTCGTATTTTGATTCAAATTTGTTCTTGCTTGCTTGGCATAAAATCCGTATTTTGATGAATTGGTTCTACCTGCTTGATTAGAGAGAAAGAGGAATAATGGGCAAGGGTAGCTTTTTGGGAAGGGGTGATGGGTAGGGGTAGCTTTTTTAGCCGTTAAAGCTTGCTTGTGTAAGAAGAGAGAAAGAGAAGTGTTTACTTTTTGGGTACAGATCTGAAATTTATTTTTAGAGAAGTTAAAAAGAAAAGTCAATCTAAACGATGTAGTTTAGTCTAACATCAAAATGTGTTGTTCTCCTTGAATAGTAGAGGAGCCGCACGGGAGTGATTTATTTAAACTTTAGAAACGTCAATTCGACTGATGTTTAATGGAGTCACTAGAAATATTTGTGAGTTAATGGGATACAAACTGAGTGTAGAGCCCCTGTATATATAGTCAAATAACAAATGTACAAGGATAAAAATGTAAAACAAATATAAAAAGGATTATCCTAGTAAACTAGGATATAATTTCAACACTCTCCCTCAAGCTAGGCGCAAAAATATCAACTATGCCACAACTGAATCCCGAAGAATGGATAGAGTGACAGGTTTGGTGAAAACATCCGCAACCTGATCGCTAGTCCTCACAAACAATGGAGTGACAATACCACAGCTAACCTTCTCCCGAAGAAAGTGAACATCGATCTATATATGCTTCGTCCTCTCGTGTAGTACAGAGTCAGAAGCGAGCTGAATAGCAGATCGATTATCACAATATAATGTGGATGGAGAAGTCATTGAAAATCCCAACTCGCTAAGAATCGATCGTAGCCAGATAATCTCACACATGCCAAGTGTCAATGCCCGATACTTTACCTTTGCTGATGAGTGGGAGATAACTGCTTACTTCTTGCTCTTCTAAGAGATAAGACGAGTCCCTCAAAAAGCACAGAAGCCCGTAGTAGATCAACCATCACACGCTCCCCTATAATCTGAATCTGAATAACAGGCTAGAGAACCAGTCTGAGATCCTGATGCATAGAACAACCCAAGTCCAGGACAAGACTTGAGGTACCGAAAAATATGATAAACTGCATCAAGATGAGGCTAACATGGCCTATGCATGAACTGACTAACTCGGCTAACATCGAATGAAATATCTAGCCTAATGTTGGCTAGGTAGATATGTCTATCTACCAACCTCTAATACACAGTCGAGTCTCTTAACTCCTCACCCTCAGCAGTAAGCTTTAGGTTTGGAATCATAGGTGATGATGCTGGTTTGCACCCCAGCATCCCAGTGTCTGAGAGAAGATCTAGAACATACTTTCTCTGAGAAAGAACAACACCCCTGCTGCTACGGGCAACCTCAATCTCAAGAAAGTATCGCAGAAATTCAAGGTCCTTTATATCGAAGGCCTTCCCAAGGTCTACCTTGACCTGTGCAGTCCCAAAAACATCATCACCAGTAATAATAATATCATCAACATATACCAAAAGGATGACACACTGTCTAGAAGTATTCAGTCGAATAAAGCAGGTATGATCAGAATGACACCTGATGAACCCTAAACATACGACTACATCACTAAAGAGAGAGAACCAAGCTCGTGGTGACTGTTTCAGTCCATAAAGAGACTTACACAGTCGACATACCTTTCCAGCATACTCCCTCTCACCACGAAAGTCCGATGGTGCATCCATATAAATAATCTTATCTAGATCACCGTGAAGAAATACATTCTTCACATCTAACTGATTAAGAGGCTAAGAGTACTCTGTAGCCAGAGAAATAATCAACCGAACAGTAGTTAATTTTGCCACAGGCGCAAATGTAGCACCAAAATCATGACCTGGTACCTGAGAAAAGTATTTTGCCACAAGCGTAGCCTTGTGACGATCAATAATACCATCCGCAAGAAACTTCAAGGTGTAAATCCAGCGACAGTCAACAGACTTCACCCCTGAAGGTAAAGAGACAAGATCCCATGTATGATTACGCTGAAGAGCGTCCATCTCCATCTGCATGACAATAACCCACCAGGACTCCCGCATAGCCTCTGAAACAGAACGAGGAACTGACGTATCTGATAAAGTCATACTATAAGCTCGAAATGTAGGAGATAGATCACCATAAAAAACATAAGCAGAAATCGGATATGAAATCTTAGCGGTCCAACCATAACGATTAACTGGACGGCGATCACGTCGCGGATAACGACACCCTAAATCATCATCCTCCACTGATAATGTCTCATCAGGTAAAGTAACTGACACAGTACCTACAATCTCATCAGTAATAATAACAGGTACATCAATATGCTTAATGAACTAAGTATTACCTGCATCACCTAAGGTAGAGGGGATATCAATAGGAGGATGAGAGCGAGGACGACGAACATAAACCTGCAAAGGAAGAGAGACTGGTGACTTTGTACTGACAGGAAGGAGTGGCTTTGGGGAAGGAGAGACGGATGACTCTGTAGTGATTGTGACCAATGGATCTAGCTCTCGTGGCAACGAAAAATTAAAAAGAGTATCATCAACTGGAGGGACAGACATAGGAGTAAAAGAAAAATAAGGAATATTCTCAAGAAATGTAACATATAAACTGTGATACATACGTCGCCTGACAGGATCATAACACCGATACCATTTAGACTAATGATAATAGCCTACAAAGACACAACGAATTATTTTATCATCAAGCTTATGACGAGTAGGAGACCGATTCTAAACAAAACATATGCATCCAAAAACACGAGGGGGACCTAAAAAAGTGTCCGCTCAGGGAATAAGACCTGTAAGGGAGCCCTATGCTGAAGAACACGACTCAGTGTACGATTACACAGAGAGGTAGAATTTAAAAAGGGAAAATACCAATAAGATTTTGGTACCTCCATACCTCTAAGCATATAACGTATCATCGCTATCAGACTCCTATTTTTCCTTTCAGCAACTCCATTTTACTTAGGAGTACATGGACGAGTTGCTGAAGGATACCTTGAGAACTAAGGTGAGATACTAAGGCATCAAACACATATTCTTTAGCATTATCCGATTGAAGAGCACAAACAATGACATCAAATTGTGTCTTAACCATCTGGAGAAACTGAGTGATTATAGGGAGTGCATCGGACTTTCTATGCAAAAGGTAGACTCAAGTACAACGAGTATGATCATTTATAAATGTCACATAGTATCGAGCACTTGACCAAGCAATAACAAGAGAGCGTCCCAAATATCAGAGTGTATTAGGTCGAATAGCTTGGGTGATTGGTGCATGCGAGGAATATAACTGGTCCTAATGTGTTTCAACAGGGAACATATAATACAGTCAAGTTTACCACCAAAACAAACATTGTTCAAAGTAGGAAATAACATACATAAATATTTAAAATTTGTATGTCCAAAATGGTCATGCCACAACTGAATAGTTTATAACAAAAAAATTATAATGACAACTACTAGGTAAAATACTAGCATGTAAGCTAGGAACAGATAAAGACAAAACAGATGTAGATGCAGGTGATGTAGGTGGAGGAATTGGCGAAACTGGAGGTGGATTGCCTAGATAATACAGTCCATCTCTCTCATGTCCCCTGATAATAATCCTTTTGGTACTCAAGTCCTGCAAACAACACGAATCAGATAAGAACACAACTGCATAGTGAAAATATTTGTCTAACTGATGTACAGATAATAGATTCATGACCAACTTTGGTGCATAAAAAAATCGAATATAATGTAAAGCCATCTGGGAGGCAGATTGCACCCCTACTAACAATAGGGGCATGTGTCCCATCTGCTAACTGAACCTTTGCAAGTAACTGCTCGTCCAAAGTGGTGAAGTGATGGGCCTCACCTGTCATGTGACCATTCGCACGTGAGTCCAGCATCCAAAGTGGAGACGGATTGGCACGAGCATGAAAGACACGAGGTATACCTGCAGTGGTGGCAGTAGTAGAAGTAGGACCCTGAGAAGTTGGGACGGACATAAGTATATCCAATCGGGAAGTGATAGCATCCATATCACTCTACCAAGGAGGAACAGTAGAAGCAACAGTAGCAGGAACAGCGGCAGTAAGTGATGATATCTCAACAATAGCAGCAGCACGACCGCGAGGAGGTGGCTTAAGCTCCTGATGGAGCTTCCAACAAGCAGCCCTGAGATGTCTTGGTCAGCCACAATAATCACACTGACGAGTATCCCTCTGTCTACGCTGATTTGGGACACCCTGACGGCGCCGATCCAAGCGCTCTTCACCCTTGACTGAGGATCCATAACGAGATCATGTAGTAGTTGCAAGGGCCATCTGGTCAACTGGAGGAGTCAATGTCGCAACTGGAAGTGATGCAATACAGACGCGGCACTCATGCTGCTAAATCATCGCATACACCTCATAAAGAGAAGGAAGCCTCAACATCGACAAGATTTGGGAACGAGACCCCTCCAACTCATCACGAAGCCCCATAAAGAACTTGTGAATCCTATCTTCCTACTCTCGAGTATGTAAGAATGTTACTCCCTTGGGCTCTATCCTCGGAATAGCAAGAAGATGACGTAGAGTCTCATACTCAAGCCATCGCTAATTCAAAAATCCATAATAATCCTAAACAGTCATATCTCCCTGTTGAGCATATGAAAGCTCCTGAGAAAGCTCACAAACAAGAATTTCCCATCCGAACTGGGAATATATCTCTGATAATGCGCTCCATAACTTCGGAACAGAGCTATAAAACTGGTGAATCTTGCAAACAGATGGCTTCATCGAGCCAAATAACCATCCAAGAATGGCGCAGTTCTCAGAAAATCACGCAGAATATCCAGAGTTGTCATCAGCTGGCTTTGGGTTAGATCTCGTCAGCCAACCAAGCTTCCCTACTCAACCTAAGAAAAGCTGAAATGAGCGAGACCACTTAGCAAAGTTATGGCCATTCAACAACTGTGTCGTAATTTTTTGAGAGATCATGCCCAGTAGTGCTGGTAATGCAACTGTGCCAGTAGGTACTGTATACTAGTCAAACATAAAAGTGAAAGTACTAAATGATGTCTCAACGGTAGAGGTGTCAACAATAAGGATCTCAAGTCCTTTAGTAGTAGCCATATCAATAACAATACTAGAGCACCCGTGACAGAAAAATTACTCTAAGATAAATAGAGGGATAAAATAAGGGAGAACAATATACCTCCAGTCGAACAGTAGCGATAGATAAAGAAGGTCCAAAAAAGCTTCCAAATAATCAGGTCACGGTGCCCAGAAATTCAATAAATACAAATAAATAATCTACTGCATCAAGAGTATATCCACGGAGAAGAAGATTTGAACCATATCAAAAAATTCCTAGAAGCTGGCGACAAGTGTCTTGGTTTATATGGTCTGGGACTGGTTTATATGGTTTGGGTTTTCTACTGACTGAGCCATATTTTTTATTGGAGAGAGACACAGAGAAAGATCTTATTTGCTTCGGCTCTTCCCTGTTGACTGGTTTGGGTTTTCTACTAGGGCAGTGGGCTGGTAAGGATTTTAGATTGCAGGTGATATGTGGGCAGTCCTTGACTGGTTTGGGTCTTCTTTTGTTTGCTTTCGGTGCTGCTGGGTTTCGGTTGGGTTCTTGGGATGGTTTTCGGCAGTCGGTGCTGCTGGGTCCTTGGGTGGGTTGCAGTGTTTCGGTGTTGCAGGTGTTTCGTTTGTTGTCAAGGTAGTCGGTGTTGCTGGGTCCTTGGGTGGGTTTCAGTGTTTCGGTTAGTGGTTGGGCAGTCGATGCTTCTTGTGTTTGGTGGTGAGGAACTTGTGATATGGCTGTTAGTTTGGTGGGAGCTGTCTTGGTGGGTATTGGTTGGTGGCAGTAGGGTGGCTGGTGGTTGCAATGTGAAGGAGGGGCTAGGGTTAGGGTTAGGGTTAGAGCTCTGATACCAACTAGAAATATTTATGAGTTAATGGGATACAAACTGAGTGTAGAACCCCTATATATATAGTCAAATAATAAAGGTACAAGGATAAAAATGTAAAACAAATTTAAAAGGATAATCCTAATAAACTAGGATATAACTCCAACAGAGTCCAAATAACATTTTTTTATGCTGAAAGTTCACAAATTTGAAGTTTAAAATGCCAATATTTTAACTAAAGGTGCTAGTTGGATTGACGTTTTAAGCCAAAAAAATATCGATTGAACCAACGTTTTTAAAAGTACTTGAGTTTAAAAATTATTTTCAACGCCACCCGATTTTGGGTTTAAGTTTGAAAATGGGCCGGATTTTGGTAAAAGCTCTAAAAGGCAAACCCATGTTCATGCATCACTCCTTGTCGTGCTAAGGCTTAGCAAGCTAACAGCATTGGCATGGGTACATAACACCTGAACGAGACGAGACGTGATAAACAACAATCAGCCGAAAATGCATAACGAACTTGTTTGATAAATTTTCCAAGTGCAAAAGACATGACCAAGGCAAGACAAACAGCTGGAATACCACCCCCACCCCCTGCCAACAAAAAAAATATGAACATGCATAAATGTTACACAAATTCAGGCATTAGTTTTTACCATGTATATTCTTCGACACCAGCTATGAAGACTTCTTTTCACTTAAGAAGCGCTTGCTTGACAGTAGTGATTTTTTTGGTTCTATCCACAACTTCAAGAGCAGGTTCTCACGTGCACAAACCCAAAAAGTATGACCCAGAATCGATGAAGAGGAGGTATGAGAAGTGGTTGGACCGACATGGCCGAAAATACAGCAATAAAGATGAATGGGAGCTACGGTTTGGTATCTACCAGTCAAATGTTCAATTCATCGACTACGTGAACTCTCAGAACCTTTCTTTCAAACTTGCTGACAATAAATTTGCGGACAAGACAAATGAGGAGTTCAAATCTATCTACTTGGGCCTTTTGACGGATAGGAGTTCGAGGATGGCGACAAATTTAACAGTTGATAGAATTAGGGGTTTGCCCACCAGCGTCGACTGGAGAAAGAAAGGTGTTGTGACTCCAGTGAAGGATCAAGGCGAATGTGGTATAAATTGTATACTTTTTTTCATGCTGTTTACGTAAATGGACCTTAAACTAGTTCTCGTAAAGTTTTTAGTATGTTTTTTTAAATTTTAAAGTTAAGAAGTATTTTGATATTATTTCGTAAACAACGATCTTGTATTATTTAATACAAGCTATACAAGTACACAAATAGGAGGGATGTCCCATGAAATCAACGGTATTTTTAATTTCTTTCATCAGAATTCTATCACCCCTATTACTACCCTACCTCACCTCCATCCCGTACTGCAATTACTGATCCTTACTCGCACCTCAATCCTAGTATTATTAAAAAAGTATATATTGTGCAAACTTAAGAAGGATAAAAAATTTAAATTTAAAATAATTTTGTTGGTGTAGTTATTTGATGAAATCAATGCATTATTTTTAAATAATTAAATATTATAAAAATTTAGTATCTGATAAGAAAAGAAAGGCAGTAGTAGTGGGAGTATGAAGTCAGAAGTTTAGTTAGAGTAAGTTTATAAAGAATATGATAACTAATAAAAAGAGTGAGAGATTGTTATGTATAAATTAAAATTTATTTACAAAATTAAAAATTATAAAATTTAGTATGTAAAATTTGAAGCTCATACACCTAACTGCATTTAAATAGGATATAACATGTGTTGTACATACAATCCATTTGTAATGAAAGAAATAATCTAAGAAAAATCACCGAGCGTTAAATCAGTTGGTGAGGGACTGTTCTAGCTTAACGAAGGTCTAGAGTTTGAGTCTTGGGAACGCAGCTGCGTTCGGTAGGGAGAGCCTTACCGTCCTTGTAGTCCAACTTGGCTTGAATCCAGATTAATCGGAGTTCAAACTGACTTTCGGATATCGAATGATCTGACAAAAAAAATAATCTAAAAAAAAGAGAAACTAAAAGAAAACAATTCAAACTGCTTAAAACCAGACAAAAACACTTAAAAAACAAAGATTACCAATTGGTAATAAGTAGATCCGAGAGGCCGAGATCGCCTCGGTGATCAAGATTTCTTTTATACGTTTTCCTTGTCCGAGTTTGATAAAGTCCTTCAACCTTGGTCATGAGTGTAGTAGTACACATTTATTCGTATATAAGTGCGCAATTTGTATATTAAAATGTATAACTATTCTTTTGTGAAACAGTAATCAATATACGATTATTTTTTGACGATTTTTTTCTATATAAAAGGGAGTGAATGACAGATTAGGTTCTTTTTTTTTTTGCCAAGATCGCCTCGGTGATCAAGATTTCTTTTATACGTTTTCCTTGTCCGAGTTTGATGGAGTCCTTCAACCTTGGTCATGAGTGTAGTAGTACACATTTATTCGTATATAAGTGCGCAATTTATATATTAAAATGTATTACTATTCTTTTGTGAAACAGTAATCAATATACGATTATTTTTTGACGATTTTTTTCTATATAAAAGGGAGTGAATGACGATTAGGTTCTTTTTTTTTCATACGTTTTCTCTTGTGTAGTTCTTGAAAACTTCAAGTAGTATAATAATCTTCAAGCAATTTTAAATTGAGTTCCAATTAATGGTATAAACAAGCTAAATTCTTAGCAAGGGGCTATGGTTCACTTTGAAATTCAGAGGCACGCACCCATAGTTTCCGCAGAGGCTATCTGCAATGGATCAATATAAAACTCTTGCGGTCATCGATGCGATTTTCCCATAGGGTGTATCTTAAAACACTCTATAGACTATTTTGAAATCTTAGACGGTTCAATTTCAAGCACTCTGATCATAGTTTAAAATTTATCTTTCTGTATTGTCGATAGCTACAGATCGATAATTTTGTCCAACTCGCATGAAAGCAATCTTTTTGAAAGAGCCACATATTTATGTTTTTTCCCTAGTACCTAGTTCAATTTGGCATTTTCAATTATCTAAAAAGGAATATTTGATGCAGGAAGTTGTTGGGCATTCTCTGCTGTGGCGGCTGTTGAAGGCATTAATATGATAAAAACAGGCAAATTGTTGTCTCTATCAGAGCAGGAGCTGGTGGACTGCGATGTCAGCAGCGAGGACCAAGGTTGCAAGGGTGGATACATGGACAAAGCATTCGAATTCATAAAAAAAAATGGTGGTATCACCACCGAAAGCAATTATCCTTATGTGGGAAAAGATGGCAAATGTGACGGTGCTAAAAAAGAAGACCATGCTGTGACAATAAGCGGCCATGGTACAGTACCTCGTGAGGACGAGAGGAGCCTACAAACTGTGGTTGCTAGCCAACCCGTATCAGTGGCAATTGATGCCGGTGGCTATGATTTCCAGTTCTACTCCGATGGGGTCTTTTCTGGTTATTGTGGGAAGAACCTCAATCATGGAGTAACAATAGTAGGATACGGTGTTGAAAATGGCCTTAAGTATTGGCTTGTGAAGAATTCATGGGGCACTGGCTGGGGTGAAGGTGGTTTTATCAAGATGAAGCGTGGTTCCACTGACAAAAAAGGTATTTGTGGCATTGCTATGGAGAGCAGCTACCCTATCAAGGACTAAAGAATCTTGGTGGTGAAACTTAATTTATGTGTCTGAAAGTTGGATGGAATTAAAGTTTCTGGGCAAGAACTCATATTTACCATAATCTATGAAAAATTTAGGTCTAATAAGTAGCATGGATGATCTTCACCAAAGAAACTACATAGCAGAAATGTTACGATAAAATATTGTTTCCTTGATATCCTTTTGGTTATATAAAATGATTCTTATCTACGTTAGTTGTTAAGCAGGCATATGAATTTGTTGGAAGTACTCCAATATTACTTTGGTTAGAAAATCGATTTGATACCATTTAGTTTGGGGTCAAGAAGTCTAAAAATAAAATTAAAGGAAATAGAAGACAATATGAACACTAAAAAAAAAAATTTAGTTGATTATAACCACAATTTGGACTCTTCACAAAATCAATGAAACTCTATTTGCCTCTTACACCTGGTCACATACCCTAATTCATAATAATAAACACCAGCCAGTTGTAAAAAAGCAAAAATATAACTGATGCATAAAAACATAAGATCTAAGCACCTGTCAATCTCTGTCCCCAAGGATTTTATGAGCCCTAAATTTATACATTTCTCGAATATATACATCTATCTAGACACAACAGTGGAAATCCATCCTTATCTACTCACCTAAAAATATAAATTATAAGCGGTGAGTACAATGCGCTCAATGAATGTACATGCCCACATTGAAGAAAATAAAAAGAATATACATAATAAGTCAATTATAACTAAATATATAATCAACATCATCTCATGATAAGTCAATGAAATATACCAACTATTAATGCTATAAACATCCACCACTAAGACCATATATTTGTCGTTAAGGCTATATAACTGCTACATAAGCCATAAATATCCGTCACAAAGTCTATAACAGTAATGTTATACTGACTAAATTTGGGGACTAAATTTGAAGTCCAAATGATATGACAGTATATTATTTGAAGTTTTTCACAACAATAAAAAGTATTTTTTGCGATGTTTTTTTGCTACGATTTTAAATTTGTGGCCAAAAGTTTACTATTAGCGACGATTTTATAATTTTGTCGCAAATTTTAATTTTGTTAATTTTTTTTGGATGTTTTTTAAAAGCATTGCGAAAAAGTGATTTCTTCCCTTCTTTTTGGCCGGAGAAATGACAGGAATTGTTAATTTAATTGATTTTTCGCGACGTTTTTTTAAAACGTCGCTAATACAATTTTTACTTCAATAAAAGATTTAAAACAAGACAATTTAATTGTTTTTCGCAACGTTTTTAAAAAACGTCGCAAATGAACTTTTTATTTTAATAAAAAATTAAAACAAATAATTTAATTGATTATTCACGACGTTTTCTCATAACGTCGCAAATAAACTTTTTACTTCTAAAAAAAATTTTTAAAAAAAATAATTTCACTGATTTTTTGCGACGTTTTTAAAAAACGTA
>CM042184.1:22252014-22276690 GCA_023539305.1 Ilex asprella
CTGTGTATAATTTTTATAATTTATCATGTACACATTATCATTCTTTCTCTGATGTGTTCGTTTTGTGTTTTATTGTGCAGTTTTTGAGTTATTATTGTTGAGTGACGCCAATATTCTTTGCACTTTTTTGCTGCTTTGGAACAATGAAAAAGGATGTGAGCTGAATTGAGTTGATATATATTTTTTATCTTTTCTTAGTATTTGTGCTATAGATGTTTTGCTTTCATTCATAGAAAATTTTAAGCATAAGTGTCTAGCTACAATGAGTTTTTATCCGAAAGTAGCAACTAAAACTGAGTGATATGTGCTTTTACCTAGTCTTGGTTGATTATCCCAATGCTGTAGAGCTCAATTTTGAAATATTTTTTAGATCAATGTATAGCAATGAGGAGTTTTCCTCCTTATGGTGGCTAATAAAACCAAGGAAATGAAAGAAAATCAAATTTGGATATGCTCTCATTTCCCATAAAAATAAAAGTTTTTGGGGTAGTTAAAATTTTATTAAAAAACTTGGTGCTTTTACCTTTCATCCTCATCCAAATGCATTTGTATCCTTACATTTCAAAATTGACTGAGATTATCACATATCCTTATAGCATGCTGGTAGGGAGTTATAAGGCTGGAGCTTTGGTTCATGTTCCATTTTGTATCATTTATCATCTTGTTTGGTTTAGTTGGGTGGCTAATTGGAGCACTTGCTTAATTTGGGTTTTCAGGCCATATGACTGATGAGTTAAGGAACTTTTTGGAACTTAGTTTGCCAAAAGTCAAGGAAGGTAAGAAGGCTAAGTTCAGTTTAGGAGTTGCAGAGCCCAAGCTTGGGTCGCATGTTAATGAAATAACCAAGATCCCCTGGCAAAGTGGCGAGTTTGTACTTGAGGTCCTTCGCAGTGTTTGCTTACATTTTGATAGGTTCATTGAGAACCTGAAGGTTTGCATTTCTTTATCTCTTTTTTTGTCAATCTCCCTCCTTGGTTTGTATTACATGATTTCTTGTCAGTTCATCTCGGCGACAGAGAAAAATTTAACTGTATCTTCTCTTCTGTGAACAGAGAAAAATACTGCGGCTTTTGGAGAGAAACTTTGTGAACAGGTTGAGGAGCAGCTTGAATTTTATGACAATGGGGTTGCACCTAGTAAAAACATTGATGTGATGAAAGTTGCCATTGAAAATGCTCAAAACATTGATTTGACGTTCTTTTTTTATTTAAATTTTCTATCTTTTATGGATATCTATCTACATTGTGCATGCCTAAATTATACTTGACGGCACCATTTAGAAAACATTATATGTGATGGCAGATGGCCTCACCGGACTTGGTTTATAGGGATTGCTAATGGTAGCTGAGGCGAGCTCCACGCAGGGAGAACCTAATGGTGCAATTGATGTTGATGTTTAGTTGTCATTTTGTCCTCGTGGTCGGAGTATTACCTCATGGTTGATGGTGCAATTAATAATATTTCTTTATACTGGCTGTGATTTCATTTGCAGATACAGAAATGGATGTAGATGAAGTATCCATTGAACCTCCAGTGAAGTGGTATAATTCTGTTAATTGAGAGCTTACTTCATGTTGTTCATATACATGGTCTTATGGAGATCAATACTAAGTATTGTCATTATTCAAGAGTTTTTTGCGCTACGATGGATTTTTAACTCATTATTTCCACTACTTGAGATAATACCTGTGCTTATAGTATATGTGTTTTGTCTTACTGGATTCAAATGACAGATGGTGCATGTTACTTGGAATTGAAATTACCATCTAGATCAAGATTTCAAGAAGGCTTCTGGGATTTTTTGGCAAAGTATGGTTTTCAATATGGTTCTAATTACATTCGGCCTTTACTTCCTTCTGAGGTTGGCTTCTTGCTTTTATTTTCAATTCATCTCTGGTAATTGGTAGGCTTTTATTTTCTGAGCTTGGCTTCTTCCTTCTGAGATAATACCTACATTTCTGGTTTTGCATTTCTAATCCTGAGTTTATTGTTCAGCCTCTTGATACAGCATCCTCAAGGATGCAAACAAGTGCATTTGGGAAATCCAAAAGTTTGTGGAAAACCCTCTCGAAGGGCACTTGGAGTGAGGCATTTGATGGTCTAGGGATATCTTTTCTTCTCACAACAAATCCATCTATCCAGGTACTTGATCATACTTTCCTAGGGTTTGTTTGATAGATAACATATGTTAGACTTTGTCCTTTACTTTTGTCATTAAAGATTTATGTGATACTTTTGGAATATGTCCATAAAAGCAGATTTGCTGGAAAAAAGTTGATATATCAAACAATAACCAAAATTAATTAACTTTGTAGTATACAGTGTTTGATCAGTTGAAAGATCGACTATTAAAGGGTCAGCTAGGCAATCAAAGACATACAGAGTCATCTCCTCAAGCTCTTTCTGCCTTTTCTGCTTTTGTGTTGGGTGCACTCTCAAAGTGCATTGCCACCAGCTTAAAATACCCTGCAATCAGGTAAATTGTCCATTCACTCATTCTTCCTTATCAATTTACTTAATGTTGCTCGTGCATTGTTTCACAACTCTATATCAGGGATCTTAACTATTTTTGAGGAAGATATTCTGATTCAGTTTCGTGTAAGATTTGAATTCACAAGTTCACCTTCAATGTTGGAGGTTTCTAGGAATCCAATAAATGCCGGTCAACATAGAAAAACACTTTTGTGTAAGAGGTTTTTTTACACATCTATGGGTGAAATTAAGATCAAATTTGCAGCCAGGTGTAAAGTTATGATTCATTCTACTGCATCAGATGATGATATGAGAGACAAAGCTCAGCTAAAAGCACGAAAAACAGTGTCTGGTGCAATCTATGCCATTTGGAAGAGGGAAGGTCTGCTAGGATTCTTCAAAGGTTTACATGCCCAGATCTTGAAGACTCTGCTAAGCTCAGCATTGCTTTTGATGATAAAAGAAAAGATCACAAAGACCTCCTGGGTACTCATGCTAGCACTTCAGAGGTATTTGTTCACAACAAGGACCAGATTAAAAAGCTCCTGAATTAGCCATGATAAACTGGAGTTCTTTGCATTAATCTGTCATAAATAAAGAGGCTCCAAGCAATGTCACTGTTGATTTAAACTACTCATGGTGCTGATCTGTTGAGCTTGGAGATGATATTTCAAGTGTAAGAGACATTAAATGTAATTAGAGATGGTTTAAATCTTCTTGAATGATTAAAGCTATTTTTTCTATTTTTAGAACTTCATGTTCTTTAATTCTTGTAATTCATTTTTTTGTGGAAATAAAATTTTGATTTTTTTAAAAAAGATGTGAAATGTATTAATTGTAGTTTTTTATTGAACACATGTATTATTGGTGTATAGGTGATAAATTTTATTCGAATATCATTTTTTTGAATTATTTTTTTTAAAAAGAATTTTTTTGCGATAAAATTAAAATCGTCGCGCAACATTGTTATTAAATTATTTTTTACATTTTATTTATGTAAAAAATTATTAGCGACGATTTTGTTTACGTAGCGAAAAATGAATTCAATTATTATTTTTTATATTTTTATTTATGTAAAAAATTATTCGTGACGATTTTTTTACGTCGCGAAAAATTAATTAAATTATTATTTTTTATTTTTTTATTTATGTAAAAAATTATTCGCGAAGATTTTTTTACGTCGCGAAAATTGATTAATTTTTTTTATGTAAAAATTAATTTGCGACGATTTTTTTTCGTCTCGAAAAATTAATTAAATTATTATTTTTTATTTTTTTACTTTGGTGGAATAGATTTTAGCGACATTTTTTTATCTTTTCGTGACATTTTTTTTCGTCGCATTTTTTTTTGAATTGAAAATAAATTTGCATCTCAAAATACTTTTTGCGACGAGGCTATTGCGACGAACATGCGACCAAAAAAAACGTCGCAAAAAATAATTGGCGACGATTTTTATTATAATTTAACGACGAAAAAAATCGTCTCAAAAAACGATTTTTGTTGTAGTGTTTATTGGGACTCAAATGACATGACACCAAATAAAGAAACTCAACTCAGCTGTCATGTCATTTGGGCTCCAAATTTGATCACAAAATTTGGTCAATGTAGCATTACTCAATCCATAATATTCTCCACATAGGCTATATACATCCCACATACTATAATATTTGCCACTTAAGCTATATTTCCTACACTAAGGCCACATAGTATATATCTAACAGCGAAATCACAACACAGTGACAAACACAATCATGTACCAATAGCAAATAAGCATACCCTTTGCCATTTTTAGCCACACAAAATCATACACTCACCTTAGAGAACTTAACAGACCAGTAATATCTCTTTGAATCTCTAGGTGAAGCCGAAACAGATGGAGTCGCCTCCAGACCTACAACATAGCATGCCAAGGTGTTCATCACATAAATTCATTCATTGAAATTGTTAGATCATGTTAATAATTGGATAATTTCGTAGATTCCTTTGTAAAATCTCAATCACATCCATGGTCATGATGCTATCAAGTCAAGATCCGAAAGCTACATTGAAGGGAGAAGATCAATTGTCAAAGCTACATCATTTAACATTTGTATGCGCCTTCATGGTTAGGACAAAGACAATGACCTAGACACCTAAGATGACCTCTTAGTTATTTTTAGCTTAGAATGATTAGGATGAAAAATAGAATTGGAAGTGATCCTATTATGATTCCTAGGGATTTTCAGAGAAAATTTTTTCTAAATGAATTTTGTGTTTTAAAACATATGTTGATTTACAATCAGACCCCTCTTTGAGCCATGCGCTTTAGTGCTCAAGAGGTCAAATTTTTGTATGATTTTAGGCTAAGCAATTGTGGTGTAGTTGGAGAACCTCATTCCTCCAAGTGAGATCTTGTCTTAAAAATAAGAGAGTAAAGGCTAAGCAATATCTTCTATGTGGTTTAGTTGAAACACTCCCCTTTCTTACTAACACAAGGTTAGGAAAAGTGAGAGAGGCTCAACCCTCCAAGTAGAAAGAGAATAAAAAATAAAAGAAATGTAGAAAGGAGATTTTGGCTGAGGGAGGTTTTTTGGAGAGAATTTCTTCAGGTGTGGAACGTCTTCTAATGCTTGGCATGGAGGGCTATTTATAGAAATCATTGGGCAACAATTGGTGGCAAGGACAACCAATGTGAGGCAATCTTGGGGAACAAGGAAGTGCAAGACGGTTTACCACCATTCGAACAGTGACCTATGGTGTCCGGATAGTTCTAAGTCACTGGATTAGTTCCTTTTTTACTATTTGTCTTAGGAACGGTGCCTATAGGTGCATCCAGATGGTGTTAGGGCCTTCGGATGGTGATGCCTTCCTTAGATTTTCTCCTATATTCTCCTTAGTCCCTTAAGCTTTCGAATTTCTTTCTTTTGACCCAAAAATTTTGAAAATATCAATTTCCATCCCTTAATAATAATATAACCTTACTTTCTCCCTTTTAATTTTTTAATTAATGTAATTAACCCTTAAGTATATGTATAAATGGTAGCTTTCTAAGGTTAATCACACCCCACAATCTAAACATTACTAGTCTAGTAATATAACTAATATTTACACAAAAATTTAAACCTCTAGGCAATCCTCAATGGACGAGCACTGCATCGTGAAGATTTATAGTGAAGATATTGATTAGTACTTAAAAGTAGTATTTTACTATGCCTTTTTTAGACTAATTGTACTTTGATAGAGTTTAAGTGATGGCATTCCAGGTCCTAAAGTGAACAAGGACTAAAAAACAACAAATATCACACTTGAGTGTAACACCAGTACATTATGCAACAAAATTGGAGAAGCTTAGAACAAAGAGAGAACATTTGAATGCCAATCAACATTCGAACATTGATTAGCACAAAAACATGACATGTTTTGTATGTTAATATGGCCTTCTATACTTGCTTTTGCCGTGTAACTGGGGAGAAATGAGCTTAATTTGCGTCCTGATGGAGTTTTGAGTAATTGCAGGTAAAGTGACGCAAATGGTATGAATTATACCCCTATTGAAGTGTTTGAGGTCAATGAAGATAAAGGGATAGCTTTAAGGAAGGATTGGAGGATGGAGAATCCAAGAAAAATTCATTTTGGTTGAAAACCTTCCGGAAGGTTTGGGTAAAAACCTTCCAAAAGGTTTAGCCTTGGGTTTCTCTTTTCACTGCCAAAACCTTCCGGAAGGTTTTGTCTACTGAAATGAACATTCCAGAAGGTTTTGCCTTCTGTCTCCTTCATTTAATTGTTCCCGCACAAACCTTCTGGAAGGTTTCTATCGACCTTCCAAAAGGTTTTTTCATGATTGTCCAGACAGCCTGTAACCCAACTCTACAGCTTGGGGGTCCCACTTACACCTCTTCAAAAAGTCTCCTGACATTCCTTACACGTCCAACAAGCCTCCCTCAACCCTACTTGGACTTGATGAGTATTGGTGATCAATGAAGAAAGAGAAGAAGAATTTGCTGGGTGAGGAGGCTGGCTCTGCACCACCTTGTCCAGCCCACTCTTTTGTCCAACCCACTCTATGGATGGGGACCACATCGGCTAGCTTTGCACCCCTCCATGGACGTTTTTGGCAAGCAAGGGGGGTTGTGAAGGAAAAAGAAAGGAGCATTCCATACATTGGAGAGAATATAGAGAGAGATGGTATGGGTAGAAGATGATGAATAACGTTCTAGAGAGATAAAGTGAGATTTTTGCATTTCTTTCAATAGATTGTCTTGTAATCCCTTGTAAGAATCTTTTAAGCTTCATTCACTGCCTTTAATGCTATTGCCTGCAAGTTCATTTCAAGTTTAATCTCCTTTTAAAGCTTTCATCATTAATGCATTGAAGTTCTTCATTTTCTTAGTTTTGAAATGGGTATTCCATACTTACATTCATAGATTATGATTTCTTGCATTTAGTTATTCAAGAACTTTACTTCTTTGCAATGCATTTTCATTCCATTGTTAGTTTCAACTTAAGCATGAGTAGCTAAATCTTTTAGTTGATAAATCTAAGGGGAACCTCCACTTAGGTATACAATTTCAACTCATTCTTCTCCTTCTCTTAAGAGTTTAATTGTTTGGTTTGACTGGGTTGAGGGTGGATAAGATGGTGAGTCTTTGATATTCCCTAGGCCTAGTCACGGTTTAGGCTAAGATACTCACCCATTTTATCCATAGTTCTCCACGAATCAATCGTTCATTCATGATCTACTGGAGGAGGGATTCGAGTTGAGATGGTATTCCTATTGGAGTGACAACTTGGATTAGTCAACATTTGTTTTTCTCACTTCATTTTCATTAACCCACTTCACCAAATAACTTTCAAGAATAAAGATTTTACACTTTCTTTTACTCAAAATCACCTTCCCCTTGGTTTACTTCCTTCCCCGTGGAAACTACCTAGTAATACCACCAAGTAAAACACGACCCACAAAAGTATCCTTGCGCTTGGGGAGCATTTTTGTTCATTCTCACATTACATTCACATCATTTCATTTCTCCCATTTTCTTGCCCTTTCTTTTGGCACTATCCCAAGGGATAGTGACACTCCCCTTCATCTATACACTATACATGCTAAAGGGTGATATTTAGGGGTTAAGGGATTATAACAAAAATAATCAAGCATTTTTGGCGTCGTTGCTGAAGAAGGCAAGTGTCGAATCAAGAAGGTGATTTTTGAACAACAGAGATAAGTCCTGTGATTTTCATCATTGGATGAGGTACGTTGCTCCGTGTATATATTCTTGTTTGTGTATAATTTCAATTGTAGATATTTTGTTGGGTGTGGGGAAGGGACTACCAAGGTCGACTAGTTAGAGAACTTTTAGGCCCCAACATGAATATTGACCAAGACCCACCCGAGGTTGCGGGTGATAATTTTGATAATGTTGGTGCTAATCCAAACGTTCAAGGGGGTGGGGGAGTGCAACCACATAGAATGCCCAACCCACGAGTGCATTTTTCCCCTCCCAGGAATGAAAGAAATAATATCCAAGTTGATCCTCCGGCAAGGTCAATGCGGGAGTTCCTTCAACCAACCCATAGCACCACACCTTCATGTATCCTCCTTCCGGTCCAAGCCCATCTTTTCATAGTTAAACTAGGTATGTTGCAACTACTTCCTAATTTTAGTGGAATAAAAAATGAGAACTCCTATTCGCATATAAGGGATTTTGAAGAGATAGTTGCAACCTTTCTCGCAAATTATAATATGGAAGAGATAGCAAGGATTAAATTGTTCCCTTTCTCCCTGAGTGATAAGGCAAAAACGTGGCTTCATTCCTTTAGATCCTGGACCATACATCTTAGGACCAAATGATTTTCGTGCTTTTGAACAAATTTTTCTCGGTGAATAAAGCCACCACCCTAAAAAAGCAAATTCAAAACTTCATGAAGAAACCCAATGAACAATTCTACCAATGTTGAGAATGGTACAAGGAATTGCTACAGACACTTCCACACCATGGCTTTGAACCATGACAATTGGTAAGTTTCTTCTATGAAGGATTTACCCTGGGCCATCGACATTTCATCTATGGGGAGTTTTTGAACAAAGAACCTGATAAGGCTTTAGACTATTTTAATACATTGGTCCAAAATGCACAGTCAGGGCACACCACTGACCCGACCGATGTACCAAGGTCTTTGCCTTATGGGAGTGGCCAACCTCAAGAGGGAGGGATTTATGATTCGAGGGATAGGGATGACTTACTTTCAAGAATTTCCAAATTGTCTAGGTAGGTGGAAAGTCTTGAAGTCAACCTGAGACATGAGGTGTCTAAGATTGAGGAAGGGTGTACGATTTGTAAAATTGTAAAGCATTCCATATTGGAGTGCCCTAACTTTCCAACACTTAAGGAGGCATACCATGAACATGTCCATGCCTTCAATCAAACAAGACAATCATTTTCTACTAAAGGAAGTAACCACCTAAATTTCAGTTGAAGAAATAAGAACCCCATTCCTCATGGGTCAAGTGCATATTCATCTCTCATGCCTCCCAAGCAAAACCAATACCATGGTCAAGGGCAAGCATCTAGCTCCCAATACCCCTAGTCCAATCTGTAAGGGTATTCATCCAATCCACCTCCACAAGGCTAACAAGAACCATCAAATCCATCCACCTACCAACCTCCTTATAAGAAGAACTTGGAGGATGTGCTCTATAACTTCATTCAAAGCCAAACCACCTTCAATAACAACATTTTGGCCCAACTCATCAAAATTTCCAATGCCATACGATTATCTCAATAAGAAAAGGGGAAATTCTCTGCTCAACCCCAAGAAAAACCTAAAGGCGAACATATGGTTGAGTTGGCCGACGGCACCAAAGAGAGTTGTGAGCAAGTCAAAGTGGACATCATCCTCTGAAGTGGAAAACAAATTGAAAAGGCCGTGGTTCCAAAGGTTTCACCCAAAGTCGTAATTCTAGTAGAAGAAGAAATCGAGGGTGAGGCCAATGAGAGTGTGGCCGAAAAGGGTGAGATGAGTGAAGAGAAAGAAAGAAACAAAATTTGAATAATGATTGTGTATTTATTTCTCCCATGCTTGCCCCTTTCTCGAGTAGTTTAAAGCCACCTGCCAAGGTGGCTAATTATACTGATATTTTGAAAATGTTTAAGCAGGTAAAGATTAACATTCCACTCCTCGACGCCAACAAGAAAATACCATATTCTGCCAAAATTTTGAAGGATTTATGCACGGTGAAGAGGATATTAAATGTCTGGAAGAAAGCATTCTTAACTGAACAAGTAAGCTCAATATTGAGGACCAACACTCCTCTAAAATTCAAAAATCCCAGATGTCCAATAATTGCCATTACCATAGGAAAATGCCGGGTAGAGCAAGCATTATTTGACTTGGGGGCAAGTGTCAATCTCCTTTCATACTCTGTGTATCAACAACTTTATTTTAAGGAGTTGAAGCCCAACTTAATCACGCTTCAATTGGTGGATCGTAGCATCCGCACACCAAGGGGAGTAGTAGAAGACGTCTTTGTTCAAATTGATAAATTTTACTTTTCCACCGATTTTATTGTGCTAGATACTCACCTGTTGCTAATCTTAGCTCACAAATTCCCGTAATACTTAGAATACATTTCCATGTTACATCTAATGCCATGATAAATTGCAGGAATGATCTCATAAAGTTGGCATTTGGGAATATGACAATAGAGCTCAATGTATTCAACTTGGCAAAGCAATTGGGTGATGATGAGGAAGTAAGTGAGTTCAATAGAATTGACACCTTGGTTGAGTTGTACTTGGAGTTGGAGAGGATGTTGAAATTCAAGGAAGAGGAAATTGTTGATCTTGAGGAGTTGGATGAGCAAGAGAAGGTAGAAGAATTGAAAGGGATGGGAAGTTGGATCCCTACGTTTGAGGAGTTACCCCAACAAGAAAAGAAAAATTTCCCATTGGATGAACAATGGCCAAACTTGGAGTTGAAGCCATTACTCTCTCATTTGAAATATGCCTATCTTGGCGAAGGAGAAACATTTTCGGTGGTCATTAGCTCTACACTGAACATGGAACAAGAAAAATAACTCTTTTAGGTATTGAGAAAACATAAAGGAGTAATTGGGTGGACCACTATGGATATCAAGGGAATAAGACCTCTCTTTTGCACCAACCGCATATATCTTGAGGAGGATTCCAAACCTTCCTTACAACCACAAAGACGATTGAATCTCATCATGAAGGAGGTGGTGAGGGATGAGATTCTGAAATTACTTGACGTGAGCATCATTTTTCCAGTTGTCGATAGTAAGTGGGTTAGCCACACGCAAGTAGTACCTAAGAAATTTGGAGTTACAGTGGTTGCGAATAATGAGAATGAGTTTATACCAACGAGAGTGATCACCGGATGGAGGGTATGCATTGATTATCAGAAGTTGAACTCATATACTAGAAAAGATCACTTCCCAATGCCATTTCTTGATCAAATTTTAGAAAGAGTAGTAGGGCACCTAGTCTATTGATTTCTAGATGCGTACTCTGGCTATAATCAAATAGAGATCGGATTGGAAGACCAGGAGAAGACCACCTTCACCAGCTTATACCGCCTCATGTTGTTTGGACTATGCAATACTTTGAGGACTTTCCAATGATGCATGATGGGGATTTTCAGTGATATTATGGAGAAGATAGTGGAGGTCTTCATGGATGATTTTTCAGTATTTGGGGATTCATTTGACCGATGTTTGACAAACTTGGAGAAATTTCTAACAAGATGTGAAGAGAAGAATCTAGTGTTGAATTGGGAAAAGTGTCACTTTATGGTGATAGAAGGAATTGTGCTTGGCCATATAGTTTCGGCAAGGGGCATTGAAGTTGACAAATCCAAGGTGGAGGCCATCTTCAACCTCCCTACGCCGAGAGCCATCAAGGGCATCCGATCATTTTTGGGCCATGTAGGTTTTTATCGCAGGTTTATAAAAAACTTCTATGCAATGGCCAGACCCTTGACCAACCTACTATCGAAGGAGGTCCCCTTTGAGTGGTCGGATGAGTATGAGACATCTTTTAAAAAGCTTAAGAGCATGCTAGTCACGCTTCCTATCATGCGACCACCCAGGTGGGATCTACGTTTTGAGCTTGTGTGCGACGCGAGTGATTATGCGGTTGGTGCAGTGCTCAGTCAAAGGGAGGAAAATAGGCCATATGTGATACAATCTGCTAGAAAAATACTCAATGATGCTCAAATGAATTACACCACCACCGAGAAAGAGTTGCTAGCAGAAGTATTTGTCTTAGATAAATTTTGTTCATACATTATTGGTTCACCTATTGTTGTCTTTACTTACGATTCTGCTTTAAAGTATTTGTTATCTAAGTAGGATGCGAAACTGAGACTTATTAGGTGGATACTCCTCCTACAAGAATTCGATTTGATGTTTAAGGACAAGAAAGGAGTTGAGAAGGTGGTGGCGGATCATTTATCCCAGCTTGTGGTGCAAGAGGTCGATGAGCACATTCCTATCCCTGACTCTTTCCCTGACGAACATTTGTTTTCAATTCATTTTATATGTCCTTGGTATGTTCATATATGTAACTATCTTGCTACAGGATAAATGTCGCCGCAATGGAGCCAAGAAGACAGAAGATGATTCATGGCAGATGTGAAGCACTTCTGCTTCGACAACCCGTACTTGTTCAAGTATTTCCTTGACCAAGTCATAAGGAGATGTGTACTTGAGAATGAACAATGGGACGTCTTTGCATTTTGCCATTCATAAGCTTGCGGCGGACATTTTTTAACGAAGAAGACTTTCGCTAAAATTCTTCAATCAGGTTTCTACAGACCCTCTCTTATCAAAGATTGTGTTTCGTTTTGTAAGGAATACAGTAGATGCCAACGATTGGGTAGTGTGACTCAGAGAAGCATGATGCCCCTCTCCCCTGTGCTTGTCAAAGAAATATTTGATTGTTGGGGCATTGACTTCATGGGTCCGTTCTCTGTGTCACTCAATTACCTGTACATCCTTCTGGCAATGGACTATGTGTCCAAGTGGGTGGAGGCTATCCTGACTAAGACTAGTGACCACGGGGTCGTAGTCAAGTTTCTCACGGAGAATATCTTTTCGAGGTTTGGGATGCCTCGTGCAATAATAAGTGATGGTGGATCACATTTCTGTAGTAGGCCATTTGCATCTCTAATATTCAAATATAACTTCACTCACAAAGTATCCACTGCCTATCACCCATAAACAAATGGCTAAGCCAAGCTAGCCAATAAGAAGATCAAGAACATTCTAGATAAAATGGTTAACCCAAGTAGGAAGGATTAGTCTGATAGATTGACCGATGCCTTATGGGCATACCGTACTACCTATAAGACTGTTTTAGGCATGTCTCCCTACTGGTTTGTCTATGGAAAGAATTGCAATCTACTAGTCGAAATGGAACACAAAGCCTACTGAGCCATTAAGACTTTAAATTTTAATTTGAGAATGGCCGGTGATCATAGGAAGTTAGAGCTGAATGAGTTGGAAGAGATTCAACGAGATACGTATGAGAGCTCCAAAATTTCAAAGGAATGGGCTAAAATCTTTCATGATAATTCCATCATACGGAAATCATTTGAGCCCAGGCAAAAAGTGCTCTTATACAATTCTTGCCTCTCAATTTTCAAGAAAAACTTCGATCTCGTTGGGATGGCCCCTATCTTGTCAAGGTGGCCTACCCCAACGGAGCTATTGAAGTGACAAACCCCAAAAATGGCCAGACATTCAAAGTCAATGGCCAAAGACTGAAGCCATTATTCAAGAGTTTTGAAGGGAAGGAAGTGGAGGAAGAGTTGAGGATCCTGTATATCCGGATTTGGTGGAGGAGTAGCTTTTGTTATTTTTATTTCATGTCACTTACATTCTTTGGTTGTACAACATTGTTTTTCTTAAATCTAGATTTTGGTGCTTTTGTCAAATGCTCAATTGCAAGGTGTTCTCTAATCCTACTCACCTTTTTATAGTCCTTCATTGCATAACATATCTTTTTGTTTCATTGAGGACAATGCATGATTCAAGTTGGGGGTGAGGTACACTATTTGCATGTTACACCAATGTCTGTGAATTTTTGTGGATTATACCAATTCTGTTTTACTATTCGTGCAAATTATGAAAAAAATGATTTTTTTTGTGAAAAATATCTGAAGTTGATCTGTATTCCCTAGTTACGAGTGTTTGAATTAGATGATATGTTGATCTTGTGAACTTTATGCACATGAGCATACTATGAAAATTGATCCTATGATTTGAGAGCTATTCCACCATAGCTTTGTTTAAAATTTGTTAATCTTTGCAAGAATACCAAGGAATGATAGTTTTATAGCACATATACTAAATCTAGAGTCAAAAGAATACATATAGACATAAGTCATAGCCTCAATGTAAGAGAGTGAGAAGAAACCCCTACCTTGAATCGTGATCTCCAAGTAAAGCCCTAGCTCTAAAGATGTCCTTCCTCCTCTTTCTTTCTCCCTTAATCTTCTCCTAGGGTTCTAAGAGGTGTGGGGTGAGAGTGTAATGGAAGAATAGGACAAATGAGGCTTAGAGAGGTTTTTTAAAACAAAAAAATCTTGACTTTTTAACTATTCAGGAAGCTTTAGACAAATCGTACCAGTATGGATTGGCTACTGGAGTTCGGCGTGCCGATACAAGTACCAGTATGCTTTGACTGACAATTTTTTTTCCAACTTCTAGTGCAGTTTTGACCCATTTAGAGGTCGAATTAGAAAATTTTCATGAAATACACTTTTGTAACCCTAGATTTCTACTATCTACTATCCAAATTACAGATTAAATAGACATCCAGATAAAAGGTTATGGCCAAAATACTAAGCAGTGTCCAAGATCCTTTCTACCCAAATTTTCTCTAAAGAGTGCTTTTACTCCGGAATACTTCCTTACTTCTAATACACCCCATATTATCTCTCCCAATGCTTTTCGACCTTCTGAATTCAATGGAGACCTTAGTTTGACCTAAAAATATTGAGTTTTGTGATTAATCCTAATATCCAAGTAAATGTTTACCAAAATTTTAAAATACGAGGGGCTAAGTATATCTTTAATTGATTGGTCCATTCAAGACCCAACATACCACCATTGCTACTCTATCATTATCCATTGACAACGATTGAAGGATGAAATGTGTAGCCCAAAAGCTTGGCAACGAGTGTTAGAATTTTAATTTTTCATAAAGTGTACCAGTATGCGTACTAGTATGACTTGCCTATTGGACCTCGGCGTCCCGGTACGCGTATCGGTACGTTTTGCCTAGTTTTTTCCTTCTGGCCTATTTTTCATTTACAATCCATTCTAAACCCTTCCAAAGCCAACATAAACTTATACAACATATATTTGTACATCAATTATAGTTGGTAAGAGTTCTATTATATGTGGGGTTTATAGATTTGGCGGTAATACCAACCGGTAAGCAATTGTACCCACCCTCTCAAGTACTTCGAAGGGCCTGATATACCTCGGTGATTACTTTTCCCGCTTGCCGAACCTGACGACTTCTCTTTTAGGCATTACCTTCAAGAAGACATGATCTCCCACCTCAAACTCTATAAGTCGCCGACGTCTATCAATGTTGCTCTTCTAACGACTCTGAGCCGTGAGAAGACGTTTTTGTATCAAGTCCACATTCTCCGTGGTATCTCTAACCAATTTCGAACCCTTAGAGGATCTCTCCCCTACTTTCGACCAACAAACCAAAGAACGACAATAACCACACAATGTGCTATCAACCAATCTATCCCGAGGATGACATCAAATTTTGACATATCCATGACCCTAAGGTCCACAATGAGTAGAATCCCTGAGATCTCTAACTCACAACCACGACATATTCAATCAATCCTCACCCTAGCTCCTAGGAGAGAACTTACTTGCAACGACTCTTCTAAGG
The DNA here is from genome assembly GCA_023539305.1 of Ilex asprella. Classification (NCBI taxonomy): domain Eukaryota; kingdom Viridiplantae; phylum Streptophyta; class Magnoliopsida; order Aquifoliales; family Aquifoliaceae; genus Ilex; species Ilex asprella. Next base: position 22,267,404 of record CM042184.1, read on the forward strand.
TTTCAACCTCTAAGCCCAAATCTTTTACACATGATGCATAAATGAATGAATGCGATGCACCAGAGTCAAACAGTACTCTTGCCCATAAACAAGAGAGTAGAAATGTACCCTGGATAATCAATTGATCTGCCGGCTCAGTATGAGGTGTGATTACGTAGACACATCCTTGGGTCTCCGAAGTCCCAGCTTGAGAGCCTTGTCGTTGACCTCGACCCATACCCTAGCCCATCTGGCCTAATTGTAGAGTCCCTGCTCGGAAGGTAGTAGGAACCTAGGTAGTGCCCTGGTATTGGTACTAGTACTGGATTTCTTGGGCCATGGTGGGATAAGGGGGAACAAACTGTGTTTGTAGCTGCCCCACTGAAGATTGGGACTGGGATGTCCTATAGCTCTAGGATCCCTACCTCTGAGGACAATCCCTCTTCATGTAACCCAGCTGGTGGCAATGGAAACAAGTCTTCTGGCTTGCCTAGTAGGGAGTCATAAAGTTTCCTCCACACTGTAAGGGTCGGCCTTGGCGTTAGCCTTGGTAGTTGCAACCCTGTCCTTGTTGTCCCTGCGAAGCAGAAATCCGTTGCTTTATCCTTGCACTAGAAGAAGAGGATTGACCCTCCTTCTTCTGGTCCTTAACACCCACTTCCCAGATGTTTCGTGCATCATCCTATTCTCTCTCAATGGCCATAGTAGTCTTAACCATCAAGTCTAAATCTTGCAGAAGAAGACCTATAATTTTGCCCCAGATGGATAATTTCAGCCCATCCTCAAACTTCCTCATTTATCGGTGGCCACATAATTGTCAGTGAAACGGAGTAATTCCGTGAACTTAGCCACATACTCTAGCACAGTCATGGTTCCTTACTTCAAGTCTAGGAACTCCCGAGCCTTAGCTTGTCGGACAGACACCGAAAAATATTTGCCCATGAAGAGCTCTTGGAATTCTCCCCATGTCATAGCCTCCAAATTCCTTGAGGCTTTAACCCAATCCCACCACAACTGGGATTCTCCCTCTAGCTGAAAAGTAGCTAGAGTTATCTTAGTGACATCTGAGGTGATCTCCATAGCCCCTAAGACCTTGTCCACTTGCCGGAACCAACGGTCAGCTACCATCGGGTCTGCCACTCCTATGAAGGTTGGAGGATGGTGTGCCTTGAACTTCTGGAGGTTGCTCGAGCCTCCTTGTCCCATGTTTGCACCATTCTATGCAATAGTAGCCGCAGTAGCACTGGCCTGTGCTATAGTAGTTGCCGTCTCACCAATAGCCTCCGCAAAGGCTTGGTGATCAAAGGCTGGTGGTGGTTGGTTGTTCCACCCACCACCTCGGTGTCTTTTCTCTCAATTTGTAATCTACACACAAGTAAGATAACAATAGAGCCTCACATATCTCCCAAAAAGGGAATCAACATTGTAAACATTGAGAATTTTCTCATTGTCTTACTAGTAGAGCGTATGTCACTCGCTAGTAGACGTTCATACCTTGAACTATACCGTTCATCCCCCCTTTTTCTCGAACATAAGGTTGTGTTTTCTAACCCTAGTGTTCCTCTTTTTCATATACCTTCTATCATGTACATAATTCACATAGTACATAGCACAGATCATGTAGCAACTAAAGCACATAACATGAAACGCATATGAATGCAATGGTCTAGACCCAATGCCCATCAAGCCCTAGGTAATTCGTATACCACGGCTCTGATGCCAAGCTGTGACTCCCCAAAATTCGGGGGTCATTTATCAATCGTTGACAACTTGTCAACCTGCGAAAAAACTCGTGGATGTCGCTTAACCCGACACCACGTCGATAACATTCCCTATAGTTGGAATTATTGCCACAATTGTGTTCCGTGGTTCTTTAATCATCTAATTCAACTGGGGTCCAATGTACTCCAATATAACTCAATTTAGGTCTATTTGTACCATTGGAATCAAAGAAATCAAAGTCCAAAAGTATAGCAAGAAGACTTCAAAACTTCAGAATTTTGGGAAACCGTATCAGTACGCGTAACGGTACGGTAAACTCTCTGGAGTTATGCGTACCAGTACGTGTACTAGTACGCATACAGATACACTCTGCTGATAATTGCCTATTTCATATGTTTTTCATTTTCAATTCATACCAAAACTTATCAATTTCATCCCAAACATGTATAATGATGTTTTCTGCATTATACAAGATTCATACAAGTTCTATTAGAATTGTTCAAATACGATTTCAATATTTACATGCCAAAAACCATTTTAAATCAAAAGTTTTACAAACTTCAAGGTTAAAGACCACATGTTGGTCTCTTTTCACCCTTGGGGCCTCGAGTGAGAGCCATCCCCGGGCGTGTATCCTCCGCCTGAAATGTGTTCTCTATAAGGTGAACCACGCTCAGTAGAATAATTCCTACAGAGGCTACTCCCCATCTAGATGCACATGAAATGCACACATGCAACATTCAATAATTCTCAATAATTTCATTCAAGTATATGCAATCAAATGATGGAATTTATTATGATATGTCATGCAATGAGGTGAGACTCATTAATGCTCTCATTCCAAGCCCTTCCCAGCTCCTCGACACATGCAAGTGTCATGTGTATGAACCCGTCATCCATGTTACATATCGAATGACATTTACAATCTAGGGTCTTCCTTGGGAGTGCATATTCATGAACTTACATCAACGACATCCAACTGACACGAAATTCATGGACTTCAACTAACAGTTCCGCGTACACCAACACACTTTATGGACTCTTATACCAACGGAGTGCTTATCTAATCACCGGGACTCTCACCCGAGGGATCTTCTAGTCCCTTTTTGCGAAACCCAACTTTTCATGCTCTTATACGACTCCACGGGATTCTCAATCCCTTTCTCCTGAGTTCATTTATGAAGTACCAAAAGCGGCAATTGATTAATCATGCACATCCACACCCACACTCATGACTTATGTCCATGAATGTGATGTCAATAACATGCTTAACATGTAATGAATGCCAATTGAGCAATATCCCATGTCCATGGTAAATTATATTAAGAAGATATAAATACCAAACTTTGTCACAATGTCAATATATCAAAACATGTATATAGCAACAATTCCTCTAATCCAATATCCAAGCATGCTATACATAAACCATGCAAAACATACTTAACCATGTTATTTCATCAAAATAACAACATTCAAATATCCAAGGCATTTAATCAAACACCTTTAAGGCACCCAACATGTTAACACATATCATATCACCAAATATCACCCAATTACAAGAATGAACACAAGTAACTTTCTTGTACTAATTTCTGGCAAGAATTGGATAGAATTCATTTAATTTATACCCAATTTCCTCTTTCCATAGTCATAGACAAGTCTAGGGCTAAGTTCAATATTAAACCCTTAGTCTACCAACATCTAAGGAAATAATAAACCAAGGTAGGAAGAACCCTACCTCAATAGAAGTGTAGAAGACTTCTACAACACCAAAACAACCCAAAACCTTGAAATTTTCCAAAATACCTCTTTGGATCTTCTGTGAAATTCCTTGTTCTTGGTACATAAATGTAGCCCTCGTCGAGGAGAGAGACTTTAATTCTTGGTCCAAGCAATTCCGAGCAACGGAGCTTCAAGAATCGGCGGAAGAAAGGTAGAAATCTTATTTTTTCTCTTCTCTCCCTTCTCTTCTCTTCTCTTCCAACATCAGTGATCAGCTGATTTAAGGGAGATATTTGTGCTAAAAAACTGATTTTTTTGCCCTATTTATAATTTTAAATGCTTGACTTAGATCGTGCCAAGTGTCCTCACTTGTTTGGGTCCGGTTTCACCTCGAAACGATTTTTTTGATCCCAATTTAAGTTCAAATTAATTTTGTTTGAACCTTTATTCAATTATAAAGAAATTTCAAAAATTTTGTTTTTGGAGACAATTGTGAGGTCATCTGCACTCAGTCGCCTCGAACAACGTGTAAAATTTGACTATCTCATAATTCGACGAAAATCGACAGGGTGACTAGATTTCGCGATACGAATCCAATGGAGAAGTCCGTTGTGTCATCCAAGCTCTAGAACATGAGTATTTTAAATACACATTATAGTATCAAATTACCATTTTACCCTTTTTTAGAAAAAGTTTAAATTTACTCGGGTTTTATACTTTTGCTACTTTTGTTTATAAAATGATGCTTTTTGCGTTATGTAATGCCCTAACTACTTTTCAGCGTTGCATGTTAAGTATATTCAGTGATATAATCGAACGAAATCTAGAGTCTTTATGGACGTCTTTTCAATATATGGTGATTCATTTCACTTATGTTTAAAACATCTAGAAAGCGTACTTATTCGATGTGAAGAAACAAACCTTGTCTTAAATTAGGGGAATTATCATTTCATGGTTACACAATGTATTGTTTTAGGTCACATTGTTTCCGAAAGAGGAATAGAAGTTGATAAATCCAAAATTGACTTAATAGCTAATCTTCATTCCCCAAAAACTATAAAAGATTATCAATCTTTTTGAGATCACAATGGTTTTTATAGAAGACTTATTAAAAACTTTACCTCAATAGCTAGACCAATTTGTAATCTTTTATGTCAGGATATAATATTTGAATGTAATGATGCAAGTCAATTAGCATTTGATAAATTAAAAAACATGCTTATTTTTACACCTATCATTCAATCTTCTGACTGGTCTTTACCTTTTGAATTAATGTGTGATACAAGTTATTATGCTATAGGAGCTATATTAGGTTAAAGAAAAGATAAAAAAATCTTATATTATTTACTATGCAAACAAAACTGAAAATGACGTACACATGAATTATTCAACCACAGAAAAAGAATTACTTGTTGTTGTGTTCACATTTGATAAATTTTGATCATATTTGGTTGGATAATCCATTGCGGTATTTACAGATCATGCAACTTTGAAATATTTGCTTACTAAGAAAGATGCTAAACCATGTCTCCTATGTTGGATATTACTACTTTAAGAATTTGATATTATAATTAAAGATAAGAAATGAGTTAAAAATGTGGTAGCAGATCACTTGTCAAGGTTAAATTATGAAATAAAGGAAGAACCAATTCCGATTAGAGAAATCTTTCCAGATGAACAACTTTTAGCAAAAACTAAGATACCATGGTATGCAGATATAGCTAATTATTTAGTCATTAGTACTATTCCATCTAATTATACATGGTTTGATAGAAATAAGTTCCAAAGTGAGGTACGTAAATGATGCACAAATGAATTATTCACCCAATAATAAGACGATGTGTACCTAGTCATGAAATTAGTCAGGTAATTCAGTTTTGTCACTCTAAAGCTTGCGGAGGTAATTTTGCTTCAAAGAAAACCGTTGCTAAAATTATGCAGTGTGAATTTTATTTGCCAACTCTTTTCAAAGATGTTCATATCTTTTGTTTAAATTGTGACATATGTCAAAGAATGGGGAATATTTCAGAAAGAAATATGATGTCTTTAAACCCTATTTTAATTATTAAAATTTTTGATTGTTGGGGTATTGATTTTATGGGATCATTTCCTCCATCCTTTGGATATCTGTATATTTTGGTTGCGGTCGACTATGTTTCAAAATGGGTAGAGGCTATTCTATGTTGAAATAATGATCACAGAACAGTGATCAAGTTTTTAAAAGAAACAATTTTATCCAGGTTTGGGATTCCTCGAATAATCATCAGTGGCATTGAATTACATTTTTGCAATAATTTTTTTGAAAATCTAATGAAAAAATATTTGATTTCTCAAAAAATATCCACCCCGTATCATCCACAGACAAGTGGACAAGCTAAATTAGCTAATAGGGAGACAAAATATATTTTAGAAAAAATAGTAAAACCAGATTGTAAGGATTGGTCTTTAAGATTGACAAATGATCTTTGAGTTTACCATATTGCATATAAAACTATTTTAGGGATGTCTCCTTATTATGTCATTTGTCTATAGAATTAGAACATAGAACATATTTGTCAATCAAAATGATGAATTTTGATATGGATAAAGCTGGAGTATGTCGTAAGCTACAAATTAATGAATAAGAGAAGTAAAGAAATGAAGCGTAAGAAAATGCTAAGATTGCAAAATCAAGAACAAAAATTTTTCATGAAAAAAATATCACGCGAAAATCTTTTGAATTATATCAAAAAGTTCTGTTGTATAATGCAAAACTTTGTCTATTCCCTGGAAAGCTAAGATCTAGATGGACAGGTCCTTATATGTCAATCAAGTTTTTGACTATGGGTTAATTGAAATTGAAAATCCATTAACTGGGACTATTTTCAAAGTAAATAGACAAAGACTTAAACCATATTATGATGAATTTACTCAGGATGTAACTTTTGTACAACATTTTTATCCAGTTTATGTGTGAAAAAAATAATATATTGTCGTTTGATTATAAGTAATATTACTAATTAGTTGTAATTTATGTGACAAAGTAAATCTCCTGAGTAACAGCTAGATATGCCAATCGGTGAAACAACAATAGATTGCTGGATCTTATTATCAATGTTCATTATCACTGACTTTTCATCACAAATAATGATTAATTTAAGTTGGGGAGATATGGGTGTGAATTTACTTTTTGTGTTTAGAATAAATATTTTGATTTAAAAATTATGTTTGTCTTTGTGACTGGCAGACGTTAAAGAACCGGATAGTGAGTCAATTTTCAATAATTTTTTAAGTCATTTAATTTTTTTTCTTCTTTAAAATTGAAAAATTGATGAAAAATTATTTTGGTTAAGTTTAATTTTACTACGTTACTTTCCAAAAGATATACTTGCATTGATCATGCAAAAAGCTAGGTATGTCAGAAATTTAAAAATTTTTGAAAGTGAAGCACGACCCATGTGTAAAAAAAATACATTTACTAAACACCGACAAACAAATCTCGGTGGTTGTGTAAGATGTAGTCGTATAGAACCTTTGAGACAATATAATATGTGTGCAGAACAAATTGCAAGTCGAGCATCAGATCATTTATGGTGGATTAGGTATGGGTAGAGTATGGATTATCTTGAGACACCATCCTATTCTACCCCAATGTTAACAAGATACGTAAGAAATGAAGTTAACTGTGTCACTTGTGTTAATGATCCAGACAATTTTGATGATGACTAAATATGATCAACAAGATGTATAGTTTTGGGAATAAATGTATATAGTTATAAATTAATGTAAATAACTATAGAATAAATAAGGAAATCAGTAAATAATAATAATAAACCCAAATTTTTGGATAAAAAAAAGTGGTTAGCAAAGCTTTGTAGAATATATAAAATTATATCTAATTTTGTGAATTATAGGAATTTAAAGGAAAAAGAGCAGAATTGCAAAAAATCAAAGAAGCAGTCTGTAGTTGCAAACTAGAAACCAATCAGACAGTATCGTCCGGACGTTGGGACTAGTGACCGGACGGCAGTGCACTTATATATATCTCCTGCAGGCAAAAATTGACCAGTTCAGTCTCCCTCATAAAGCCAAAATTCAAAAAAATTGAGATTACCCAAAGAATAACTCTCAACCGTTTTTCTTTAAATTTTCTCCGATTGTTCATTTACCCATAACATTTGGAAGATGTGTGAAACCTGGAAAATTTTGAATTATTTTCATAGAAAGGGCAAAATGATCATTTTTTCACAACAATGTAAAATTGAAATACGTGTTCTATAGACCTTGTATGACACAATGGGCTTCGCTGTTGGACTCGTATCACACAATGTAGTCACCACGTCGAATTTCGAGATAAGTTAGAATTTTGCACGTAGATCGAGGTGACTAGGTGGCGGACGACCTCACCGAGGTCCCAAAAAGTAATAACTCAAATTTTTTTTGATTAAAAGTACCAATAAAATTAATTTGGACTAAACATGTAATGTAATAAATCGTTTCGGGGCGAAAACGGACTCAGAAAAGAGGGGGCGTGTGACGCGTTGTGAGCCAAGTCTTTGAAATTATAAATAGGGACTTAATTGAGATATTTCAGAAGAAATATCTCATATTTTCAGCCTTTGGCCAGCCATAGAGAGAAGAGAGTGAAAAGAGAGAAAACAACTAAGCTATTCAAGCTTCAATCCAAGATTCCCGGAGTTCCGTCGGTCAGAATTCGTCGAGCCAAGAGTCAAAGTTCATCTCCTCGACAAGGGCAATGCGTACGTACCAAGAAAAATGAATTTCACTGAAGATCCAAGGGGGGACTTTGGAGAAATCAAAGGTTCTCCGGCTTGGGAGGTGTTCTTGAAGCTTTCTCCATTTGATTTACGCTACAGGAGGTAGGGTTCTTCCTACTTGGATTTATTCCTACCTTAAGGGGATACTGACTTGATCCGAAATGTGTACACCCAAGTGCAAGCGGTCAAGTTATAGTAATAATCCGGTTTGAGTCTGGAGTCGAATCCACAGGGAACAAGTAGTTTTGGTGTGTTAAAGTAATCGGTGAAGGAAACCAACTGATTGTAACCTTTGAGATTTTAGGGTTGTGAGATGTGGGTGAATTCCTTGAACAAAATATTAAATTCTTTCCAAGAAATTTTCTAGACAAAATAAACGATTGATTCAAATGACGGAGAAGTCACTCTTTACTTCGAGGATCGAGACGTGTGGTCAATTATCCGAAATATTATATTTTTGCTTGATAACTCAATTAACTCCCTTGTCAACAGCGAGTCAATCGGAAGATAAAAATGGCCTATTAAGGTCATGGTTCCAAGGTCTTACTAGAAGTTTACAAGAATTATTTGTACCGAGAGTTATCGTGCGTACAAACAAGCAAGTATTTCTTCATGACATTCAACCATGGCTTTAATAGTTCATCCTTTTAAATGAAGCTTGATAATGGGGATGATTAAAGGGTAGTTATGAAGATCTAGCCGAAGTACTTGCCTTGAAACGAAGAGTTTTTCTATGCAAGAGTCATCCGTGTCATAGGAAGACTATCGATTATACAAAGTACTTTAGCTTTGCTAGATGGAATCAATCATCCAATAAGCCAGGGAATATGAACATTAAGCATTAGAATAAAGCATCATATAATATCCGGATAATCAATACATGCCCTTCACCTCTTACTAAAGAGTGAATGAGAAACTACTCACTCTTCATAGCTTTGGTAAAGCTAGAGAAGTGAGTGATGCTCATCCCTCTAAGTAGAGGACTTCACAAAGTAAAAGTATAATCAACAAGGAGCTAATCTTCAACGAAGAATGAGTGAATCACGTTCCACCCTTCACGGCTTTGGTAAAGCTCTAGAAAAGTGAAAAAATTTCACTCCTCGAAGC
>CM042184.1:22277910-22289352 GCA_023539305.1 Ilex asprella
ATTGCCCTTTCTTTTGACACTATCCCTAGGGGAAGAAATCTTTTCTCCCCCAGCCATACATTGCATTATTTGAGGGAGAGTAATTAGGGGTTATTTGAGGTAAGATTTATTGGACAATCACTAAGTGCAGGCGGTCAAGTTGTAGTAATAATCCGGTTTGAGTCCGGAGCCGAATCCACAGGGAACTAGTAGTTTTAGTATTTTAAAGTAATCGGTGAAGGAAACCAACTGATTGTAACCTTTGAGATTTTACGGTTGTGAGATGTGGGTAAATTCTTTGAACAGAATATTAAATTTTTTTCAAGAAATTTTCTAGACAAAATATACGATTGATTCAAATGACGGAGAAGTCACTCTTTAGTTCGAGGATCGAGACATGTGGTCAATTATCCAAAATATTATATTTTTGCTTGATAACTCAATTAACTCCCGTGTCAACAACGAGTCAATCGGAAGATAAAAATGGCCAATTAAGGTCATGGTTTCAAGGTCTTACTAGAAGTTTACAAGAATTATTTGTACCGAGAGTTATCGCGCGTACAAACAAGCAAGTATTTCTTCATGACATTCAACCATGGCTTTAATAGTCATCCTTTTAAATGAAGCTTGATAATGGGGATGATTAAAGGGTAGTCATGAAGATCTAGCTGAAATACTTGCCTTGAAATGTAGAGTCTTTCTATGCAAGGGTCATCCGTGTCATAGAAAGACTATCGATTATACAAAGTACTTTAGCTTTGCTAGATACAATCAATCATCCAATAAGCAAGGGAATATGAACATTAAGCATTAGAACAAAACATCATATAATATCCGGATAATCAATACATGCCCTTCACCTCTTACTAAAGAGTGAATGAGAAACTACTCACTCTTCATAGCTTTGGTAAAGCTAGAGAAGTGAGTTATGCTCATCCCTCTAAGTAGAGGACTTCACAAAGTAAAAGTATAATCAACAAGGAGCTAATCTTCAATGAAGAATGAGTGAATCACGTTCCACCCTTCAAGGCTTTGGTAAAACTCTAAAAAAGTGGAAGAGTTTCACTCCTCTAAGCAAGAAAGGAGCTCAAATAATGAAAGTGCAAGACATAAATAAAAGCATGTATGTAAGAGCATAATTGTAAAGGCTAGAAGTAAATAAAGACATAAATGTAAAGGCTAAATGTAAATCAAGAACATAAATGTAAAGACTTAAAGTAAATAAAGGAATTACAACTCTTAAGTAAATGTAAATGTGAACATTAACGCAAAGGAAATGAGTGGGAATCTAAACTCCCCACTTCTTCTAATAAAGAGAAAGACTAAGACAAGAATTGAAATAGATGGATGCGATGAAATGCTAAGTGATGAATCCCTCAAATGGTTCCACCCATGGTTTTTTCTTCTCCACAAAACTAAGTGTATTTGTAGGCAAGGAGAACGTAGGGAGGGGATTAAAGAATAGAGATGGGCGTCAAAGTCAAAGTGAAACGCCAACCACTCTACAGGCAGTCTGTCCACACCGTTCGAACGATTTGGGCATTCGAACGGTTTCTCTGTCTTTGCTCCCTGCCGTTCAAACGTCAGATAGAATCAGTGCATGCCAGTTATGTCAGATCACACATGATTTCTGTAGAAAATTTTCCTCCAAGTCTTCGTGGCGATCTCTCTCCAGGTCCTTGCAGAATCTTGACTGATCTGTCCAATAATTCCTGGGGCGTTCGAATGGTGGTTACTTTTCAAACGTGGCACTTAAGTGCTTGGGCCTTCTGACTGCAACTCTGCAAGTCTGCAACGCGCCATATCTTCAGTCATTCTGATCTTGTCCTTGCTCCAATGGACGTTCGAACGTTGATTACCGTTCGAACGAAGTCCTTAAGTCTCAAGGGCCTTGGGTCTTGCCTGCAACACAGATTGTAGTATCTTGCCTGGTTCATCATGACCATTCGAACGGGGTTTAACGTTCAAACGTTGCTTCCTTATTCCAAGCTTCTACAATTTGTTCTTTAAAATGTTGTGATTGCCTGCAAAAGATTCTTTTTGGTATGGCATAAGAGTATGCTATTTTTGAGTGTTAATCAGCTACTTAGGGGTTGTTTTGTTGGCTGATATATGACTGTTATGTGGCTATTTTTGGGAATGAAACATGACTGCTATGTGACTATTTTTTTGTCTAAATTGGGGGCTGTTTAGGGGCTAAATTAAGGGCTGTTACATAGCCTCTTTTGTGGTTGAATTATGGGCTATTTTAGGACTGTTTAAGGGGCAATTTTATGACTGTTTTGTGCACTGAAATTTTGCACTGTAATGCATTGAAATTATGCATTGTTATGGGCTGTTTTGTGCACTGAAATTGTGCACTGTTATGGGACTTCATTTGGACTATTTTGTGGCCAATTAGTGTACTATTTTGTGGCTAGTTAGTGGACTATTTTGTGGCTAATTATTAGACTATTTTATGGCCAGTTAGTGGACTATTTTGTGGCTAATTAGTGAACTATTTTTTTAGGTTGTTTTGAATTGAAATTGTGAACTATTTTTGGATTGTTTTGGAGCTGAAATTATGGACTGTTTTGGGCTTATTCCATCCTATGATGTTTATGTGGAAGGAGTTGATGTATGAGGTCTTGTATAGAATTCTTGACTATTGTTAATGATATGGTTAAATGGATGTTAGAAAGGGATAGAATATATCTACTTGGAAATAGTGGTGTAGAAATAAGTTAGAATAATTTCTTGTGTTATATGATGAGTTGTAGGATTTTTCCAACTTGGGATTATTCGTAACCAAGGTTGTTTGTATGAAATGTTTATATGGAATGAGTAGGGTGTTAGGGACTTGACACTTACTAAATGGTCATTGAAATGGCCTAGATCACTTCCTTGTTTAATTGGATGTAGGGATCCTCCTATTTGAGGATATTCCAGTAGAAATGACTTGGAATAAATTCTATCATGAGATTGGGTGTGGAAGTTCTTTATGAAACCACTTAGGACATGGTAGTGTGTAGGCACTCTATATGTTAATATTGTGTCTTGTGAATAAAATGGATTGGTGACATGAATTATAGGATGACTTGTAGGATTTTCCTTCCATTTGGGTTCCAACTATTTGTGTATAGTTACAGAATTAAGGAAAAAGGGTTGAGAATTGGCTTAGGCTATCTCTTAGCTTGAGAATGATGCATGATAGTTACTTGTGAACTTTCTTGTAACTTAGTGGAATTTAAGCATGATTTGTGTTCAACATGATGGTTGCGTTGAAGGTGATCGATAAAATACCTTGAGTTATTGAAATCATGTGTTTCATGACTATGTTTAGCATGTTGAATGTTGTGGTAAAATATGTTAATATGTTGCTAAGATATTAGTTTAATGATGTTTTATGGTAATTGTATGCTTAGGACATATATTGTCATGACATCTGTTGACATGTGGTTTAAATTGTTCATAAGGCATTCATTGCATCTTGAACATGTGGAAAGTGTGCAATGAGGCATTGCATTGCATGTGTATGGAGCATCACATTCATGAGCATAAGTCATGGGTGTGGGGGTGTGAGGTGCATGTTTAATCAAACACCACGTTTGGTGGTTGATATGTGGACTTGGAAATGTGGATCTACGGTCACATGGAGTCGCATGATTGCATGAGAAATACTTATGTCTGGTCTAGCAAGTAGGGCTACACTCTCCCTCGGGTGCAAGGCCCAGTCACATGGTTCAGGCACTTTGCCGGCAGTGAAATTTTAGAAAAGTGCTGGTGTTTACGAAACCGAAGGTTGAGATACCAAAATCCGTTGTCCAACAATACACAAGATTTTGTTAATAAAAACATACTCTGTCAATGAGTATCATCCCATAATGATCTGATTTATAAAACGTATGACTTTTATTCAAAACGATCATTGGATGTTTTTCCGTCAAAGACGGGTTCATTACACATTAGTACTGCATTGTGTCGTGTGAGTCGGGGAGGACTCGGAGAAATCTGCATAAGTGAGTCGCATCTCATTTCATGACATAATAGAGTAGAATTCCAGCATTGAATGCATGTTCTTGTAAGGAATGGCGGATGTGTGTGTAAATTATTTCATGTACACTCTTCATGTGCTTCTAGGGGGGAGTAGCCTCTGTAGGAAATTCTCTACTGGGCGTTGGCTCACCCTATACAGGAAACATTTCAGGTGCGGAGTATGTGCCGGTGGACGGCTCCCATTTGGGTCCTCAAAGATGAAGAAAGCCGCATGTGGCTTTACTTAATGTTTTGTGTAAAACACTTGTGAAACTTATGTTTTGAGCATGTAACCTTTTGCAAATATTTGTAATAGAACTTATAAAGACTATCGTTAGAATAGCGTTGCATATTTTGATATAAGTGTGGATAATTGGACCTAGTGTGGCCAATGTTTACTTTTAAACGGACCCGGTGTGGTAATTGTTTTGTATTGGGCCGCGGATGGGTCATGTGAAGTTATATTGCACAGGTTGGGTATTGGGTAGAGCTTCCCGTACAAAGGAGACTCTGCCCAAATTTTGTTCAGTTATGGACCCCGGTAAATGGGACATAACAGTGTGATATCGAGTTACTAGATATCTACGGGTATTCCGCGGGTTGATGAGTAATCAACGTACCCCCGGATTTTAGGTGGTCATAAGATGTCTACTGATTGAAATCAATTGAAACGGAGTATTTGTAGAGAAATAAAAAAAACATGGATTCAAGACGACGAACAAGGTCTTAAAGCCAAGCACAAAGGGATCAACCCTCACAACCTCAAGCACCTTCATAACACCATAGACCGGGAAATATCTTCAATGAGGTGATGTTAGAGAATTTTGAACAGTAAGACTGATATGATACTAATTTTTTTACTAAAATTATTATTTCTAAGAGACCAGTTGTTTTTGAAAATTTTGAGAACATTGGAATACGACAAATTCTCGATGCAAGAGAATGGTTACATTATGTTAGATTATGTGTTCCTGTTTATGACTGCTTAGTTCAAGAATTTATAGTAATATTGAGATAATTGAAGAAAGGCAATTGCATGTGTTTGTACGAGGTAGTATTTTTCAAGTTACACTGACTACTATAACCGATTTCTTTCAACCCATGCAAAGACCAAAAAACCCACAATACCCGTACACTCGATTACCTGATTTAAATGTTATAGGAAGAGAAGTGACGAGGAATCCAGAATTTGCTTAGGGTAGACCAAACAAATATATAAAGAGAGGGGATTTAACAGGCAAATACTGTATTCTGAATTTGATAATAGTATATAGTTTGCTAGTCCGAGCCCAAAAGAATCAAATTTATACTGAGCAAGCTTATTTCTTATATGCATTTGGGATGGGACACACAATTGACCTGTCGAACTTAATCATTGACCAAATGATACTTGATGTGGATAGAAAGAAACCATCACTCTGATATGCTATGGTAATTTCCCAGCTATGCTGGAACGAGGGTGTGATCATTGATCCGATATGGAAGACAGTGGACCATTTTGGAGCGTTGGATAAAACTTCATTAAAAACGAGTAATGGAGGACAACTGAAAGACCAACTTGAAGCACCATCGACACCCCAAGAGGACCCATTACAGGAACCTAAAGAATTCATCCCACAAGAACATCTTCCACCACAAGAAGATCAGTCATACATACCAGTGGATGACAGAACTGATAGACAAATCTTACTCGGGTTGGAGACCAGCATTACTCAGATCAATCAGCGTATGGATGAATATGAGCAAAATCAAGCTGAGCTTTTGAAGTTATTTAGAGATAGTTTAGAGGAGGATCTTCTACTTCCTAAACAAACTGGAGATTCTACAAAACAATTTGCTATCTTTCACTCAACTTTTTAATTATGCACTTGAACTTTAATTTATGTCTTGCACGTGTCTGTTTTAAACTTATTTATTTTGAACTTACCTATGATTTTAACTTGTTTGTTTTGAATTTATATGTGTTTAAATTTTTTTGTTATGAAGCTTATGTTTTAAAAAGGAAGGAAAATTATGTCATATAATTTACAGTTGAATTAGGTTAATATTCTTATGCTTTGTGAAAGTAGCCTTAATCTGATCATGCAGGATTTTCATATTTTAGTTGTATATTATTCTAATATTTTGTTTAAACTTACTCTAATAAAGCACAAATAGATTTCTTTATTTCCTAAATTTCATGAAATATTACTCTCTTTGCATATATAGTGGAGATGTATAACCAATTGAAGAATTTGAGCCAATCTTTCTTTGAGAGATATTCTACATCTACTCAAGTAAACATCTTTGATTCTATAGTAAATTTTCTTTGAATAATCTCATTAATTTTGTCTTGATTAGCGCTTGTTAGATTATATTATTAGCATTGTCTTTAGAATTCTTTTGTAGGAATTATACAAAAGTATGATTTCTAGAAAATGATCTTAGGCCATTTTTAATTAACTTTGAGCTTCAACCATTTCTTTTACAAAATTATATCCTTAGTCAGCCTTGATAGAGCCTGAAAGAACATGAATCCTTTTCATAACACCCAAAAAATATCCGAGCCATATGAAAATATATTAAACCTACCTTTACTACATAATTTTCTTGCACCCTCTTCTAAATAAAAAAAAAAATACGAAAAAGCAGAAGAAGAAGAAGAAGAAGAAGAAGAAGAAGAAGAAAAGGTAGAAAAGTACAAGCAAAGGCAAAAAGAAAAGAAAATTTTGAAAAAGGAAAGAGCCAAGAAAGTGGAAAATGAAAAGAATAAACATAAAAAAGTTTTAGAAAAATGGCAAGAGGTGTACCATAATATCAATGGTAGCTCTTGAATCCTGCTGACGTCATTTCTTAAACCCTAAACCAATAGCCACATTACAACCCAAAGAAATTCCTTTTTTATTCCAGAAATCATGTATCTGTATTAATCCTATACATCCATAAAAAGAGAATGTTAATAATATATCTGATATAGTGTTGATATCCAATCATGAGATTATGTCAAAATTCAATTTTATTCATAGAACCTTTCTCCAAATATACTACATGTGATACTATTTGCTTTGTTAACAATATTCTGAAATCACATGTAGCAATTAAGAGAATAGTCACTATAATGTATATGCATTATTTGCTGAGTGTATTTCAGGAAAGGATTGACATCAAGATTACCATGAAAGATGGTAATATTTCTCAAGTGATTTTTAAAAATAAAGAAATCATTATACACACACACACACCCAAGTTTTCATAAAAATATATAGATAATGTTACAGCTAATGTGTGTTACTCTTGGAGTGATCAGAAAAAGGAAGTATTGTAGCAATGCACAGGAATACTGACTTAATTTTAGTTGTAAAAAGTATGAGTTATAAATTCCTAATTATTGAAGTTTGTAGGTAGCTTCACTGAAAACCTTCACGAGACAAAACTCGTCCACTAGGGATCACCTAGGGGTTTCTAATTGCAATCGTGAAAAAATCTATGAAAATGATTTTACCTCTGTTTATATTTTATTTTGTGAAATAGTTTTAATAATTTATGTTCACTAGGGGCTAGTAAAATTTTTGTTGGGGAGTGTGATTAACTTAATGAGTATATAAATTAGAGTTGTTAAATAAGTCAAATTGGCAAAATTAACATAGTTAAAAACTATGAATTTGGGTTTGTGCATAGAGTAGGGTTTTAGGAGTGTTATGTTAGAAATTTCAAGATTTGATACGGAATTCCCAAAAACTATGAGGCAATCTATCAAAGCTTGGAATAAAATCAAGGACTAAAATGAAATATATTCAAGTAAGAGCCAGCACACGACAAGTGGAAGCGAGTCAGCATCCTGCAAAGCACCACCATCCAAACGGTAGTGGTGGCGTATGGACAGCCAGTCCAAATGGTACAACTTTATCCTCCACCTCATACTTGATGTTTGCCTATAAATAGGGGTGCCCTCCTTCATTTCACATGGCCAGGACAGAGAGTGGGAGCTCCAAATAATTCTAAGGAGAGACAAGAGAGAAAAAGAGAAAAAAAAAAAAAAAGAGAAAGAGAAAGTCATATACAATTTAGTTCGTCTTCGAGCTAAACTTTGTATTTCTACACTTTTGTATATCATTCTATTCGGATAGTTGAACTACAGCCACTTTTTTTGTCTTGACTAATAATAAAGGTGGTTGTGTTTCAGTTGTTCTTTGTGAAAGAAGTTTTAGCATCATTCTTTTATTTATTGTTGTAATGAAAGCTACCCCCACTCATTGCTTGTATGTAGTAATGGAGTGTGAGTAGTTACTTATATCCTTCAGTGAAGGGTGAACATATGTATAATAGTGGTTAGATTATGGAAAAGCTGATATTTTATCCATATATTTATATATATATATGTACTATAAGCTTCATGCATGATATAGCGATGTATGTAATTTAGGTGTTGTGCCTGGAATTTTGTCATCGGTGCATCATCAACCCGCCAGTTGAATTTCTATAGTGTTCATACTGGTATGACTTGTCCTCCATCGGAATGCTGAGGATGTTTACTGATACATGGTACAAAACCTAAACGATCCTCATGAATGGCTTGTCCTTTTGGGTTCTTAGAGTTGTTTAACTACTATATATAGCTCTATTGCCAGTCGAATATCTATAGTGTTCTTATCGGTATGGCTTGTCCTTCACCAGAATGCTGAGGATGTTTAACTAGTATATATATATATATATATATATATATATATCACAAATGACCTATTAAGTAATTCAAGTATTTCTCATGAATGGATTGTCCTTCTGGTTTGCTCGGATTAGTCAATTGGCACATTTATAACCAAATAACCTAAGAAGTTGTTGTGTTATGACTTAATACCACCAGCTAGCCTAAGAAGTTGTTGTCTTATGGTTGAATATCTACACACTTGCTATAATGAGTTTAATCGAATAATTCAAATATTCCTTATTAATGGCTTGTCCTTCTGGTTTGTTTGGATTAATTAATTATCATGGATACCACCAGCTAACCTAAGAAGTTGTTGTGTGATGATTAATATACATTAGACCTACCAGTTGACTTGCCAGTAACATGGAAGTTAATTGATGTAAGGTGGCATTTTCAGTACTTAACTAATATAAGACATATGTGATCCTTAAATTGAAGGGTATCTTTTATATTCTTGGCATTAACACGCTTACCTACTCCATTTAAACTAGTTAACAAGCTAAGCTCACTCCACAAGCTATCAAATGTTATACTGCTTTGAACAGTAGTTTTATTGTTTTTATTTTTGAAATTACTAAAACTCTTCATGGGATCGATACTTGGACTTAAACCCAAAAAACTATAATTCGACCACTTATATTTGGGTGTATAATATAATTAAGATCACAAAATAGTGCAAATCTGCTCAGTTTATTGATTTACAGAGTTTAGAGGAATCTGATGAAAATTTACCTTTTGTCACAACCAGGTATGTTAAATTTTAGGATTTTGTGTTTCTTTTTTTAATTTTTCTGTGTTAAAATTTAAATTTATTGGCATGTTGTTGTGAATGTTTAATTACTTATACTTGCATGTACTGATACCCTTTGAACACAGGAGCATAACTGCAGTAAAAAAGAGAACCAGAGAGAGATCTTGAAGCTACTTGGAAGTAGATACGGTGGTGGCTCATAATCATCGTCAACTTAGTTAGCCATAATCTCTTGCACTTTCTACCTTCTTTCTGTACTCTTTATTTACATTTAAGTTCATGCACAATGTTTTGAGTATTTTTAATATTCTTCAGAAGTTTGGTTTTATGTTCTGGATTATGGTTTTATTTGGTTAATTCAGTTAGTTGTGCTATTTCACATAAATGTTGCTATGTTAATATAGTTCGTATTATTTGCAATAAAATTATAATGTTATTATGTTAATTTGCAAGTTTAACCCTAACTAAATCATGGGGGATTTTTCGTACAATATTTGTCCACTATCCTTATATTTTCACAGAAAACTCATTATTTTGAGCACATAATGACTTCTTATTTTGAAAAACCTTTTGAAATAACATGATCCTTTTTCAAACTTACATATATAGTGGAGATGCAGAACCTATGTGTAGATTTTGAGCCAATCTTCATTGGAGAAAATTTGATGTTTACTCAAGTAAGAATTTCAAATCAGGGGAAAATTTCTTTGAATAATTTCATTGATCTTTGTTTTGATTGGTACTAATTGAATGATATATTAACAATCTCCTTTAAAACTTTATGAGAATCATGCAGGTGTGTGAATTTTGAAAAATGATCTTAGGTCATTTGTGATTTTATTTTGAGCCTTAGCCATTTCTTTTGCAAAACAATAATCCTAGTAAGCTGTGATTGAGCCTAAAAGTATAATTTTTTTTCTTAACTCATGCATTAACCGAGCCAATGCAAGTATATTTGTCCAAACCTGGCTATCTAATTTTCTTTCACCCTCTCTTGAAAAAGGGAATACATAAGAAAAAGAGAAAAATAGAGAAAGATGGTTGGAAAGAAAATAATTTGAAAGAAAGAAATAGAAATAGAAAATGAAAGTATGCAAAGAAATAAAATAGCCAAGATATTACAAGCCTGAGATTGAAAATAAAGAATGGGAAGTATGATGTTGCTCTGTAAAAGCTTGGAAAGTTACAGGGGGAGATGTGCTACATAAATGGAAAAGGATAGCTTTATGAATCCCTTAGACTTCGTCTCTTAAACCCAATACCCTTATCCACATTATAATCCTAATAAAGTCTTTTTTTGATTCCAGAAGTCATGCACATGTATTATTTTCATCTATTCATAAAAAAGGGAAGGATTATGGTGATGCTGTTAGATGCAATGTTAATAGTCTTTCATGAGATTATGCCAAATTAAAGTTTTGTTCAAATAACCCTATATTAGAAAATTACATGTGACATTACTTTGCTTCGGTGACAATATTCTTATCACATGTAGTTGTTGAGTACTAAGTAACTAAAACTTGAGTGTGTTATTTGTTGAGTGAATTCCATGAAAGGATTGATATCGAGGCTAATTCTTGTATAGCACAGTATAGGATTGTAATATTTCTTAAGTGTTTTTGAAATAAAGAAATCCCTGCACACAAGGGTTTTTCTGAAAATATATTGAATAGTTTTACAATTGGTGTGTTTTACTCTTATAGAGATAAGGGGAAGAGAAATATTCTAGTATTAGAATGGAATAATGATTTAATTTTATATGTGAAAATATGAATTATGTAAACCTAAATTCTGAAGTTTGAAGGTATCTTTATTGGAAAATTTCACGAAATAAAACTCGTCCACTAGGGACCACCTTGGGGTTGAACAACTCATTGCATAAGCTAAATGCAATCATGAATTCTATGAAAGTGATTTTTTTATTTGTTTTATTACTAGGGATGTAAAAACCAGAGTAAATTTGAATTTTTATGAATAAAGGGCAAAATGGTAAATTATCACTATCGTACGAGCT
>CM042184.1:22289452-22300292 GCA_023539305.1 Ilex asprella
ATATATCTCAGTGTGAATAGATATTAAATTTAATAATATAAATTATATCTAATTATTTTTATTCACATCTTAGCATTTTAATCCAATAATAGGGTATTTAGAATGCATTTTCGTGCACTCATCAGCTCCCCTGGCCCATGGTGGGGTAGGGAGGAATAGAATGCATATGTGAGGACCCTATTAAAGACTGGGACTGGGATCCCTATCACTGAGGACAATCTTTCCTCACGTAACCCAGCTGATGACAATGATAGCAAGTCCTCGCTACCCCGCCTCAGGATAACATACGTAGTCTTGAAGTTTCCCCCGTTTCGGGAAGACTAACCTTGGCCTTGATAGCTGCAACCCTACCCTTGATGCCCTTACGGAGTAGAAGTTCTCTGCTTCTTCCCTGTACCAGAAGAAGAGGATTGTACCTCCTTCTTCTTGTCTTTATCACCCACTTCCCGAATGTTCCTTGCATCATCAACCTCCCTCTCAACGACCATGGCTGTTGTGACCATCGTTTCCAAGTCTTACAGAGAAAGACCCACAATTTTGCCCCGGATGGATAACTTTAGGCCATTCTCAAACTTACGTACTTTGGCCATGTCTGTGGCCACATAATCGTCAGCGAAACGAGCTAATTCAATGAACTTAGCCACATATTCTATAACTATCATCGTTACTTGCCTCAAGTCTAAGAATTCCCAGGCCTTTACATGTCGAGCACCCGCTGGGAAGTACTTACCCATGAAGAGTTCCTTGAACTCTGCCCATGTCATTATTCCCAAGTTTATTGAGGTCTTTACCCAATCCCACCACACTTGGGATTCTCCCTCTAGTTGGAAAGTAGCTAGAGTTATCTTTGTAGCATCAGAGGTGATCTCCATTTCCCCTAAGACCTTATCCACTTGCTGGAACAAATGGTCAGTCACCATCAGATCTACCCCGCCCAGAAAAATTAGAGGATTGTGTGCTTTGAACTTCTTGAGGTTACTTGATCCTACTTAACCCACATTTGCACTGATCTGTGCAATAGTAGAAGCTATAGCACTAGCTTGTGCTATGGTAGTCGCCGTAGTACCAATAGCCTTTATAAAGGCTTGTTGGTCAAAGGCCGGTGGTGGTTGGTTGTTGTTTCGTCCATTGCCTCAGCGTCCTCTTCCTCGACTAGCCATTTACATATGTCAGATAGTAATGGCATCTTACATAGTATCCTAAGATATGAATCTAACACAAACATTGAGAATTATCTCATTGTCCCTCTAGTAGAACGTATGTCACATACAAGAACACATTTACACATTGAGCTATCCCGTCATCCCTTTTTCCAAACCCCCAAGGTTATGTTTTCTAACCCTAGTGTTCCTCTTTTACTTATACATTTCTATCATGCATATATTTCACATAACAAATATCACATAACATGTAGCAATATAAGGCACACAATATGAAATGTACAATAAATGCAATGGTCTAGACCTAATGCCCATCAAGCCCTAGGTAAATCGTATACCTATACTAGGATACCAAGCAGTGACGTCCCAAAATTCGGGGGTCCATTGATTACCCATCGACTCGCAGAATTTCATGGATACCGAGTAATTCGATATCACGTCATTATGCCCTATTTATCGGGGTCCTTAATTTAACAAAAATTTGGCAGAGTCTCATTTGTATGGGAAGTTCTACCCAAAATGAAACCTGTGCAAGATACTTTCATATGTCCCATCCGAGGCCTAATATCAAATAATGACCACACCGGATCTATTTATGAGTAAATATAGACCACTCCGGATCCATTTATCCATACTCATACAAAGCATGCAAGGTTATATTGAAATTTGTCCATAAAAGCCCAATTACAATTGTTTACATACATTACACGCCAAAATATAGTTTGAACAAAAGTTTTACATAAACCAAGGTTAAAGGCCACAAGTCGGCCTTTCTTCATCCTTGCGGCCCCAAATGAGAGCCGTCCACCGGTGTGTCTCCCGCACCTGAAATATTTTCCTGTATAGGGTGACCCATGCCCAGTAAAGTATTTCCTACAGAGGCTACTCCCCACCCTGGATCCATATGAAATGGTGTACATGCAATAATTTACAAACAACATTTTTTTCAATTAGGAAAATGCAATCCCATGTTAGGGATTATACCATGTCATGCCATGAAATGAGATGAGACTCACTCATATAATTTTAACCCGAGTCCTCACCAACTCCCTCAACATAATCCAAGTGTCAATGTGTATGGAACCGTCACTTATGTTGCACATCAAATGACTTGTACCAATCTAGGGTCTTTGTATGGGGGTGGATGTTTATAGGCTTACGCCAAGGGTCTCCAACCTACTCGAAATTTATGGACTTTCACCAAGGGCTCCGCGTGCACCCACACATTTCATGTACCAAGTCAAGGGAGTATGTATCCCAACCACCGGGCCTCACACCCATAGAATCTTCCAGTCTTTTTTTTTGCTAACCCCAACCCTAATCACCATACAACCCGTGCGACTTGGCTAGGTCTTCGACCAAGCTTAATCGAGTCTACTCGTTATTCAACATGTGTGGTGTTGACGACAACCATGCACACACCTACATAATGTGATGTTACCGTGCATATGCAATATGATTTTCTATTGCACAATGGTAACATATTCCATTCATTTCACATATTTCATGGAAAAATTATACCATAAGTATATAAATTCTCATAATTTTCTACAATGTCAACATAGCACAAGCATGCATATACATGGACAATTTATATAAAACAATTTCAAGCATGTTATTACAATTTTTATGCTAATAACACACTTAATCACCAAGGCACAATTTCAGCCTAAAAATAGTCCGTAAAATAGCCTAAAAATGGTCCGTAAAACATCCTATGAATAGTCCCAAATTCAGCCACAAAATAGCCCCTAAACATGCCATAAAAAAGTCTCAAATCTAGCCACAAAACAGCCCCCAAACAGGCCATAAAATAATCTCAAATTCAGTCACAAAATAGGCCATAAAATAGTCCCAAATTCATCCACAAAACAGCCCCTAAACTGGCCATAAAATAGTCCCAAATTCAGACACAAAACAGCCCCTAAACAGGCCATAAAATAGTCCCAAATTCAGCCACCAAACAGCCCCTTAGGATAGGAATAAAACTAAAGTAGGAAAAACCCTACCCTTAGTAACGTGGAGGAAGTGATAGAACTTCCAAAAACACTAACAATAGCCCAAGAACTTGATTTCTCTAAAAAAAGTTATTTGGATCTTCAGTGAAATCCAATTTTTTTTGGTACATAGACATAGCCCTCGTCGCAGTGATCGACTTTAACTCTTTGATCGACGAATTTCGACCGACGAAACTCTGGGAATCGAATGAGAAAGCTTGAAGATTCATTTTTTTTCTCCTCTTCTCTCTCTTCTCTCCAAAACGTGTGAGGCTGAACAAATGAAGATATTTCTCCAAAAAATCTGATTTAAGTCGCTATTTAAAATTTTAAAGACTTGGCTCAGATCGCTCCAAGTGTACCCCCACTTATTCAGGTTCTCTTTGCCCCAAAAAGATTTATTTTATCCCGATTTAAGTTTAAATTAATATTATTTGAACTTTAACTTATTTTTAAGAAAATTTTAAAAAATTCATTTTTGGGGACCTTTGAAATGTTATTCGTTACTCAGTCGCCTTGAACGACGTGCAAAAGTTTGACTATCTCATAATTCGACGAAATTTGATAGGGTGACAAAATTTTGCGATACGAGTCCAACGTTGAAGTCCGTTTTCTCATTTGAGCCCTAGAACATAAGTATTTTAAATACGCATATGGGTGGCAAATTACCATTTCACCCTATTTTCAAAAAACTTTAAATTTATCCGAATTTTATAGCATTTGCAGGGGAACATCGCATTATGTGGGTGTGTGTGTGTGTGCATGGTTGTCATCAACACCTCATTTGGTTGATGATGGGTGGGCTCGATTATGCTGGGCCGAAGACTTGGTCGGGTAGCACAGTTCGCATGGTAAAGAGGGCTGGAGTTAGCAAGAAGGGCTAGAAAATCCCTCGGGTGCAAGGCATAGTGAATTGGATTTGCACTATGTTGGTACTAGGCCATAAATTGTGTTGGTGTATGCAGAACCTTTGGTGGAAGCCCATAAATTTCGTGTCGGTTGAGTGCTGTTGGTGTAAGTCCATAAATACCCATCCCATTAAAAACCCTAGATTGGTAAATGGCATTTGATGTGCCCCATAGATGATGGGTTAATACACATTGGCAGTAGCATGTGTTGGAGAGCCGGGAAGTGCTCGGGTAGAGAAATATGAGTGAGTCTCATATTATTTTTTGGCATGACATGATAGATTCCAACATTGGATGCATATTTCTTTCTTGGAATGTATGAGTTTTTAAATGTTGCATGTGTACATTTCATATGCATTTAGGTTGGAAAGTAGCCTCTGTAGGAGATACCCTATTGAGAGTGGCTCACCCTTCGTGGGAAAAAAAATTCAGGTGCGGGGTATACACCGGCGGATGGCTCTCATTTTGGGTCTTAGGAATTAAGAAAATTGGAATGTGGCTTTATTTTGGGTTTTGTAAAATTATTAAGAACATTTTGTTTTTGACATGTAATCAAATAAATTTGTAGGCGTTAGAACTTACACGTATCAAGTTTTATATTGGGAATGTTGTTAAACATGTGTGTGATGAATTTGGAAAGGTTTGAGATGGATTGTGAATGAAAAATGGGTGAAAAAGGAAAAATTATGGGTAAATCGTACTGATACATGTACCGGTACGGTGTTGTCCCATAGGCAATGAGTGCCGGTACGCACACTAGTACTTTTTCTAAAAATCACAAATTTTAGAACTGTTTTTCCAAGAGTTTGGGCTATGTGTTCCTTCCCTCAAATGATGTAAATGAGCCATAATATAATATAAATACATGATGTATTGGACCTCGGTTGGATCCAATGGAAAGACGAACCTGAGTTACACTTATGGGTTATGATTCCGGTCAAGGAGATGTTATTGACGTGGTGTCGGGTTATGTGATATTCATGGATATTCTGCGGGTTGAGGGAATATCAATGGACTTATAAATAATCCCTAGTTTTTGGGGTGTCACAAGGGACTAGTAATGCTTGGTTGGGGGTTTAATTAACCGAAAAAAGTGCAAAATTGAATTAGGATATAGGGTTAATAGTGTGTGTTAATTGAATTAAAATCATTTATTTAAGTAGTCTTATGGTTAAAGTTTTAATTTATTTATTTTGTAGGTTTTTAAGGGTAATTAATGAAGTTCAAAGGGCTAAAATTTTTTAGGCCAAACAAGAGAAGGGAGGGAAATGTATTTAAGAAGTCAACAACTTAGGAAAAGAGGGTTGCACAAGGTGAAAACTAGATAATGTCCACAGTCTGGATGGTGGTGGTGGCATCCAGACGGTACCCTAAATCGCCTTACCTATCTTTTCCTCCTATTGATCCAAAAAAGCAATAGAATCATCTAATTGGCCAGCCAGGGTGTCTGTCGCCTTCCCACCCCTTTTCCGGTGCCTATAAATACCCTTATTCAGTTAGTTTTCAGGGGACTTTTGCTAGAGAGGAAATCTAGAGTCAAAAGAAAAAAAAACCTACCGTAAACGTAGAAACCATTAATGTGGGTTGGGTTTTCCAAGTGACAAATGATATCTATGTGGTGATACAAGCTTGTGTTACATGATGCTTGTGAGGCACAAGAATCTGTGCAACTAAATATAGCCTATGTGGCCGTTGTTGTTTGCAAGCCATTTAGTTTGTGTGCGTGTGGGATATTCATTGTGTAGAATAATTTAATTATGTGAAAGTAAATATCTACATTGTGACACCCCAAAAATTAGGGGTCCTTTGTCAACCCGTTGATCACCTATCAACCTGCGAAAATGCTCATGGATACTGTGTAACTCAATATCACACGTCATTCCCTATTTACCGGAATCTATAATATAACAAAATTCGAGCAGAGTCTCCTATGCACGGGGAGCTCTACCTAAAACACAACTTGTGCATCTTACAATTACATGACCCATTTGAGGTACAATATACAATATTGACCACAGCAGGTCCATTTATCCATACTCACATTACAACATTTAATCACATGACTCATCCGAGGTCCAATATACATCAATTCATACTCCCACATCATGATTTTATGCTTAAAACATAGTTAATACAAGTTCAAAACTACAATTCTTTTACATACATTACATGCCCAAAAACTAACTTTGCAAAAGTATTACAAAGAAGGACTAAAAGCCACAAGTCGGCCTTTCTTTGTCATTGGGGTCCCGAATAGGCACCGTCCAACGGCGTGTATCCCCCACCTGAAATGTTTTCTAGTATAGGGTAAGCTACGCTCAGGAGAGTATCTCCTACAAAGGCTACTCCCCAACCTAGATACATATGAAATGTGCACATGTAACAATCAACAACCATTATCCATTCCGAACAAGAACATGTAATTCACGATAGGAATTCTACCATGTCATGTCATGACATGAGATGATATTCATTCATGCACTTTAACCCGAGTCTTCACTAACTCCCACAACACAACGCAATGCACGTGTGTAATACATTTGTCATTGATGAAATACATTCAATGATTGTATGAAATAAAAGTCATGTGTTTATAAAACCAAGTCATTGTTGGATGTTACATATCAAATGAGTATTTTTTTTTTATAAAAAAAATCTTGTGTTTTTGTTGGCCAATGGATTTTGGTATCACACTGTCGGTTTCGTGCACCATTACACTTTTTCAGAATTTCACCTAAGGGGAGTGTATGAACCATGTAGTCGTGTCTTGCATTTGAAGAAGAATCTAACCCTTCTTGCTATACCTGATACAAATTTTTCACGCAAAGAAGCAACTTAGCCGGATCATCGATCCAACCTTGCCAAGTCCACTTATCAAACACCAAGGATGGTGTTTGATCAACCATGCACCGAAAACTACACTCAAGCCTTAAGCCCATGAATGTGATGCCAATATCATGCCCAATATGCAATGAATGTCAAATGAGTAATTTAACCGTATATCAATAAACCAAGCCCAATTATGTCATGTGTATATAATTACCTTTATCCATCACAATAGCAATATATCAATGAACATATATCAACATTTTATACTTAACAATCAAACATAAGCATGTTATTGCATAATCTATGTCAATAACACACCTTATTCACAAAGGCACAATGTAAACACATAGCTTGCCCACCAATGCTAAATTCCAAGAAATTACACAAGTAACTTCCATACATTAAACCCAAGCTAGGAATTGATGAAAGCCATTTCTATTCACCTAACCGTTTCCTATGGACACCAAAGGATAGAAATAAACCAAAGTAGGAGGGAACCCTACCTCTTTAAGCATAAAATGAAGGGTAGAACCTTCATGAACACCAATCACAACTCTAAACTCTTGATTTTCTAAAATCTCTTCTTTGGATCTTTGGTGAAATCCTTCGTTTTTGGTACATAAGCGTAGCCCTTGTTGAGGAGATCGACTTTGATTTTTGGCTTGAGTTGATTCGAGCGACGGAGCTTTGAAGATCATAGCAAGAAGTATTGAAATCTCATTTTTTTCTCTTTTTCCTCTTCTCTCTTCCTCACACGTTTACACATTGATTTCAGCAGATATTTCTTCCAAAAAAATAGGTTTTCATCGATATTTATAGCCCTTAATGCTTGGTGCACGTTGTGCCACACACCCCTTGTTTGGGTCCGTTTTCACCTCGAAATGATTAATTTCATCCCGATTTAAGTTCAAATTATTTTTATTTGAACTTTCCTTCAATTATAATGAAATTTTATAAATTTTATTTTTGGGGACGTTTGTGAGGTCACGCGACACCCAGTTGTATTGTAAAACGTTAAAAATCTGACTATCTCATAATTCAACGAAAATTTTCTAGGTAACTCGGTTTAGCGATACGAATCCAGCAGTGAAGTTCGTTGCATCATCCGAGCTCTAGAGAAATACGTATTTTAAATCTGCATTATAATTGCAAATTACCATTTTGTCCTTTTTTAGAAAAAGTTCAAATTTACCTGGGTTTTACATTCGTCCCCTCTCAAAAGAATTTTGTCCCCGAAATTCACAAACCCATAAACCTTCAGCCAGAAGCATATGCGATAAGTATATCATACTCATAACTACAAAAATGTACCTTCATCCTCGAATTAGAATGGACAACTGGAATGAATAGTGTCCTCGTGCTACCATGTCACCCACTCCATTCCTCGGTTCTGCCATAGCACCTTCACTAGTCTCATGGTCATGCCTCGTAAAATCTGATCCCGGTTATCCATGATATGCACTGGTCCATCCTTGAAAGTCTATTTTGCATCAACAACAAGCTCACCCCAATTCATCACATAATTCAGATCTGGGGTATATTTTCAAAGCATGGAGACATGGAATACAACGTGAACACCCAATAGATTAGGCGGTAACACCAACCGGTAAGCAACTTTACCCACCCTCTCAAGTATTTCGAAGGACCTGATATACCTCGGCAACAACTTTCCCTACTTGCCGAACCTAACCACTTCACTTTTAGGCATCACCTTCATGAACACATGATCTCCCACTTCAAACTCTAGAGGTCGTCGCCGTTTGTCAGCGTAGCTCTTCTGTCAGCTATGAGCCGTCAAAAGATGCTTATGTATTAAGTCCACCTTCTCTGAGGTTTCCCTAACCAATTTTAGACCTATAAAGGGTCACTCTCCTACCTCTGTCCAACAAACTAGAGAACGAAAAGGCCTCTCATATAGTGCCTCATAGAGTGTCATCTGTATGCTTGCCTGATAACTGTTGTTGTAGGAGAATTCCACTAAGGGTAGGTGCTCTTCCCAGCTACGCTTGAGATCTAGGACGCATTCCCGTAGCATATCATCTAAAGTCTATATGGTCCTCTCCAACTGACTGTCCGTTTGGGGTTGAAAAGTAGTGTTCATCATCAACTGAGTCCCCATTGCTTATTGAAAACTCTCCCAAAAATGAGTCGTAAACCTGAGATCCCAATCCGATACTATAGATACAGACACCCCATGCAGCCGAACAATCTCCCGTATATACAACCAGCAAAATTCCTCTAGTTTGAAGGTCATCCGCACTGCCAAAAAAGTGTGCCGACTTTGTAAGCCGGTCCACTATCATACATACCACGTCATGCCTCGCGATGTTAGTGGCAAGTGGGTCACAAAATCCATTGTGACATGCTCTTATTTCCACACAACTACCTCAAAAGGCTGGAGTAACCCTGATGGTCTCTGGTGTTCAACCTTCACCTGCTGACATGTGAGACATCAACTAACAAAATTCCAAACGTGTTTGTTCATTCCACTCCAATAATACTGGCGACAAAGATCATGATACAACTTCATGCCACCTGGATGCACAGTAAAATGGAAGCATTGAAACTCTCTAAGGATCTCCTATCTCAACTCTGCAGACTGGGGAACCATAATCCTTCCCCTAAATCGAGACTACCATCCATATGAATGGTCCAGCCCTCATCACCTATACCTAACTGTACTCGGTCTCTAATGGACAAAATCTCTTTATCTAGCCCTTGAGACTCGATCACTCTGCTCAGTAGGGAAGGCGTAGCCACCAAACTCCCCAAAGTTCCCTGAGCCTGACCCATGTAGCGTAGCCTAAACTGTCCCATAGACTCAAGCATCTACCATTTTCGAGAAGCCACACCAGCCAAGACTCCCCATGACTTCTGGCTAAGTGCATCAACCACCATATTTGCCTTACCAAGATGGTAATGCAGAGTGAAATCATAGTCCTCCAACTCCATCCACCTGCATTGCCTCATGTTGAGGTCCTAATGTGTAAAGTAGTACTTAAAACTTTTGTGGTCCGAAAACACCTTAAACTGCTCACCATATAGATAGTGGCACCAAGACTTTAAGGCAAAGACTATGGCCGCCAACTCTATGTCGTGCATAGGATAGTTCTGCTCGTGATTCTTTAACTGTCGACAACCATAAAAATGAAACCAAGTCCATCCTATTAGGCATCCCAATACACTGTATACCTCTGCCCCCTTTTTGGGACTATCAAAATAGGGTCGTAAGTAAGCCTTCTCTTCAACTCCTGGAATGCCTTCTGACACGAATCATTTCACTCAAAATTAACCTATTTCGGGACAACTTGGTCATAGGTGCAACTAATCGAGAGAAGTCCTCAACGAACCTCCGGTAATACCCTGCTAATCCCAAGAAATTGTGTATCTTGAAGACTGACTTTGACCTCACACAATTTATGATTGCCTCAACCTTCTCAGGGTCTACGAATACACCCAAAGTCAACACCATGTGTCCTAAAAATTTAACTTCTATAAGCCAAAATTCACACTTCTTGAATTTGGTGCATAACTGATGGTCTCTTAAGGTTTGGAGAACAACCCTCAAGTGACCCTCATACTCCTCCTCAAACTTGGAGTAGATAAAGATGTCATTAACAAAGAGCATGACGTACTGATCTAGGTAGGGTTAAAACATCCTATGCATGAGATCCATGAATGCCGAAGGGCCATTCATTAACCGGAATGGCTTCACTATGAACTCGAAATGTCCATATCGCGTCCTAAATGCCGTCTCAGGATATCCGTCTCCCTAACCCTCAACTGATGGTAACTAGTATGGAGATCTATCTTGGAGTAGACCCACGTCCCTCTTAGCTGATCAAACAAATCATTAATCCTCGGTAAATGATACCTATTCTTGATAGTAACTCTATTTAATTGTCGGTAGTCTACACATAGTCGAAGGGTCTTGTTATTCTTCTTG
>CM042184.1:22308747-22321581 GCA_023539305.1 Ilex asprella
CACTTTTCTTATTTACGTATTCCATGTTTGTGTTTAAAAGCTTTGTTTTTACTTACCTGAGTTGGTTATCCAGGTTTGCTACAGATTTTGGGGGATTGATCCGTTAGGTTAGCCCTGCTAATTGATTCCCTCGTCCTCATATATTTTTTATGTGCATTTCCAGTAGTTTATAATGGCTATTCCTTGCATTAAGTTACTAGAAAACCATCAAGTGCAGCTATCATTGTGTCGTTGTGCATTTGTAAATTCGCAAGGTCTTTGGGGTTGATGCTGCATGTTGAGGGCTTGGAGACTCTTTTTTGCTATCTTGTTGACATACTACTTTTAATGCAATGAGCTTATGGACATGGTGGTTGTTCATGATTTAGATTGTTCAAAGGCTTGGAGAGACCACCATGGCTGAGAAAGGGATGAAGCACAAGAGGGGACGAGGGTAAATGTCATGTAAGCCCCTCACTTGGGTCATGCGGATGGCACATGACTATGAACACATGGAATTATGGACGGTGTCAACAGCGGGGACTAGGTAAGTGCATATGTAATACTTTGGGGACCAAATTGATACAATTAGAAGGTTGGATACCAAAATGAGACAAATTGAATATTTGGGGACCACAGCCGCAATTAACCCTTCTTATTAATAGTCTTAATGACTTTTCAAAAAAAATCTGTAAAGTCGTGAGTAATTTAATGCTTAGTCTAGAGGGTCAATTGGATGTCATCTTGAGGGTCACGTTTATATATCCTTTAAGTTTATTTTTTTTATATGTCTTAACTTGAGATCAATATTACGGTATGTAAATAAGTATCTCTTATGGCGAGCCATTCCACTAATGGATTTGAAGAATTTTTATGTGCTTATATTTATATAAAGCTATGTGTAAAAAAAAAGGCAAGGATATAGGTTGTTTTCTTGAGGTTTTTTTTTTTATGATACTGTGACAAATATTTGTATCTCAAGTTGGAGTGTTACAAAAGTAATGCTTATACTTTTGTTCAGCTTCTCATGTAGGAAAACAGGAAAAAAATAAAGTGGTGATGAACCCCATTCTCATTTGTCCACACCCCCGTTTCTTGTCCAGCTAGTTGGGCTACTTGTGCTGCTTCTGCATTGGGTTCAGGTCGATCAACATTCTTTCTCTTGGGTGACATGCTGCATATTGGATTTTTGATGGTTTTTTTGGCTTGAAAAAGGGTTTCAAAATTTTTGGATTGAGGATGATTTGGGAGATTATTGTTGGGAATCTAGTCAAACCTAAGGCTTTAGAAGAGTTTGGAAGGGATTGCTAACGTTTTTTGGGTGAAAAAAAATCAAGTTCTTGAAAGCTTGAGGCTTGTGGATATGGAGTCTTTCTCATTTGTTAGACATTATGGGGAATACAATGCCTTTTATAAATTGTACGTGCATCCGAATGGAGAAGGTGCGTCCGAATGTAAGTTTTAATGCCCACTATTCCCAAAAGTCAAGTCGGTAATTGACCATTTATGAGGTGTGTCCAGACGGAGGAATTGCATCCGGACAATGATGATTCTCTATGCAGCTGTGTCCAAATGGAAGAAGTGCGTCCGAACGTGTCTGCTCATCTAGAAAATGTTTCAAGTCACTTAAAAAAATTTAAAATTCACCCTTATTGCACCCTAAACACTAGTCAATTGAAATTAATCCCCAAGATTATCACAATGTACCTTCATGCAATATCCTAGAGTCCAAACTAAATGTACTACTCAAAATATATAATTAAAATAAATAAAAATCAGCATAAAGATCACACAAACAAACTAATAAAGGTTGTGCAACCCAAACTATCACATCCACAACCTAAATTAAGCATTGTCCTCAATGAATAATGAAAGTGAGAGAAATCATAAAGAGTATCGAGGTAGGGTAGAAAGAAAACTGGTAACCGCAAAATCAGCGCCCAATCTAGCACTCAAAAATTAACTTTAACACTAAAGAAATTACAGAAAATCAAAATAAAAGAAAAAAGTTACTATACAATGCAAAAACATTCAAATTCACTTGTAAGGTTCATAATGTGGATCCACCAACTCAATGGACTCCACCTCAGCTTTATATCCTTCTAAAAAAGGTCTCAATCTTTGACCATTAACTTTAAAAATGTTACCTTTCTTAGGGTTTTCAATTTCTACAGCTCCATGGGGAAAAACCTCTTTAACTATAAATGGGCATGACCACCTTGACCTCAATTTACTAGGAAAAAAGGTGGAGTTGAGAGTTATAAAGTAGAACCTTTTGGGAAGGCTCAAAGGTTTTTCTCACTATATTCTTAGCATGGAACACTTTCATCCTAGCCTTAACACTCTTTGTATTTTCATATGCCTCATTCCTAAGTTCTTCTAATTCA
The DNA here is from genome assembly GCA_023539305.1 of Ilex asprella. NCBI lineage: Eukaryota > Viridiplantae > Streptophyta > Magnoliopsida > Aquifoliales > Aquifoliaceae > Ilex > Ilex asprella. Next base: position 22,311,114 of record CM042184.1, read on the forward strand.
TTGATTTAAAAATTTCTCGATGCCCCTACTTTGTCTATATCAAAACTCATGTTGTTAATTGCCTAGTATGCCCTATGTACAAGTTCTACAGGCAAGTGACAAGGTTTCCCATAAACTAGCCTATAATGAGATATGCCAAGAATGGTTTTATTGGTAGTACAATAAGCCCACATGGCATCGATCAGTCTTAACGACCAATATTTGCGATCTAGATTTACCTTTTTTCTAAAAAAAAATTTATCTCCTTATTAGATAATTCTGCCTACCCACTTGTCTACAAATGGTATGGGTTTCTCACTTTATGATTGATGACATATTTTTGCATTAGATTTTCAAAATAAATATTACAAAAGTGAGTCCCACCAAAATGCGCTAAAATGTGCTCTTTTAAAATCTTGATCAACGTGTGGTTATCATTGTTGTGACTTCGAATAGCCTTGACCCATTAAAAGACATAATCTATGGCCTCTAAGATGTACGGATAACCAAACAACTGGGGAAAAGGTCTCATGAAGTCAATGCCCCATTAATAAAAAATATCAATCACTAAAATGGTATTTAATGGTATCATATTTCTTTGTGAGATAGCCCCCACATAAAACTTGGGTATCTTGAAACAGTGTTGGCCAATAAAATGCACACTTTAAAATTTTTGTAGCAGTTTTATTTGATGAAAAATGGGCTCCACATCAAAATTTAATGACACTGGGGATCTCATGATTGGATACACACCTCATAATGATATAGTATTTGCAATATTTAAACAAATATGGGTCATCCAAAACATTGTGCACTTCAACTAAAAACATTTTCTTATGCACAGAATTGAAAAAAGAATAGAAATTACTTGTGGCTGAATAATTAGCAATGTCGGCATACCAAGGTACCTTAGAAACTACTAGCAATTGATCATCTAGGAGGCTTTCATCGAAGACGCCTAATCCTTAGGGAATTCATAAGTCAATCATGAAAGGTGATTAGCACCATGTTTTTCACTCTCTTTTTGTCTTCAATTATAAGATCAAATTCCTATAGGAGTATCCATCGTAACTATCATGGTTTTGCATCTTTCTTGGTCAATACATATTTCAGGGTTGCATGATCAGTGAAAACAATAACTGAGGAGCCTATCAGATATGGTCTAAATTTATCTAATGTCAAAACTACAGTAACTCTTTTTTAGTTGCATAATAATTCATTTGGGCATCTTTAAGAGTTTTACTTGCATAGTAAATGACATATGACTTTTTATCTTTTCTCTGCCCCAACATTGCTCCAATGGCATAGTCACCAGTATCACACATCAACCCAAAGGGTAAGGACCAGTCAGGTGGTTGCATGATGGGAGTAGATGTAACACCCCAAATACCCCCTTGTTCGGCATTACATGTTAATCACCATTCACATCATGAGAGCACTAAATAAATTCATCCATAAGAAATTTTTCCTTCATTATATATAAAGAATAAGCCAAGCTATGACATTTACATCCCAAAGGAATTAAATTACACTTGTAGGGGAAATACAAAAGAAAACTAGACTTCTAAATTCTCATGTCTAGTACAAAAGAAGCTATGTCCCTACAGGTCCACCTCGGGGTCTAGATTCCCCTCGGTTGGTGCCTCCCAATGTACTGGCTTATCAACTCTAATCTCCTCCTCTACCACATAATCTGAAAATATGTAATTTGCAGGGGATGAGCACGAAGTTTTATAGTAAAATCTTTCAAAACTCCAACAAGGTTTAGAAAAATATATATATAAAAAGGCCGGTCTCATTTCACAAATAACATATATATTCTTGGAAGTAAAACAAGGACATTTTACAACTGATCTCAACTTTAAGTAGCAATAATAATAGAAATGAACAATATCAACCAAGTTCCAATAAACATCTATTTTCAAAATATAAACCATCTCCCACACAAGATATAAAGTTGTCCTTCAAGGCATGAGCATCCTTACAAGGAACCTATCACCCTCAAGGTTTAGGTTTCTCAAGCATCCTTACAAGGAACTTCTTGAGAAAATCTCATACTGTCCTCTTTTGGTATGAGCATCCTTACAAGGAACCTCTCACCCTCAAGGTTTGGTTTCTTAAGCATCCTTACAAGGAACCTCTTGAGAAGATCACCCCTTGTCCTCTTTTGGCATGAGCATCCTTACAAGGAACCTATCACCCTCAAGGTTTAATTTCTCAAGCATCCTTACAAGGAACCTCTCACTCATATTTGTCTATACGACCAAAAAGCAATACATTATCCACTATTTTTTCAAATACCCAACAATTCCACAAGTCCCGAATTTAAAAGTAATTTCCAAAGATCATGTGACAATTCCAATAATCAAATATGAAAAGTACAAGAGATCACAACAATGTCATTTGATTACTCACACCAAGTTCTATGGTTCCAACATCCATAATAAAGGACAAAGTTCAAGGCAGAATTGAGGTTAGTTTATTATCATCTATTAATTCCTATGTATGTTTCATGCAAGTTTGCATACGGTTGTTGTCTCCATGTTTATTCCCTTTTATGAAAGTATTTATACTTGTCCAACACACAACAAGATAGTTACAGTGAGTAGCTGTTGTTTTTCAAATTTAATTTAAGATTTTTTTGCTACAAATTATTATTATTTTCTTTAATTTAATGTCAAGTAGTTAGGAAAGAGATTGGTGTGATAAGTCGAGTATTCGGCATAATTGAGATTAATTTAATAATTGTTATGTTTACGTTAAAATTTTTTGTTTATGCATCTTGGCGGTCAAATTGCATTTCATATGTCCAAGTTTAGAGGGTCTATTTTTTGCTTCTAAATGACTAGGAAACATGTTGTTCATAGGTTACATATTTTTCGGAAGGTATGGATTACATTGTTGATAAATGCTAACATAGGTTATTTTAACCACACACACAAAGAAAAAAATATATTAAAGAAAAAAAATCAAGACCTATTAAATCTATTAAGTGGTTAATAGTAGAGACGTTTAGAGTTAACTATCAATGCACTGCATGTTAATAGTTTTCAAACACAAAAATTAATAAAATATGTTAGGTATATATATATATATTTATCTAAATGAAATATCATTTTACATTTATCAAACTTAAATTTTTATTACTTATATTCAATTATAGGATTTTGAAAACTTTGTATAGTTCCAAAAAAACTTATTCAACTATAAGAAAAAGATTAAAAAAAAAAGGAGGTTAAAGTTCTATTCTTTTAGAATTTTGTGATTGAGATTAATTTTTTTACTAATGTTTGAGAAATTAAATTTTATAAAATTCATTGGATTAGGATTTCACTTATAATTCCTTGAATAAATAAAAGTAATTGTCAATATACTAATCATTTTGAAACCTTACAGTAATTAAGAATTAGTTAAGTACATTGGGATAAAATTCTTAAAAATTCAAGTTTTACTATTGGGCAGCTTTTTGTTTGGTAATAGAGATGTATTTAATGCTATTAAGTGGTTAATAGTAGAGATATTTAGAGTTGACTCATAAAGATTGCTCAATTGTGGGCATGTTATGTGTTTACATTCTGCCTTGATTTGGAAGTGTGTTATAGCTTAATATGAGATGACATGATTGGACTTGAGTTTTGGATAAAATTTTGATAAATGCATATTGGTTTATTGACATTGTGAGTCATGAGAATTATATGTTTTTGATATAAATTGTCATGGATTATGTGAATTGGGTTTGAAATAGTTCATATGGTACACATAGCATACTGAACATCATATTGTGGTTGCAATGAGACATTGCATTGCATATACACAAAAACATCGCGATTGAGATCATTCCATCAATAAGAAATTTTCCATTCATCATATATAAAAGTAATAAGATCATTCCAAAAGAATAAGCCAAGCTATGGCCATAATATAAAGAGAATATGCCAAACTATGACATTTACATCCCAAGGGAATTAAATTACAATTGCAGAAAAAATACAAAAGAAAACTAGACTTCTAAATTCTCAAGTCTAGTACAAAAGAAGTTATGTCTCTACAGGTTCACTTCGGGGTCTAGATTCCCCTTGGGTGGTGCCTTCCAATATGGTGGCTCATCAACTCTAATCTCCTTCTCCATCATATAATCTAAAAATATGTAATTTGTAAGGGGTGAGCACTAAGCTCCGTAGCAACATTCCTCCCAAACTCAAACAAGGTTTATAAAAGCATATAAAATGGTTGGTCTCCTTTCACAAATAGTATACATAATATTTGAAGTAAAACATGAGCATTTTAGAATGGATCTCAAGTTTGAGTAGCAACAGTAATTTAAATAAACAGTAAAAACCAAGTTTCAAATAAATATCCATTTTGCGAAAATATAAACCATTTTCCCACAAGTCCCTACAGAATCCCATACTTCCACAAGCTCTTGTGGGAAACCATTTTCCACAACAATCCAATTATCCATAACTTGAACATTCCACAACCATCTGCATATGTATCTCAAACATGATGTGAGGCAAGTCCCATGAATCAACACATTGAGTAATATCTAGCCCACACACACCCACACAAATCTTATTAAAGATATCCATCCTTTAGGAAGGGAATATGCCATACCAATGACAGTGACGTATCCAACCCAGGCATTAGTATACGAACCATTTTTAACGGTACCCCATGAGCGATAGTAGGTTAGTCTTACCAAAGCACTAACCCCACTACAAGTGGTAGGAAAAATTCAAACCCACACGGAGTATGAAACACGTCTACCCACTCTACGTTATCTCATCAAAGACCACCCATGGTCATCCCACACTCATAAGAGATACAATACCAAACTCTATTTGTCAATTTATAAACATATCTTAAAAATTCTCAAATTAAGCATGTGACATTTTCAATAATCAACTAAGTGAACCTGTGGAGATAAGCTCCTTGAACCGACGAAAAAATTGACTTAAACACAAGAAAGCCAAAATTCAAGTGGAAAAGGAAAAAAAACTTCCCAAGACCCAATGAGAACTTGTCTCAAGAAAACCTTGGTTCGGAACCCAAGACCCAACGAGAACCTGCCCCGAGAAACCTTGGTTGCAAAGAGGTGCCACAAAGGTTGCAAGCCTTTGATAAGCCGAGTGTTCACAAAAGAACAAGAGGAGAAAACTCTCAACTCACAAAGCTATTGCTCTAAAAAATAATTGTTGTTTTATTCATTGCACTAAATGGCCTTTTTATAGGCTACAAAACTTGGCCTCCATGGAAGGCATGAACAATAATTCCTAAAATCTAAAATATAGAAAATAACATAATTATTGTAGATTAATCTTGGCCTCCAAGGAAGGCATGAACAGTAACTACGAAAATTAAATAAAGGTAATAACATCACTAATGTAGATAATTCTAGAAGATAATCCTTCCTAGAGTAGTAGTATTTGGTCTTTAAATTACTTCCAACATTGTGATAAGAATCTCCCAATCTTTGACCCTTCTCCAAACATATCCCCAAGATCTTCCCATAATTTTCACAAGATTTGAAAAGATATCCCTAATATCTTCCCATAATCATTACAAGATTTGGAGAGATAATAGCACAAGATTTGAGGAATAATTTTATACTCTTTGACAGCCCATAATGCATGATAATTCTAGGCCTTATTTGGGCCCAAATCTGGCCCAAGAGGTTCGGCCCAATGGGCCTTGTGATCCGGCCCATTGGGATAGGGTCCAACTTCAAGCTCCTCTTCATTCCTAGCTTGTAGCAAGTATACTTCACATGTTTCCACTTCTTTTAAGCCCATTTTTGATAAGGTGGAGTTACTTGAGTCAGTAGAGTATTCAACCATGCTTGCTTGAATACACCCTTGCATTGCTACTTTAATCTTCTTGGCCCGAGCTCTAGTAATTGGACCCCCCAGTACATGTAAAGGATCTCTAGCTTGGGACTCATCACATGGTCATCCCACACTCATAAGAGATACAATACCAAACTCCATTTCTCAGTTTACAAATATATCTCAAAAATTTCCAAATTAAGCATGTGACATTTTCAATAATCAACTAAGAAAAATACAAGAGATCACCAACCATATCATTTCATTACTCAACACAAAGAACTAGGGTTTTTGAAATCAAAAACAAAAGAAGAATCAAGAGAAAAATCCACTTCTCTTGAAAACTATGGTTTGAAAACAAGATAAAGAGATTTAAGATCTATTCCACCATAACTTTGTTTAAAACATGTTAATCTTTGCAATAATACCAAGGAATAATAGTTTTATAACACATATATTTGATCTAAAGTCAAAAGAGTATATATAGATGTAAGCCCTAGCCTCAATGTAAGAGAAAGAGAAGAAACCCATACCTTGAATCAAGAATCTTAAGCAAGAACCCAAACTTTGAAGACCTACTTCCTCCCTTTTCTTTCTCTATTTATCTTCTCCTAGAGTTCTAAGAGGTGTGGGGTGAGAATGGAATGGAAGAATGGGGCAAATGAGGCTTAGAGGGGTGTTTTAAAACACCAAAATTCCATCTTTTTTTTACTGTTTGGCAAGCCTCAGACAAATCGTATCGGTATGCGTACCGGTACAATTTGACTAACAGATTTTTGCTTCAATTTCTAGAGCAGTTTTGACTCATTTAGAGGTCGAATTAGAAAATTTTCATAAAACAAACTTTTGTAGCCCTAGATGTCTACTATTTACGGTCTCAATGTCAGTTCAAATGGACATCAGGATAAAAAGTTATGGCCAAAATACTAAGAAGTGTCCAAGATCCTTTCTACCCAAATTTTCTCTAAAGTGTGTTTTCATCTCGGAATACTTCCTAACTTCTAATACCCCTCATATTACCTCTCCCATTTTTTTTCAACATTCCGGAATCAATGGAGACCTTAGTTTGATCTAAAAAATTTTAGTTTTGTGATTAATCATAATACCCAAGTAAATGTTTACCAAAACTTTAGAATACGAATGATAAATAAATATTTAATTGATTTGTTCTTTGAAGGCCCAACATACCACTATTAGTACTCTATCATTGTCCATTTACAACAATCGAATGATGAAATGCCTAGCTCAAAAGCTTGGCAAACGAGGGTTAAAATTTTAAGTTTTCACTAAATGTACCGGTATGCGTATTGATGAGCGCATAATATTGTATATGTAAAGGCCTCATTACATGTATTTTAACTCAACTTTTGCATCTAAGTACTTATAGTTAGCTGATTTTATGGATGATGTTAAATTTTTTATGTTGCATGTTTTTGTAGCTTAAATCATTGATTTTAGGACCTTGTAACTATGATGGATGTGTGGTGAAGGCATGAACACATTATATGAAGATTTGGAGGCTTAAAAATGAAGAAATCAAGGAGGTATTGGCGTTGGGTGACAAAGGCACCAACACCCACAGCTTCTGGTAGCAGAGCCTCTATTTTACTCCATCTTGACTATGATCCACTTCGAATCTGAAAAATTATGAAACATAAAAGTTGTACATCTGAATGTCTTCTGTATTATGTCAAAATTTCAGCTCCATCGGACGGTTGGATCAAAAGTTATGACGGTTCTATGAAAACTGGTCCGAACAGACAAAGTGTACCGGTACGCGTATTGGTACGCCGAACTCCAGTAGCTAAACCGTACTGGTACGCATACCGGTACCCTATTCCTGAAGTGCCCAGAACGACTATTTTTCATGCTCCACTTGCTTGGGGGTCCCACCTACACTTCTCCCACTGGCCCCCAACATTCCTTACACAAGAACATGTCTCCAACACTCTAGTGGAAGACTTTGAAGACAATGGCATTAATGAGAAGAGGAGGGAAGTGGGCTGCCTTGAGGGGTGTAGACTAAGCCTATGCTAGCCTGCCATAACCATCTATTCAGCCCCCTATGGATAGGAGACGTGCACAAATATGCTAGGGACCCTCATGGACGAAAATTGAAGACACACACTCCATATATACCACATTCTTCAGCATTACAAGGGGTGGCTACCTAAGCTTAGGAGTAGTTCAAGGAAGAAGAAGATGAATAGTGCTACAAGTTTATATTTTTGCATTTTCTTCATTTCAATGTCTTGTAAACTCTTGTAAGGATCTTCTAAACTTTGTTTAAAGTCTTTAATGTTATTTATTGCAAGTTCATTTCTAGTTTAATCCTTTACTCTAGCTTTCACTATTGTTATATTAAGTTTTTCTTTATTTCTAGCTTAAAATGGGTATTGAATATTTTTCTTCTTAGTTTATGTTTTCTTGCATTTCGTTAAGTTCCATGCTTCATTTCTTCATTATATCCATTTACATTTTGCATGTCTTGCCTTGATTTATGGCTAGCTAGCTTTTAAGTTGACTAATCCAAAGGAGACCTCCCCTTGTGGTTTTCATTTCAACTCTTCTTCTTTCCTCCACTCGGTGTATGGTGGTTCGGTTTGACTGGGTTGAGTGTGGACGTGGTGGTGAGTCTTTGATATCCCGTAGGCTTTTGTCACGGGGTATGCTTGGATCTTCACCCCCATTTGGTTGTGAGTCTTTGATATCCCGTAGACTTGTCACGGGATATGCTTGGATCCTCACTTCCATCTCATCCCGAGCTTCCCACGAATCAATCATTCATCTATGCATCATTGGATGAAGGCTTCGAGTTGAATTGAAATCCCCATTGGAGTGAACCCTTTGGATTAGCTAACACTTGTTTTATTTCTTTTTAGTCCAAACTTCAATCACCAAAACACAAACCAAAAGATTTTACACTTTCTTTACCCTTTGCAAAATCACCTTCACACACTTGAACTTTCCTTCCCTGAGGAGATGACCTTAGAATACTTTTTCAAGTAAAAAAATGATAAATAAAAGACTCCTTGCGATTGGGGAGCAATTTTGTTCACACACTTATATATTTCGTACATTTTGTTCATTTCATTTCTACCATTCCGTTGCCTTATTTCTTGCATGAATCCGAGTGAGAGTGACACTCACCCACACACATAAGCCATATACACGTTTGAGGGTTCATGTGAGGAGCTTAGGAACAACAATGTTTTCAACCATCACATACCGGTATGGTTTACCTACTGGACCTTGCCGTACCGGTACGAGTACTGGTATGGTTTGCCCAGTTTTGTATGTTTGGCCTATTTTTCATTTACAATTCATTCTAAAACCTTTCAAGGCCAACCCAAACTTATATAACATACATTTGCACATCAATTAGAGTTCGTACAGGTTTTATTATATGCGGGGGTTTACAATCCACCCCCTTAAAGAAAGTTTCTTCCTTGAAACTTACTTGAAGTGGTGAACAAATGAGGATACTTCTCTCGCATCTCTAGCTCCGATTCCCAAGTAACTTCTTCTACTCCATGGTGTTGCCACAAAACATTCACTAGTCGGATGACTTTGTTGCGGAGCACCTTCTCTTTGGCGTCGAGAATCTTCACCGGTTGTTCTTCATAGGTTGCTCCATCTTGAATTTCAATATCTTCCATGTCTACGACCGGCGTTGTAACCGATTGACACTTTCTCAACATCGACACGTGGAACACGTCATGTACCCCTGACAACTGAGTTGGTAACAGCAACTGATACGCCGTTTTGCCCACAACCTTGATCACTTAAAATGGTCCGGTATATCTTGGCACTAACTTTCCCTTCTTGCTGAAGCGAAATACTCCCTTCTTGGGTGGAACTTTGAGGAACACGTAGTCTCCTACTTTGAATTCCAAGGATCTTCGTCTTTGATCCGCATAGCTTTTATGTCGACTTTGTGCCGTGCGTAGCCTCTCCTAGATGAGTTGAATTTTCTCGGTCGTTTCTCGAATAATATCAGATCCAAACAAACTACTCTCGCTGGCTTCCAACTAACACGTCGGGGATCTACACCGTCTTCCATACAATGCTTCATATGGCGCCATCCCAATTCTTGCCTGATAGATGTTGTTGTACGTAAATTCTACCAACGGTAAATGGTCGCTCCAACTCCCTTTGAAGTCTAACGCGCAAGCACGTAGCATATCCTCCACAATCTGTATCACCCTCTCGGATTGGCCATCCATTTGGGGATGAAAAATTGTACTGAAATGTAACTCTATCCCCATTGCTTGTTGTAGACTTTTCCAAAATCGCGCCACAAATCGAGAATTACGATCCGACAAGATAGAAAGCGGAACTCCATGCAATCGCACAGTCTCACGGATATACAACTGGCTCAAAGTCTTGAATGTGTACGTGGTCTTCATATCCAAGAAATGAGCGAACTTGGTGAGTCTATCCACAATAACCCATACTGCATTATGCCTGTGCGCCGTCCATGGTAAACCTGACACAAAATCCATGGTGATGTGATCCCACTTCCACTTTAGGATAGACAAAGACTGTAGTAATCCTCGTGGCTTTTGATATTCAATCTTCACCTGCTGGCACACCATACATTGTGCTATGAACCTTGCCACATCCTTCTCCATTACCTGGGTGGATAGCAAACTTAGAGCGAT
>CM042184.1:22321681-22333317 GCA_023539305.1 Ilex asprella
TTCTCCAAGGTACATTTCTATTCTCTAGTTTATGGGCAAGAATATTATGTGACTCTGGTGCATCCCATTCATTCATTTTTGCATCATGTGTGAAAGAATTGGGCTTAAAGGTTAAAATATTAGAAGAGTCGTTGCATGTAAGTTCTCCCCTAAGAGCTAGGGTGAGGATTGATAAGATATGTCGGGGTTGTGAGTTAGAGATCTCAGGGATTCTACTCACTGTATACCTTAGGGTCATGGACATATTAGAGTTTGAGGTCATCCTTGGTTTAAAGCACACTGTGTAATCATTGATTGTAATCGTAAGAGGGTCACTACCTATACACCAGATGGTATTTGTTTCAAGTTTCAGGGAGAAAAGCCTGGTGCCTTACCCCAAGCCGTGTACGATTTGAGATGGCATGGGCAGTTGACGGGTTGGCTAGCAAGCCTTACCTTGGAGGCCGAGGCGAGACAAGAGTTTGGTCTACCTCGAGTGGTTTATGAGTATGAGGATATTTTTTTGGATAACCTACCGAAATTACCTCCACATAGGGATGTAGACTTCACCATTGAGTTACATCCTGGTACATCGCCCATTCCTATGACTCCACATAGGATGGCGCCTGCTGAGTTGCAAGAACTCAAAGTCCAATTACAGTAATTATTGGACAAGAGGTTCATTAGACCGAGCACTTCACCTTGTGGTGCTCGGATGTTGTTTGCAAAGAAGAAGGACAAGACCCTTTGGTTATGCATTGACTACCGACAGTTGAATAGGGTTAATATCAAGAATAGATACCCTTTGCCGAGGATTAACGATTTGTTTGATCAACTAAGAGGGGCGCGGGTCTACTCCAAGATAGATCTCCGCTCCGGTTACCATCAATTGAGGGTAAGGGAGACGGATATCCCTAAAACAACGTTTAGGACTCGATATGGGCATTTTGAGTCCATAGTGATGCCATTCGGATTGACAAATGCTCTAGCGACATTCGTGGATCTCATGCATAGGGTGTTCTAACCCTACCTAGATCAGTTTGTTGTAGTCGTTGTTGATGGCATCTTGATCTACTCCAAGTCTGAGGAAGAACATGAGGGTCACTTGAGGGTTGTTTTCCAGACCCTGAGAGACCATCTGTTGTATGCCAAGTTCAGCAAGTGTGAATTTTGGCCAACTAAAGTAAATTTTTTTGGGGCATGTAGTGTCGGCTTCGGGTGTATCCATGGACTAGGAGAAGGTTGAGGTAGTCATGAATTGGGAGTGGCCAACATCAACCTTTGAGATACGTAGTTTCTTGGGATTAGCATGGTACTATCGGAGATTCATTGAGGACTTCTCTCGCCTAGCTGCACCTATGATGAGATTGACCTGAAAAGAGGTTAAGTTTGAGTGGAATGACTCATGTGAGAAGGCATTCCAGGAATTGAAGAGGAGACTTACTTTAGCCCCTATTCTGATTGTTATGGAGATGGGACAGAGGTACATAGTATATTGTGATGCCTCCAAGGACGGACTTGGTTGCATTTTTGTTGCAATTCAGGAGAATCGTGGCTTATAGTTCTCGGCATTTAAAGAATCACGAGCAAAATTACTCCACATATGACATGGAGTTGGCTGCCATTATCTTTGCCTTAAAGGATTTTGGACCACAAAAGTCTAAAGTACATCTTTACACAACGAGACTTCAACATGAGACAACGTAGGGGGATGAAGTATCTGGAAGACTATGACTTCACTTTGCATTACCATCCTAGTAAAGCAAATAAGGTGGTTGATGCACTCAGTCGAAAGTCACGGGGAGTCTTGGCTAGTATAGCTTCTCAAGAGTGGCAGATACTCGAGACTGTTGGACAGTTTGGACTACGCCACATGGGGTAGGCTCAAGCTACGCCTTCCCTACTGAGCAGAGTGATAGAGTCCCAGGAACAAGACCCAGAAATAATGTCCATTAAGGACCGAGTGCGGTCGAGTACTGGTGATGAGGACTGGACCCTTTCCACGAACACTAGCCTTTAGTATAGGGGACGGGTTATAGTTTCCTAGTCTCAATGATTGAGGGAGGAGATCCTTAAGGAGTTTTATTGCTCCCATTTTGCGGTTCATCTAGGTGGCACGAAGATGTATCATGATTTTCGTTGTCAATATTACTGGAGTGGAATGAAGAGGCTGGTGGACGAATTTATTAGTCGATGTCTTATGTGTCAGCAGGTTAAGGCTGAACACCAAAGACCAATAGGTTTGCTCTAGCCCTTGGAGGTAGCCGAGCAGAAGTGGAAGCATGTCACGATGGACTTTGTGACTCACATACCATGGACATCGCGAGGACTTGACGTAGTATGGGTGGTAGTGGATCGGCTTACTAAATCGGTACACTTTTTGGCGGTGCGGATGACCTTCACACGGGAGGAATTTTGCAAGTTATATACAAGGGAGATTGTTTGGCTACATGGGGTACCCATATCTATAGTATCAGATCGGCTTCCCAGATTCACGGCTCATTTTTGGGAGAGTTTTCAGTGAGCCATGGGAACACATTTAATGATGAGTACTGTTTTTCATCCCCAAACGGACGGTCAGTCAGAGAGGACCATCCAGACCTTAGAGGACATGCTACGAGCATGTGTCCTAGATCTCAAGGGTATATGGGAAGATCATTTACCCTTGGTGGAGTACGACTACAATAACAGTTATCAAATGAGCATACAAATGACACCCTATGAGGCACTATAAGAGAGGTCTTGTCGTTCTCCGGTTTGTTAGACAGAGGTAGGAGAGAAGTCTTCTATAGGTTTGGAACTGGTTAGAGACACCTTGAAGAAGGTGGACTAGATACGGAAGCGTCTTTTAATGGCTCAAAGACGGCAGAAGTGCTAGGCTGATAGACGGCAGGGACCTCTGGAGTTTAAGGTGGGAGCTCTTGAAGGTGACGCCTAAGAGAGTAGTGGTCAGGTTTGGAAAGTAGGGAAAGATGTCGCCGAGATACATTGGGCCCTTTGAGATACTTGATAAAGTAGGTACAGTTGCTTACCGGTTGGCGCTACCGCCAAATCTATCAGGTGTTCATGCGGTATTCCATGTTACCATACTTCAGAAATACACCCCAGATCCAACTCATGTGGTAGATTGGGGTGAGCTTACTGTTTATACGGATGGTACCTTCGAGGAGGGACCGGTGCGTATCATGGATAGCTAAGATCAAGTTTTGCGAGGCAAGACCATGAGGCTAGTGAAGGTGTTGTGGTAGCACCAAAGAATGGAGGAGGCGACATGGGAACGCGAGGACACTATATGTGCCACTTATCCTTTCTAATTTAAGGATGGAGGTACATTTTTATAGTCATTTAATATGAGATGGCTGTTGCATATGCATGAAATTGTGTGTATATGTGTGTGTGAATTTCGGGGATGAAATTCTTTTAAGGAGGGAAGAATGTAAAACCCAGGAAATTTTAAATTTTTCTGAAAAGGGAAAAACGATAAATTGTCACCATAGTTTGGGTTGTAAACCTGAAATTTTTTAGAGCTCGTGTGACGAAACGAACCTCACCGTTGGATTCGACTCACAACATCTAGTTACCATGTCAATTTTTATCGAATTCTGAGATAGTTGAGTTTTTCGCATTTTACGAGGTGGTTGAACCTTGGGAGACCTAAATATGAAATTGTTAATAAAATTATGCATTTTGATAAATAATCGAGAGTAATTTAAAATAAAGATATTTTAAAATTGAACCGAGGCGAAATTTAATAGTTTCGAGATGAAACAGACCCAAAATTAAAAGAGATGTGTGGCCCAATTGTGGGTCAAGTATTCTAAAAATATAAATAGGGGGACAATCTAATTTTTTTCCCACTTGTTTGAGCCTTTCTAAACGAATAGAAAGAGGAAGGGAGAGAGAAGAGAGGAAAAAAAGAGAGAAAAACTCTACATTCTCTCTATGATCTACTCAGCTACGGTGCTCAGATCCGTTCGGGCCAAGCGGGAAAGTCGTTCTCCTCGTCAAGGGCTATGCCTACTTACCCAGAACAAGGGCTTTCATTGGAGGTGGGAAAATCAAAAATTTGGAGAAGTTAAATTTAATCTTGGGTTGATTTCTTGGAGCTTCCCCAAGGGTTTTCTTCATGCTATAAGAGGTAGGGGTTTCTCCTACTCAGGTCTATTAACAACTTTAAATGTTATATTGAAATGGGTAGGATAATATAGATATATATGACTTGCATATAGAAGTGATTTTGGTGAAATGGGTATTGAAATTAGGTAGAATATATTCTAACTTGAAATACGTATGTAGAAATTGCCTAATGTAATTTCTTGAATTATGTGAATTGTGGGCATGTTATGTGTTTACATTCTGCCTTGATTTGGAAGTGTGTTATTGCTTAATATGAGATGACATGCTTAGACTTGAGTTTTGGATAAAATGTTGATAAATGCATATTGGTTTAGTGACATTGTGAGTCATGAGAATTATATGCTTTTGATATAATTTGTCATAGATTATGTGAATCGGGTTTGAAATAGTTCATATGGTACACATACCATATTGAACATCTTATTGTGGTTGCAATGAGACATTGCATTGCGTACGCACGACAACATCGCGATTGAGTGGGTGTGTGTACATTATATAGTCAACACCACACTTGGTGGATGACAAGTGGGCTCGAGTAAGCTAGGTTGATGACTTGGCCGAGTCGCACGGTTTGCATGGTGTTAAGGGTTGGGGTTAGCAAAAGGGACTAGAAGATCCCTCGGGTACAAAGCCCGGTGATTTGGATACGCACTTCCGTTGGTATTAGTCCATAAAGTGTGTCAGTATACGCGGGACTGTTGGTGGAAGTCCATAAATCCATGTCGGTTGGGTGCCGTTGGTGTAAGTCCATAAAAACCCACCTAATAAAAGACCCCAGATTGGTAAATGTCATTTGATGTATAACATAGATGAAAAAATCACACACATGGAAAATTGCATGTGTTGGAGAGCCGGGAAGGGCTTGGGATCATGGATGATGGGCAAATGCACAATAGCAATTGCATGTGTCGAAGAGATAGGAAGGGCTCGAGTTGGGCACTGAGAGTGAGTCTCATCTCATTCCAAAGAATTGCATTGTAAATATCCAACATTGATACTATATTCATGCTTGGAATGTATGAATGGTGAATTGGTTGCATATGAGCATTTCATGTGCATTTGGGTTGGGGAGTAACCTATTTAGGATATACTCTATTGAGCGTGGCTCACCCTTTATAGGAAAATATTTTAGGTACGGGGTTTGCGCAGATGAATGGTTCTCACTTTGAGCCTCATGGATGAAGAAGCCGGAATGTGGCTTATTTTGAGTAATTTGTAAAGTTATGATGAATGTTTAGTTTGGATGTAATTAGATCAAATCGCATGTTAATGTTGTAATAGATTTTGTATAAACCCTGTTGGATGCCCAAATACATGTTATTTAAGGGTTGAGTTGGTTTTAGAAAGATTTGGAATGAATTAGAAATGAAAAACAGGTGAAGTAGGCAAATCTGGGCTGAACCTACCAGTAGTTAACATGTAAAATTTTGCCTTATGGGCATGAACTACCGGTAGTCAACCGGTAGCTAATGCTCCAGTGGACCTGAACTACCGGTAGGTTCATATACACCTACCGGTAGGTCTTCAAAAAATTTGAAATTTTATAATTGTTTTACAAAGCTTTGGGCTTTGAATTTTGTTCCTTTTAATGACAAAATTAGGCACTAATGGGGTATGAATCATGGTGTTTTGGACTTGGATTGGATTAAATGAATGTTAGAACCCGAGTTACATTGAAGGTTATAATCTCGATTAACGGATGCTTTTAATGTGGTGTCGGATTATGCGACATTCACAGGTATTTCTGCGGGTTGACGGGTTGTCAACAGTTAATTAATGACCCTCGGATTTTGGGCCGTCACATAAAAAGAACCACCCCTTATTCTCTCTCTACTAGTTTTATCAATGACTAAAGTAGATCCTTCAAGTTGGTCAATTTGTGTGGATACCGATAGAGGCCAAACGTTTGTGAGGCTTGGGGTAAAGATGAAATTCAGATTTGAAGATTTAAGAATGCTTGAAGATTACTAAAGACACGCTTCTAGTGGTAACCCTTAATCTTCTCTATAGATCTAAGGTTTCCCAATTTGTATTAAACATGACTATATCTTGGCATAAGGAACAAATAACTATTTTTGAGTGAGTGAGTCTCATCTCATTTCATGGCATGACATGGTATAATCCCTAACATGGGATTGCATTTTCCTGATTGAAAAAAATGTTGTTTGTAAATTATTGCATATGCACATTTCATATGCATCGAGGGTGGGGAGTAGCATTTGTAGGAAACACTTTATTGGGCGTGGCTCACCCTATACGGGAAAATATTTTAGGTGCGAGAGATACACTGGTGGACGGCTCGCATTTGAGGCCGCAAGGGTGAAGAAAGGCCGACTTGTGGCCTTTAACCTTGGTTTATGTAAAACTTTTGTTCAAACTATATTTTGGCATTTAATGTATGTAAAGAATTGCAATTCAGCTTTTACGGACAAATTTTAATATACCTTGCATGCTTTGTATGAGTATGAATAAATGGATTTGGTGTGGTCTATATTTACACATAAATGGATCCGATGTGGTCATTGTTTGATATTAGGTCTCGGATGGGTCATATGAATGTATATTGCATAGGTTGCATTTTGGGTAAAGCTTTTCATACAAAGTAGTCTCTACCCAATTTAAGTTAAATTAAGGACCCCAGTAAATAGGCATAACGACGTGATATCAAATTACTCGGTATCCATAGGTATTCCGCGGGTTGATGGGTAATCAACGGACCCCCGAATTTTGGGGCGTCACAATGTACGCACTTATAATCACGAGATTAATTGAATAATTTAAGTATTCCTCATGAATGACTTGTCCTTTTGGTTTGCCTGGATTAATCAATTGGCATGGATACCACCAGCTAACCTAAGAAGTTGTTGTGTGATGGTTTATATACATCAGACCTACCGGTTGACTTGCCAGTAAATTGAAAGTTAATTGTTGTAAGGTAGCTTTTTCATTATTTAACCAATATAAAACATATGAGGTTCTTAAACTAAAGGGTATTTTTTATATTATTGTCAATAACATGCTTATCTCTGCACTTTATTTAATTAGAATAGTTATCAATCTAAGCTCACATCATAAGCTATAAAATATTACATTGCTTTCGATGATGTACGATTTTATTTGTACACCATAGTCAAGTAAATAGAAAAAATGCAGTAAAATAGGTGGAGATAGAAAAGACAAGGTTTATAGTGGTTCGGTCAATCAAGACCTACGTCCACTTTTAATGGCTAAGTTCGCCGGGACTTTTATTAACTAGAGAGAGTTACAAGAGAGAGAAAAGATGAGCTTGATTTGTGAGATCCCCCCAAGTGTTGGGGGAGCTTACAACTTATAGTCACTTGCATAATAATTGAGTAGTTAGGCTGGTGGCAACTTAATAGTATTAAATGGCTTGACGACCTTTCTTCTCCTTGGCGACCTCTCCTCTCCTCAACGGGCGAGGTGTGACGTTTGAGGTGTTCTCCATGAGGTGAGGGTGAGGCTCTTGGATGCTCCCTTGGTAGCGTGACTCCTTGATGAGCTAGACTGTCTTGGACCTTGTAGGGTCTTGCTGGGTCTTTTATTGGCTTGGGGTTTACCCATGGATTGGGTCATTCTGGCCTGGCCCATCAGCTTTAAACAATAACTTTACTGTTTGTTTTATTTATTTTACATTCTAAATTACTAAAAACTCTTCATGAGATTGATACTTAGACTTAAACTGAGAAAACTATAATTTGATCACATATACTTGAGTGTATAATTAATATAATTCAAATCACTAAAAAGTGCGAATTAGGGCCTCTTCATCCCACTCCAATAGTACTGGCGACGAATATCATGGTTCATTTTCGTGCCACCTAGATGCACAGTTAAACGGGAGAAATGGAACACCCTAAGGATCTCTTCTCTCAGATCCGCTAACTTGAAAACTACAATCCTTCATCTAAATCGAAGACTACCATCCACGTGAATGGCCTAGGCCTCGTCACCTATACCCGCCTGTACCCGGTCTCGGATGGACAATATTTTTATGTCTAGCCCTTGTGAATCAATCACCCTACTCAGTAGGGAAGGTGTAGCCACCAAACTCCCCAAAGTACCCTAAGCCTGACCCACATAATGTAACCTGAACTGTCCCATAGTCTCGAGGTTCTACCACTCCTAGGAAGCCACACTGGCTAGGGCTCCCCATGAGTTTTGGCCGAGTGCATCAACCACCACGTTTACCTTACCAGGATGATAATGCAAAGTGAAGTCATAGTCCTCCAAATGCTACATCCACCTGCGTTGCCTCAGTTTGAGGTACCAGTGTGTAAAGATGTACTTTTGACTCTTGTGGTCCTAAAACTCATCAAACTGTTCACTATATAAATAGTGGCACCAAGCCTTCAAGGAAAAGACAATGGCCACCAACTCTATATCGTGTGTGGGGTAGTTTTGCTCGTGGTTTTTTAACTGTTGAGCACCATAAGCCACCCCTCTCGGATTGCATCAAAACACATCCAAGTTCGTCCTTGGAGGCATCACAATACATTGTGTACCTCAGTTCCCTCTCCGAAACTTTCAAAATTAGAGTTGATGTAAGCCTCTTCTTTAATTCTTGGAATGTTCTCTCATACCAGTCAACCCACTGAAATTTGATCTCCTTCCGAGTCAACCTAGTCATAGGTGTAGCTAGTTAGGAGAAGTCCTCAATGAAACTCCTATAATATTGCACCACTCCCAAGAAGCTACGCGTCTTAAAGACTGGTTTCAGCCTCTCTCAACTCATGTCTACTTTAATATTCATTGGGTGCACAGATACACCTGAAGCTGACACCATGTGTCCCAATAATTTCACATTCGTCAGCCAAAATTGACATTTATAGAACTTGGCATACAACTGATGGTCTGTCAAGATCTAGAGAACATCCCACATGTGACTGATTAACCCTAATTAGTATGTAAATTAAAATAATTTAATAATTTAATTTTGTAGGATAAAATAGTTAAAAACTGTTAATTATGATTAGTGCGTAAATCAGGGTTTATGTGTGTAATGTCTGAAATTTTAGGGTTTTTGTGCAGAAAGCAAGGGAATCAATCTGCTAAAGTTTAAACCAGAAAGGAAGCAAGTGTAATTTAAGGATGAAACATGCAAGAATAGTGTGGAAAGACTTTCACCACATTTCAACAAATCACCATCGTCTGGACGGTGGTGATGGCATCTAGATGGTAGCTAAGGCTGTTCAAATTTCTTCTTCTTCCAGCATCTTCAACCTTGGCCTATAAATAGGCTTGTCTAGCCATCCTAAACGAGAGCTTGGAGTGGGAGGGGGCTTAGAGAGAATAATCCTTGGAGAACTTAGGGATAAATTCAAACATATTCAAAGAGAGATTCAAGAATCCAATCCCTGTCCAACCTACCTTCCAGGAAATATTCTGTTATTTCTACCTTTATGTTTTACCTTTCTACTTGGAGAGTTGAACTTCCACCACCTTTGTGTCTTAACTGATATTAAGGGTGGTTGTATTTCAATTATTCCTTGAGAAAAGAGTGTTTATCGTTCAGTTTTGTAATGAAACTGTCTTGCTCTTCTTGCTTGTTTATGGCAATAAGGTGTGAGTAGTTTACTTCTACCCTTCAGTGAGTGGTGAACATATGTATATTGTTAGTTAAGTTATGAAAATGTCAATGTTTAATTATGCTTTATTGTTATATACTTCCTTTAAATTATTGATGGCGATATTTATAATATGCTGATGGTTATGAACACCGAGAGGCACTTAATATTCTATACCTGACTATCTACTATTATGTACTTCATCATTATACTATGATGTATGTAATTGGTTGTTATGTAAAATTCGATTGATCGGTTATAAATGGGTTAAGTCTCGACATAGCCAATACTTTTTAATTCAATTCGTAGCCTAGAATTATGTCATCAGTGGATCATTAATCTACCGGTTGAATATCTAAAGTGATTCAACTTAAAGGCTTAACCTTCTGGTTTACTAAGGATGTTTAACTGTTGCATGGTATAAAGATGTCAAATAAATAACTTAAAGTGATCTTGTTGAATGGGTTGACCTTCTGGTCCACTAGGGCTATTTAATTGATACACAAAATTACCAATTGAGTAAATCAAGTATTCCTCCTGAATGACTTGACCTTTTGGTTTACTTGAATTAGTCAGTTGTCGCATATACCTACCAGCTAACCTAAATAGTTGTTGTGGTATGGTTTAATGTACATCAAAACTACCGGTTGACTTTCCAATGACTTGGGAGTTAATTGTTGTAAGGTTGTATTTTCAGTACTTAACCAATATAAAGCATATGGGATCCTTAAACTGAAGGGTATCTTTCATGTTATTGTCTTTTAATAGTTTACTTAAACATTTTTTTATGCAGTTTATTTTCCATTTTAACACACACGCACACACTATATGTTATCTCATGTTACACTCCTTTACCAACAACTTCGTTGTTTTTATTTTAAATTCAAATTATTTAAACTCTTCGTGGGGAAGATCTTCGACTTAACCTAAGAAAACTACAATTCAACACTTATACTTGGGTGTGTGATATAAAGCAGGTTACGAAATAGGTTGAATCAAGTTTTTGCCGCCGTTGCTGGGGAGAAGTTTTTTACTTGTATTATATGTTTTTATATATATATATTTTTCTTTTAATAGTTTATTTTTGTTCATTTATCAATAGGTTCTATAAATTAGTCATCTCCTTCGCCTTCATCATCTTCATCTTCACAAGCATCATTTAATTTAAGTATAGCTCAAAATGTTCCTAGGGAGCAAGAAGTGGTTCAGAATGTTCAACCTCTAAGAAAATATTTGCATCCTACACGTACTAATGTTCCATTCCCTTTCTTTGAAAAATAAATCTAAACAATGGCTTAATTCTTTAAAAGCTAATTCTATACCTAGTTGGCAAGCTTTGCAAACTGAGTTTTTTTTTTTAAAAAAAAATCTTGTGCATCGTACTAATGCATTAAGACCACAAATAATGAACTTTTCTGTAAAAGAAGATGAAACATTTATCAATGTTGGAAAATATTTAAGGATCTTCTCAAAGCTTTTCCACATAATGCATTTGAAAACTAGACTTTAGTTGGTTTCTTTTATGATGTTTTATCATCTGCAATGTGAGAATTTGTTGAAATGAAGGCCCATGGGGAATTTTGATACTATTTCTAAAAGTTTCCAGATGTGGGACTGGACTTCTTCGAATATCATTGAACCTAAGTTGTTTTCATCTGAAAGAGGATATTTTGTGTTAAAAGAAAATGATGATTTAAGAGCTAAAATGACTACTTTATCTCGAAAGCTCGAAGCTTTATAGATGAAAAAAGTTAAGCAAGTGTTTGTTGTGTCTTCCACTGATCAAATATGTGAAATATGTGCATTGTCAAGACATCCTGCAGAAGAATGTCCAACTATACCTAACTTGATCCGAAATGTGTACACCCAAGTGCAGGTGGTCAAGTTGTAGTAATAATCCGGTTTGAGTCCGGAGTCGAATCCACAGGGAATATG
>CM042184.1:22333417-22347798 GCA_023539305.1 Ilex asprella
GGGCTGTTTCATGGGTTGATTTATGGGCTGTATGTGGACTATATACATGTCATTTTATGGGCTATATATGGGTTGTTATATAGGCTGTATGTGGGCTGTTTTATGGAATGATTTGGGGTTGTTTTATGGGCACATTATGTGTTTTCATTATGCCTTGAGATTTAAGTATGTTATTGCTTGATTATGTAGTAACATGCTTAGGGAATTGTGTTGAAGTAATGTCGATATATGTATTAATATATTGACATTGTGATAAGTTTTTGGAGGTTATATGCATATGATATAATTGTCCTTGTTACATAATGAAATGTGGGATTTAAGTTGTCCGTGTGACATTCATTACATATGAGACATGACATTGACATGCAATGACATATTACATTGCATATGTACCGGGACATCACATTTCATGGGTGTGAGTGCATGGTTGAAAGCAAACACCACATTTGGTGATTGATAAGTGGGCTTTGTACCTATGGACCAAGGTTCAACAGAATTGTATGGTCACATGTGATGCCCCTAAAACCGAGGGTCCTTTTTAAACCGTTGATCAACCGTTAACCCACGGAAATACCCGTGAATGCCGTACAATCCAACATCACGCTAATATACCCTTTTACCAGAATTATAACTCACACGTGCTACTCGCGATTCCTTGAATCATTTAATTCAAACGAGGTCATATGTGCCTCAATATACCCCATTTTATGTCCTTTTATATCATTTGAACTAAAAGGATCAAAGTTTAATACATGACAAAACAATTTTAAAATTTCAGATTTTTGGAAAAACTTCCGGAAGGTTTTGATCGACCTTTCGGAAGGTCCTGCCTACTGGAAAAGAATTTTACCTTATTCTTCAAGATCTTCCGAAAGGTTTTGATCGACCTTCCGGAAGGTTTTGCCTACTGGAAAATTTTTTTACCTTAACCTTCAAGATCTTCCGGAAGGTTTTGGTTGACCTTCCAGAAGGTTTTGCCTACTCGAAAAGAATTTTACCTTAACCTTCAAGATCTTCCGGAAGGTTTTGGTTGACCTTCCGGAAGGTTTTACCTGTGTTTCCACAAAATCCTTCCTTTTTCATTTCCAATTCATTCCAATCAATTCCACAACCATCCAAAGCATGTTTATTAAGGTTTTCCACATAAAACATGATCCATACTAGTTCCATTACATATAATTCCATATATTTACACATCAAAATGGAATTTTAACCAAAACTTTACACAATGAACTATAAAAATCACAAATCAGCTTTCCTCATCCTTCAGGCTCGAAATGGGTGTCGTCCACTGGTGTACAACCCGCACCTGAAATGTTTTCCAACGAAGGGTGAGCCACGCTCAATAGGGTATCTCCTAAAGAGGCTATCCCCAACCTAACTACATATGAAATGTGCATATGCAACATTTAACGAGCAATAATCATCCCAAGCAAGAACATGCAATTCAAGATTTGAATGTTAACATGGCATGCTATGAAATGAGATGAGACTCAAGCATGCCTTTAAACCCGAGCCCTCACCGGCTCCCATTACACAATATATGTCAATGTAGGATAAATCCGTTATTGATGTTGTAAATCGTATGAAAATTTATAACAAAACTCATGTTTCTTTACTAGGTAGCAGACTTTTGGCGTCGCACCGCTGGCTCCGCACACCGATACACTTTTTTGGACTTGCACCGACAGAAGTGTATAAACCAGTGGCCGAGTCTGGCACTTGAGGGAGAGTCTATCCCTACTTACAATATCCGACACAAGTTTTTCTTTTTCATTCAACCGTGCAACTCTGTTGAACCTTGGTTCAACGATACCGAGACCACTCATCATCCACCAAGTATGGTGTTTGATTTAACCATGCCTACACCACCTACACTCATGCCCCAACTGCCCATGAATGCGATGTTCTCATGTAAATACAATGTAATGTCTAATTGCAATATTATCACCATGTTCAATATGTAATGAAAGCCATATGAACAATTTCATC
This sequence comes from Ilex asprella, assembly GCA_023539305.1. Classification (NCBI taxonomy): domain Eukaryota; kingdom Viridiplantae; phylum Streptophyta; class Magnoliopsida; order Aquifoliales; family Aquifoliaceae; genus Ilex; species Ilex asprella. The sequence goes on from CM042184.1 coordinate 22,335,410, forward strand.
AGAATTCAACATCCATGCTAATTTACATCAAAAGCATATAAATACCATAATTGATCTAAATGTCAATTTCTCTTGACAACATGAATATATTAACATTGCATTCAACCCAATTTTCAAGCATATTATCACATAATCATGCAATTAACATGCTAAATTCTTCAAAGCATATGGTAAACACACAACTTGCCCAAAATCAACTTTTTTCTACCAAGAATTTTCATTTCTACATTTCTCAAGAAACCACTATCAAGCAATTTCTATATATCAAAATCAAGATAGAAATTATTCTACCAAATTCGAAAACCCATTTCACCAATTCAACACAATAGGCAAGTGATACATATCTCTATCAACCTACACATTCTATATAAACATCCTAGGTTGGAAATAAGCTTAAATAGGAGGGAACCTACCTCTTGTAGCATGAGGAATGCCCTTGGGAAGCTTGAAGAAATCAACCCAAGCTTAAATCCCTCTCCTCCAAATTTTTTATTTTCTCACCTTCGGTAAAGCTCGTGTTTTTTGGTACGTAGGTGTAGCCCTTGACGAGGAGAACGACTTTCCCTCGAGCTCCCAATTTTCGTATATCGTAGAGATAAGTTGAAGAACCAAGCTTTTTCCCTCTCCTTACTTCTCACGTTAAACCGGCTTAAGAATGGGGAGAAAATCAGATTTTATCCCCTTTTTATTTTCTTTGATTTAATTGGTCCAAAACACACCACACGTCCCTTTTTATTCCGAGTCCGTTTTCATTCCGAAATGATTAAATTTTGCTCCGGTTCAAGTTTAATTTCTTTAAATTTGTCTTGAATTCATTTATTTTAAAAATCTCATAATTTTTCTAAATATTTCGTATTTGGGTCTCTTGGGGCCCGACTACCTCGTAAAACCCAAAAAATCTGAGTATCTCGGAATTCCACGAAAATTGACACGGTAACTAGATTTTGTGAGACGAATCCAATGGTGAGTTCCGTTTCGTCATCCAAGTTCTAGAAAAACTCAGGTTTGTTACCCTATTGTAGTGATAAATTATCGTTTTGCCCTTTATTCATAAAAGTTTAAATTTACCCGGGTTTTACATCGCATGACATGGAAAACTTGTGTCGGGTATAGCAAGAAGGGCTAGACAATCCCTCGGGTGAAAAAACCTAGTTACTGGTTTATACACTCTGACGGTGAAAGTCCAAAAAGTGTAGATAGGCTTGCGGAGCCGGCAGTGTGATTCCAAAATCCGCTATCCATAAAGACACATAGTTTTGTTTATGATATGATCATTTGAGGTGTACCATCCAACAAGTTTTGGTTTAGAATCACATGACTTTTATTTCAAAGTGATCATTAGATGTAATTCATCAATGACAAATTTTATTACACATTGGCATTGCATTGTGTGGTGGGAGTTGGTGAAGACTCGGGTTATGAGGCATCAGTGAGTCTAATCTCATTTCATTGCATGGCAGGGTAGAATTCCAACCTAGAATTATATATTCTTACTTGGAATGTTGATGTAAAGATGAATTGTTGGATGTGAACATTGCAAGTGCACTTAGGTGGGGACTAACCTCAGTAGGAACTACTCTACTGGGCATGGCTCATCCTATACGGGAAAATATTTTAGGTGCGGGATATACACCGGTGGACGGCTCTCATTCGGGGACCTAAGGGTGAAGAAAGCCAACTTGTGGCTTTTATAACTTCTTCTGTAAAACTTTTGGAGCAAACTTATTTTGGCATGTTATTTTATGTAAAAGTGTTGTAACTGAACTCATATGGACTATTTTAATAAAACCTTGCAAGTTTTTATATGAGTATTGATTGGTTATTTACCTTGCTTCCATTAACCCTTAAATACTATCCCTCAAATTATGCAATATATATGTGAAGGGAAGGATTTTTTCCCCTTGGGATAGTGTCAAAAGAAAGGGCAAAGAGGAAGGGAAATGGGATGATGTAAATATGAGATGAAAATGCACAAAAATGCTCCCCAATCGCAAGGAGACTTTTGTGGGTCGTGTTTTGCTTGGAAGAGTATTCCAAGGTCGTATCCTTGGGGAAGGAAGTAAACTAATGGGAAGGTGATTTGATGAAAATAAAAGTGTAAAATCTTTGTTCTTTTGAGAGTTGTTTGGTGAAATGTGTGTTAATGGAAATGTAATGAGAAAAATAAGTGTTGGCAATTCCAAGAGGTCACTCCACTCGGTATACAATCTCAACTCAAACCATTCCTCCGATCGAGCATAAATGAACGATTGATTCATGGGAAGCCGAGAATGAGGCCGGTGAGTATCTAAGCATAAACCGTGACTAGGCCTATGGTTTATCAAAGACTCACCGAATCATCCACCTTCAACCCAGTCAAACCGAACCATTGGTCTTTGAAGAGAAGAATAAAAATGCGTTAAAATCATATACCCAAGTAGAGGTTCTCCTTCGTCTTGCCAACTAAAGGATTTAGCTACTCATACTTAAAATGAAAATAATAATGGAAAGGAAGTGGATTGTAATGAAATGAAGATCTAAAGTAACTAAATGCAATAACTTCTAATCTAGGAATGAAAGAGATGAAAAACCATTTTTAGATCTATGGAAAATGAAGAACTTAAAACACTAATGGTGGAACATTAATGAGAGCATTAAACTAAGAACCAACATCAAGAAACTAGCATTAATGACATTAAATGAAGTTCTAGAAATCCTTACAAAAGATTACAAGCCAATGCAATGGAAAATACATGAAAAACGCAGCTTTCTCTCTCTAGAAAATTACGATTCATCTTCTTCTACACCTAGAGCTTCTCTCTCTATATTCAATATAATGTAATACACAATGAGCTCCTTCTGCTCTTGGCTCCAAAAGTGCAAGGAGACCCAGGAAGTGACCTCCACCATCAGCCCATGAATTAGGGTGGGCTGGACATGGGTTGCTCAGGTGGTGTCCATCACCCAGCTGGTTTGTCACTTCTCATTTATGGCTGAAGCTTCCAAGGTCCAAAGAGGAGTGTGAACATGATGAATAGTCTTGTGGGCGTGCCAGAGGAGTGGGAGAGAACCGTTGGTGGGGCCCTCAAAGCAAGTGGAGAAGCACAGCAGCAGATGGGTCTGTCAAGCAAATCGTACCAGTACTGCGTACCAGTACGATACCCTACCAGTACAGCATACTGGTACTTCGAACTCCAGTAGGTTAGGCGTACCGGTACTGCGTACCTGTACGGTTCTGCTCACTTATCTTATTTCATTGATTTTTGGTTCCTAAACTCTTCACAAGCCATCCTTTGACCCCCATTAGGCCCAAGCAATGTGGGAAAGCTTTAAGGGGCTTCTTTTTGTGCATTTTAACTGCATAACCAAAACATCAATGTCACGACTTCAATTAATGCAACACCTCTAAGTTAAGAGTGAAAAAACAATCAAATAAGCATGATTAGCATATAGAAATATGTAATGTTTAGTGCTAATCACACCCCTCAACTTGTGTCTTGCAAGTCCCTTAGTAAACATTAATTTTAAAACAAAACCAATAAGTATAACAAACACTCAAATCATTATAACAAGTCAACCATTCATCAAAAACAATCCAAAAGTAAAAAATCATAATGCAATTACAGCATAGCATAAGCAAGATTGAATCCAAAACTATGGTTTGTTCATTCATGAGTTCAGAATTTGGAGTACATAAAGTAGGACAACAAAAGCGAAAAAATAGCCTACGACTCCGTTCTATCTACTTCCCATTCAAAACAAAAAGAAAGAAAACTAAAAACAAAACACAACCCTAATGCATCCTACTCTTCATCAGAGTCTTCATCCTCCTCCACCATTTGCTCTTCAAAACCCTCAAAGAATGACTTAAGTCTTTGGTCATTAACCTTTAATGTTTGGCCATCTTTGGAGTTTGTGATTTCCACCGCTCCGTTGGGGTAGGCCACCTTGACAAGATAGGGCCATCCCACCGGGATCTTAACTTCCCTTGGAAGATGGAGAGACGAGAGTTATATAAGAGCACTTTTTGTCTGGGCTCAAACGACTTCCTCATGATGGAATTGTCATGAAAAACTTTAGCTTGTTCCTTGAAAATTTTAGAGCCCTCATACGCATCTCTTCGGATCTCATCCAATTCATTCATTTCCAATTTTTTCTACTCTCCCCATCCATTCTCATGTTAAAGTTCAAAGTCTTTATGGCCTAGTAGATGGCAAGCTTTTCCATAAACTAGCCGATAGGGAGACATACATAAAATAGTCTAATAGGCAGTACGGTATGCCCATAAGGCATCAGTCAACCTATCTGACCAATCCTTCCTACTTGGGTTAACCATTTTTTTCAAAATATTTTTAATCTCCCTGTTGGCTAGCTCAGCTTGGCCATTAGTTTTTGGGTGGTATGCAGTGGACACTTTGTGTGTAACGCTATATTTAAATATTAACAATGCAATCGACTTGTTATAAAAGTGGGTTCTACCATCACTAATCATTGCATGAGGCATCCAAACCTCGAGAAAATATTTTCTTTTAAGAACTTGACTATGACCCGGTGGTCATTAGTCTTGGTTGGGATAGCATCTACCCATTTGGACATATAGTCCACTGCTAGAAGAATATATAGGTAGCCAAAAGACATGGGGAATGGACCCATGAAATCGATGCCCCAACAGTCAAATATTTCAATGACAAGCACGGGAGAAAGGGGCATCATGTTTCGACGGGTCACACTACCCAATTGTTGGCATATGTCGCATGCCTTGCAATATGAATTACAGTCCTTAATAAGAGAGGGCCAATAAAAACCTGATTGGAGAATTTTGGCTGAAGTTTTCTTTGATTAGAAATGTCCGCCACGGGCTTGGGATTGACAGAAGGCAAGGACGTTCCGTTGTTCATTTTCAGGCACGTATCTCCTTATGATCTAGTCTGGGCAATACTTGAACAGGTACGGATTATCGAAGTAAAAATACTTCACGTCTTCTATAAATCTCCTTTTATCTTCATGGCTCCACTGTGGCGGTATTTGTCCTGTCGTAAGATAATTGTAAATGTCAGCATACCAAGGACAAATAGAATAAATTGACAATAAATGCTCATCGGAAAAAGAATCAGGGATGGGAATGTGCTCAACGGCCTCTTGCACCACCAATCGAGATAAATGGTCCGCCGTCACGTTCTCCACTCCTTTCTTATCCTTGATTATCAGATTAAATTCTTGAAGTAGGAGGATCCACCGGATAAGTCTTGGTTTGGCATCCTGCTTAAACAATATATACTTTAAAGCAGAATGATCAGTATAAACAACTATCGGAGAACCAATGATGTAAGACTGAAATTTATCTAATGCAAATACTACTGCTAGCAACTCTTTTTTCATGGTGGTGCAATTCATTTGAGCTTCATTAAGAGTTTTTCTAGCATAGTATATTCCTTCCATTGACCGAGCACTGCACCGACCGCGTAATCACTCGCTTCGCACATTAGCTCAAAAGGTAAATCCCACTTGGGTGGTCGCATAATTGGAGGTGTGACAAGCATACTTTTGAGTTTTAAAAAAGATGCCTCACAACTATCTGACCATTCAAATGAGACATCTTTAGACAACAAATTGGTCAAAGGTCAGGCCAATGCACTAAAATTTTTAATGAAACAATGGTAAAAACCCGCATGGCCCAGAAATGACCTGATTTGTCGACTTCTATTCCTTTCGCCGAAATGATGTGCCCGAGAATAATTCCTTGTGTCACCATGAAGTGACATTTCTCCCAATTCAAAACCAGACTCTTCTCTTCACATCTCTCTAAAACCTTCTCTAAATTCTCCAAACACCCATTGAAAGAATCCCCAAAGATGGAGAAGTCATCCATGAATACCTCAATAATCTTCTCCACCATGTCACTAAAGATCCCCATCATGTAACGTTGGAAAGTTCCTGGGGCATTACATAGCCCGAAAGGCATGCGACAATACGCAAAGGTACTGTAGGGACAAGTGAAGGTGGTTTTCTCTTGGTCCTCCAGGGCAATCTCTATCTGATTGTAGCCGGAGTATCCATCCAAAAAGCAATAGAAAAGATGCCCCCTACTTGTTCTAGCACTTGATCAAGGAATGGGATCGAAAAGTGGTCTTTTCTTGTACACAGGTTGTACACATTTCTCCCAATTCAAAAGATTACAAGCCAATGCAATGGAAAATACATGAAAAACATAACTTTCTCTCTCTAGAAAACTACTATTCATCTTCTTCTACACCTAGACCTTCTCTCTCTATATTCAATACAATGTAATACATAATGAACTCCTTGTGTTCTTGGCTCCAAAACGTGCAAGGAGGCCCAAGAAGTGACCTCCAACATCAGCCCATGAATTATGGTGGGCTGGACAGGGGTTGCTGAGGTGGTGTCCATCACCCAGCTGGTTTATCACTTCTCATTTATGGATGAAGCTCCAAAGGTCCAAAGAGGAGTGTGAACATGATGAATAGTCTTGTGGGCTTGTCAGAGGAGTGGGGGAGAACCGTTGGTGAGGCCCTCAAAGCAAGTGGAGAAGCACAGCAGCAGATGGGTCTGTCAGGCAAATCGTACAGGTACGACGTACCGGTACTTCAAACTCCAGTAGGTTAGGCGTACCGGTACTGCGTACCGGTACAGTTTCTGCTGCCTTGTCTTATTTCACTGATTCTTGGTTCCAAAACTCTTCACAAGCCATCCTTTGACCCCCATTAGGCCCAAGCAATGTGGGAAAGCTTTAAGGGGCTTTTTTTCGCGCATTTTAACTGCATAAACAAAACATCAATGTCATGACTTCAATTAATGCAACACCTCTAAGTTAAGAGTCAAAAAACAATCAAATAAGCATGATTAGCATATAGAAATATGCAATGTTTAGTGCTAATCAAGTATGGATAAATGGACCTAGTGCGGTCAATTTTTACTCATAAATTAACCCGATGTGGTCATTGTGTTATATTGGACCTCGAATGGGTCATGTTATGTATATTGTACATGTTGGATTTTGGATAGAGCTCCCCGTACCAAGGAGACTATGCACGATTTTGTTAAATTATGAATCCCGATAAATGGGACCCAACGGCGTGATATCGAGTTACATGATATTCATAGGCATTCCGCGGGTTGATGGGTGTTCAACAGACCCCAAAATTTTGGGGTGTCATGTCAACAATACTAGTGACACTGTTAACTTCACTTCTCACGTATCTTGACAACATATGAGTAGAATGTGATGGCGTCTCAGGATATTCCTTACTCTGCCCATACCTAATCCACTGGAGACAATCTAACGCTCGCCTTGATATTGGTTCCGCACACTGATTATATTGTCTCAAATATATTAAACGACCACACCTCACACAACCACCGAGACGATTCTCTCGTCGGCGTTTAGCAGGTGAACTTTTTCCTCACAAGGGTTTTGTTTGACTTTCAAAGATTTCTAAATTTCGAACAATTCTAGCTTTTGCCATGATCAAAGAATGTATGTCTTTTGGAAAATGGTGTGTTATAATTAAATTTAACCAAAACATTTTCTCATCCATTTACAATTTTTCTTGAAAAGGTTTGTAGGTTGTGAAAATTTTGGAAAATTTTGGAAACAAAAATCTAAAATTGACTCAAAAATTAACTCTCTATCCGGTTCTTTAGCGTTTGTCAGTCACAAAGACGAATTTAAATAAAATAAATTCCTCCCGCCTCAAACTAAATAAAACATTGTCCTCAATATATGGAATAATGCAAGTAGAAAAATACTAATCAGGTATGGAAGGTAAAACAACTCATAATAAAAACTAATTTATATATATAAAAAACAACAATCAATTAGTACTAATATTACAATCAAATAGTAATAAAAAATTTCATAACATATAAATTGGTTCCAAAAGTTGTATGGAAGTTACACCTTGACTAAATCCATCATAATAAAGGTTTAAGTCTTTGACCATTTTTTTAAAAAAAACATTTTCAGTTAATGGATTTTCAATTTCAATCGCTCCATAATCAGAAACTTGTTTGATAATGTAAGCACCTGTCCATCTAGATCTTAATTTTTCAAGAAAAAGACTAAATTTTGAATTATATAACAGAACTTTCTGAGAAGGTTCAGAAGACTTCTGCATGATATTTCTATCATGAAAATTTTTCATTCTAGACTTAGCAATCTTTACATTTTCAAATGCTTCGTTTCTTAATTCTTCAGATTCTTTAATTTGAAGTTTGCGAGATACTCCAGCTTTGTCCATATCAAAGTTAATCATTTTTTATTGCCCAATATGCTGGATGTTCTAATTCTATAGGCAAGTGACATGGCTTACCAAAAACTAACTGATAAGGAGACATTCCTAAAATAGTTTTATATGCAGTATGATAAGCCCAAAGCGCATCAGTTAATCTTAACGACCAATCTTTACGATCTGGATTCACTATTTTTTTTAAAACATATTTTATCTCCCTATTAGCAAATTCAGCTTGTCCACTCATCTGGGATGATAAGGAGTGGATATTTTATGAAAAATCGAGTATTTTTCATAAGATTTTCAAAAAATTTATTGCAAAAATGTGATCCATTGTCACTGATTATTGCTCGAGAAATTTTAAATCTGAACAAAATATTTTCTTTTAAAAACTTGACCACTATTCTGTGATAATTATTTATATATAGAATTGCATCAACCCATTTAGAGACATAATCATCTGTAACCAAAATGTGCAGATATCCAAAGGATGGAGGAAATGGTCCCATAAAATTGATGCCCCAACAATAAAAAAATTTAATAATTAAAATATGGTTTAAAGGCATCATTTTTTTTTTGAAATATTTCTCTTTCTTTGGCATCTGTCACAATTTAAACAAAAGATATGTATGTCTTTAAAAAGAGTTGGCCAATGAAATCCACAATGAAAAATTTTAGTAGCGGTTTTCTTTGAAGAAAAACGGCCTCCACAAGCTTCAGAGTTACAAAACTGAATTACCTGATCAATTTCATGATTAGGTACACAACATCTTATTATCTTATCTTTACAGTATTTAATTACGTACCTCACTTAGAAACTTGTTTCTATGAGACCAGGTAAAATGAGAAGGAATAGTACCAGTAGCTAACTAATTGGCTATATTCGCATACCATGGTACTTCCGCTATTGCAAAAAGTTGCTCATCTGGAAAAGTTTGTCTAATCGGAATTAGTATCATAATTTAGCCTTGACAAGTGATCTGCTACCACATTTTCAACTACTTTCTTATATTTAACGATAAAATTGAATTCTTGAAGTAACAATATCCAACGTATGAGATGTGGTTTAGAATCTTTCTTAATAAGAAAATATTTTAAAGCTGTATGATCAGTAAATACAAGAATTGAAGATCCAACTAAGTATGAATGAAACTTATCTAAAGCAAACACGACAACAAGTAATTATTTTTTTGTGGTTGGATAATTCATTTGCGCATCATTTTAAAGTTTTGCTTGTATAGTAAACAATATAAGGTTTTTTATCTTTTATTTCACATAACACAACTCCTACTACATAGTCACTTGCATCACACATTAATTTAAAAGATGAAGACCAGTCAGGAGGTTGTATAATTGGTGTCGAAGTAAGCATGTCTTTTAATTTATCAAATGCTAATTGACATGCATTATTCTATTCAAATAATACATCCTGACATAAAATATTACATATAGGTCTAGATATTTTTAATAAATCTTATATAACATCCTGCATGACCTAAAAAAAATCAAAAGTCTTTTACAGTTTTCGGTGGAGGAAGATTGGCTATCAAATCAATTTTTGATTTATCAACTTTAATTCCTTTTTCAGAAAATACATGACCTAAAACAATACCTTGTGTAACTATGAAATGACATTTTTTGCAATTTAAAACAAAGTTTGTTTCTTCACATCGAATAAGAACTTTTTCAAGATTTTCTAGACATAAGTCAAATGAATCACCATTTACCAAGAATCGTCCTTAAAAACTTTTAAATAGCATCCCACCAAATCACTAAAAATACTTAACATGCAACGCTGAAAGGTAGTTGGGGCATTACATAATCCAAAAGACATCATTTTAGAAGAAAAAAGTACCAAAAGGGCATGTATATGTTGTTTTTTCTTGATCATCTATTGAAATTTTAATCTGATTATAACCAGAATATTTATCTAAAAAACAATAATATGTATGGCTAATTATTCTTTCCAAAACTTGATCTAGAAAAAGCAACGAAAAATGATCATTTCTGGTGAGGAAATTTAGCATTCGATAGTCAATACACACACGCCAACTAGTGACTGTATGGGTAGAGACTAATTCATTATTTTTATTCTGTATAACAACAACACCAGACTTTTTAGGGACTACTTGTGTAGGACTGACCAATTTACTATCAGATGTAGGATTGATAAAATTAGCATCTAATAGTTTGAGTACTTTAGCGCGTACTACCTCTTTCAAATGTGGATTTAATATTCTTTGCATTTGGCGAGATGGTTTAGCATCTTCTTCTAAATATATATAATGAGTACATAGAAGTGGGCTTATACCTTTAATATCTGCTATTGCCCATCCAATAACACTTTGATGATTCATTAGAAGTTTTGTCAATTCTTTTTCTTGAATTCCAGATAATTTCGAGGATATTATCACATGATAGATTTCATCTTTCCCTAAAAATACAAATTTTAAATTAGTTGGGAGTGGTTTCAATTCTAATTTAAAAACTTTGATGTTGGATTCTACAGACTTAGGCCACAATTTTTCAAATTTTGGATTCCATTCTGATATATCTTCAGACTCATCATCAGGTATAGACTCTAATGTATATTACTATTTTTCCATACAATCATTTTCAAATAAATTTTGAGTTAATAATTCAACACAATTTACTTCATCTTCTCTAGGTTGTTTTACAATGTTAAAAATATTGAATTCCAAGGTTATGTTTCCAAATGAAAGTTTCATGACTCAATTCCTATAGAATTAATGCATTTGACGTAGCTAGGAATGTTCAACCCAAAATAACAGGTGTGTGTGCAGATGCATGAAATATTTGTTGTGTATTCAAAACAATTAAATCAACTGGAAAATAAAATTGATCAACTTGGACAAGAACATCCTCTTCAATTTCTTGTGGAGTTTTTATTGATCGGTCTGCTAATTGCAATGTAATGTTGGTAGGTTTCACCTCACCTAATCCTAATTGTGTATACGCCAAATATGACATTAAATTGACACTAGCTCCAAGATCAAACAGAGCTTGTTCAATTCTAAAATTTCAAATGATGCATGAAACTGTAGGACTTCTAGATCTTTGTACTTAAGAAAAATATTATGGTGTATGATAGCACTAACTTGTTTAGTTAAGAATGCTTATTTTTTTTGTACATTGATCTTTCTTTTAACTATACAAAGATCTTTCAGAAACTTGGCGTAAGCTGGAACTTGTTTGATTGCGTCCAATAAAGGAATGTTAATCTTTACTTGTTTAAACAGATCTAGAATTTCAAAATGATCTTTCAAAGATGAGGACTTTTTGTCCTTAGAGGAAAAGGTAAGGGAATAGGACACAGATGAACCTCCTCGGTTTGTGGTTCTGGTTGTTTTTCACTTTAAGGTTCAGGTTCAAGTGGTTCATTTACAGGAACTGACTTACGTATTTGTTTTAGAAATCTTGGGTTTAATGGTCTTGTCAATCTCATTACCACTTCTTAGTGTTGTGATTGCTTGTACTTGACTTGGAGAGGATTCAAATGACATAGTATTAGCTTGGCTTTGACTTTGTGGAGGTTTAAGTTGAGATGGGAATTTTTCCTTCACTGACATACTCAAGGACTGGGTTAACTTGGCTAGATGACTCTTGATATCTTCAATACTCTGTGAAGTTTGAGCTTTAAAATTATTAAATGCTTGAGTTGTTTGAGTATTAAAACTAATTTGACTTTGAATAAATTGATTCATAGTATCCTCTAGAGTCCTTTTCTGTGGGTGTTGATAAGGTTGATATTGTTGTTGAGTATGTGGCAGTGCTGGACCTTGTGATTGATTTATAGGTTGTGTATTTTTTCAACTAAAATTTGGATGATTCCTCCATCTTGGATTATAGGTATCTGAATATGGGTTAGGATAAGACTTAGTATAAGTTGGAATAACATTAGATTGTTCAATTAAAACTTCTTTAAATGCTGGTATTGATTGGCACTCAAGTATAACATTTTATTGTTCTTTGTATGGACTAATTATACTTTGATGGAGTTCAAGTGATGATGTTTCAGGTGCTAAAGTAAGGAAAAGGGTCAAGAACAATAAATACAACATTTAAGTGTAACTGCAGCATTTGATCAACAAAGGAAAAATTTGAGGACAATAGGAACGTTCGAACAGTGATCAACGTTCG
>CM042184.1:22361026-22374751 GCA_023539305.1 Ilex asprella
AATAAGCAATGTATACAACATGAACCATTTTAAACCCAATTCACACAATCCATGACAATTATATCCAAAGCGTATAATTTTCATAATTCTCAATGCCAATAAACAAGCATGTATTTATCAACATTATCCATATTCATATCCAAGCATGTTATCTCTTATTAAGCAAATAACACACTTCATAATCATGACATTATGTAAACACAAAACATGCCTATAATTCACATAATTTCGAGAAATTACTTCAAGTAATTTCTACATACCCACTTCACCAAGGTAAGGTTTGAACACACTACATGTCCATATAACACAAATTCTCAAGGCATTTTCCCAAATAAATTACCACATTTTCTTAATTCCAAGTTAGGAATTTACCGTAATCTATTTCCATTCTCATTTTCCTACCCATTTCATTTCATTTCCTTTCAATAGGTAAGTTATACAGACATCTATCAACCTACCCATTTCATTTAACATTCTAGGTTGTGAATACCACCTAAATAGGAGAATTCCCTACCTCTTGTAGCATGAGGAATGTCCATAGAAGCTCCAAGGGACAAACCCAACTCCAATCCAAGCTCTCCCAAGGAATTTTGGTTTTCCACCTTCGGTGAAAGCCCTCCTTTTTGGTGTGTACGTGTAGCCCTCGTCGTTGAGATCGACTTTCCCTCTTGGCTCGCACGGATCTGAGCTCTCTAGCTCCGTAGATCGTAGAGAGAAGTTAGAGCTTCCCTTTTTTTTCCCTCTCTTCTCTATCGGCTAGAAATGGCTGAACAAAATGGGGGAAAATCTGATTTTTCCCCCTATTTATAATTTAGAACACTTGGCCCATATTGCGCCACAAGTCCATTTTAATCCGGGTACGTTTCCATACCGAAACGATTAAATTTCGCTTTGGTTCAAGTTCAAAATATTTTTAATTTATCTTAACCTCATTTATTTTAAAAACCTCATAATTTTTTCAAAAATTCCGTATTTGAGTCTACCGGGGCTCGATCGCTTCGTAAAACACGAAAAACCCAACTATCTCAGAATTCGATGAAAATTTACATGGTCTCCAGATTTCGCGAGACGATTCCAACAGTGAGGTCCATTTTGTCATTTGAGTTTTAGAAAATTTTAGGTTTACAACCCGAACTATTTTAAAAATTTACCGTTTTTTCCTTTATTCTTAACAATTTAAATTTACCCGGGTTTTTACACCTTTTCTATGGTAATATAATTAATTTGGGCTTTATTGAGAGTTTTGCTAGCTTAGTATATTCCAGAAGGTCTATTATCCTCCCTTTGACTGAGCAATGTGCCAACCATGTAATCACTTTCGTCGCACATAAGATCAAAAGGTAAATCCCACTTGGGTGGTCGCATAATCGGAGGTTGGTAAGCATACTTTTGAGTTTTATAAAAGATACCTCACAACTATCCGATCACTCGAATGGGGCATCTTTAGACAATAAATTGGTACAAGGTTGGGCCAATGCACTACAATTTTTAATGAATCGAAGGTAAAAGCCTACATGACCCAGAAACGACATGATATCCTTGACGACTCTTGGCATAGGGAGGTTGCAGATGGCCTCCACCTTTGATTTGTCAAATTTGGTTCTTTTAGCTGTGATAATATGTCCGAGAACAATTCCTTTTGTCACCATGAAGTGGCACTTTTTCCAATTCAAGACTAAACTCTTCTCTTCGCATCTCTTAAGAACTTTTTCTAAATTCTCCAAGCATCCACTGAAAGAATCCCCAAAGACTGAGAAGCCATCTATAAACACCTCAACACATCTTCTCCACTATATCACTAAAGATTCCCATCATGCAACGTTGAAAGATTCTAGGGGCATTACATAGCCAAAAAGCATGCGACGGTAAGGAAAGGTACCGTAGGGACTATTGAAGGTGGTCTTCTCCCGGTCTTCCAATGCAATCTTGATTTGATTATAGCTAGAGTATCCATCTAAGAATCAATATAATAGATGCCTCGCTACTCATTACAACACCTGGTCGAGGAATAACATTGGAAACTGGTGTTTTCTTGTGCACAGGTTGAGCTTCTGGTAATCAATACAAACTCTCCAACCTGTGATAACCCTCATTGGAATAAGCTCATTCTCTAAAACTGTGACTCTCAACTACTTGGGTACTACTTGCGTGGGGCTAACCCACTTACTATCAGCAATCGAAAAAATGATGCATACGTCAAGTAATTTTAGAACCTTGTCCTTCACCACTTCTTTCAAGATTGGGTTCAACCTTCTTTGTGGTTGTTGAGGTATTTTGGAGTCCTCTTTAAGATAAATTTAGTGTGTGCCATTGAGGGAGGCTTATCCCTTTGATGTCAGCAATTATGCAACCAATCGCCCCTTATGCCTCCTCAACACTTTTAAGAGATCTTCCTCCTGCTTTGCTTGTCCTGCCCAAGACATGCTTACTTCAAATGGGATGGTAGTGGCTTCAATTATAATATGGTTTTTTCTCATTTGATGGAAAAAACTTCTTGTCTTGGTGTGGGAGCTTCTCGAATGTAGGGATCCACTTTTCTACCCCTTTCAAACTTTGTAATTCCTCTTGCCAATTAACTTCCTATGTATCAACATTCTCCTCTTCTTACAACTTTAGCATGTCCAAAAGTTCCAAGTGTTCTTCCACCAAGGTGCCAATTCTATTGACTTCATGCACCTCTTCCTTATCATCTGGTTGCTTGGACAAGTTGAACACGTTGAGGTCCATAGTCATGTTCCCAAATGTAAGCTTCGTGAGACTATTCCTTCAATTAATCATTGCATTTGATGTGGCAAGAAAAAATCTACCAAGTATTATAGGGATTTAGGAGTTAAGATTTGCAACCGGGTGAGTGTCAAGCACAATAAAATCAACATGAAAGTAAAATTTATCGTCTTGCACTAAAACATCCTCAACTACTCCCCTCGGTGTTCAGACATTGTTGTCTACCAGTTGAAGCGTGATTATAGTAGGCTTCAATTCTTTGATTTGGAGTTGTTGATACATGTTTGGTGAAACCGTTGATATTTTTCCTAATCTCCTCACACCACCCTTAAATGTGTGTATGGTGTATATGTGAAGGGAGTGTCACTCTCCCTCGAATGATGTGAAAAATGGGGGCAACAGAATAGTGGTGGAATGAAATGAAATGAACAAGAGTGCTCCTCAAGCGCAATGAGTCTTTTGAGCGTTGTGTTTAACTTGGAATGAGTATTCCAGCGTCATCATCTCATGGAAGGAAAGTTCAAGTGTGGTGAAGGTGATTTTGTTGAAAAAAAAATGTAAAATCTTTTAGTTTGTTTTGGTGAGTGAAGTTTGTAAATAAAAATGAAAGAAAACAAGTGTTGGCTAATCCAAGAGGTTTATTACAATGGGAATCCCAAATCAACTTGAAACCTTCCTCCAAGGGTTTATAGATGAACGATAGATTCACGGGAAGCTAGGGACAAGAAAGAGATGATTCAAGCATAAACCGTTACAAGTCTGCGAAATATCTGACTTGATCCGAAGTGTGTACACCCAAGTGCAGGTAGGCAAGTTGTAGTAATAATCTGGTTTGAGTCCGGAGTCGAATCCACAAGGAACTAACAAGACATGGAACTGTTGTTGTAACCTTTGGGATTTAAAGTTATGAGCTTTAGAGATTTTTCTGGATTGAATATGAACTTTTTTCCAAGAAATTTTTCTAGACAAAATATAAGATAAGTTCAAATTAAAAAGAAAGTCACTCTTTAGTTCTGGACATGAAGTTTATTATCCGGTTTATTATATTTATGTTTGATAACTTAATTAACTCCAGTGTCAACAACAAGTTAATCGGAAGATAAAGATGGACTGTGAGAATTAAGCACATGATTTTGATGCCTTTCTAGAAGTTTACAAGCAAGTGTTTCTACAAGATATCCAATCATGACATTAATATTCCATTCCTTAAATGAAGTACGATAAAGGGGAGGATTGAAGGGTAGCCATGAGGGTCTAGTCAGGGTACTTGCCTTGAAACGAAAGATATTACTATGCAAGAGTCATCTGTGTCATAGAAATAACCACGATTATACAAATTACCTTAGGTTTGCTAGATGCAATCAATCATCCAATAAGCAAGGGGATATAAACGTTAAGCATTAGAATAAAGCACAAATATAACATCCGGATAATTTATACATGCCCTTCACCTCTTACTAAAAACTGAATGAGAAACTGCTCACTCTTCATGGCTTTGAGAAAGCTAGAAAAGTGAGTGATTCTCATCCCTCCAAGTAGAGAACTTACAAAATTAAAGACAACAAACAAGGAGCCGATCTTCAACAAAAAAAGAGTGAATCACATTCCACCCTTCACGGCTTTGGCAAAACTCTCAAAAGTGGAACAATTTCACTCCTCTAAGAAAGAAGGATGCTCAAGCAATGGAAGTGAAAGAAGCTAACAAATGGAAGTGGAAGAAAGCTAGTTACTTTTAGAGGTTTCCACCACAATTAAAAGATAAGTGTTCGAATGTCAACTCCTAGTCTATAAAAGCCAGGTTCGTCTTTCCCAGTTCAAAAATGCTCAAAACCCTTGAAAACCTCCAAACCTTAGGTTGACCCTTCACTATCCAAGCCTCAAAACCCCTTCCATTTCTAATTTTCACCCAAAATCTAGCCACCCAAACACATTCCTCCCCATTTCATACCCTTTACACCAAGAAAATCAAGATTTTCAAACCCTAAAACCCCCAAAATTGAGAAACCATGCCTCCAAGAATAAAGTTTACCATCAAGTGCAAAGTGATCAATCAAGAGCAAAAAATGGTGGAAGAAGTAATTTAGGAAAGGGAGGGGATGCCCATAGTGCGAAGATATGATCAAACTCGTTTCCCCAACGCCCTCAAAGCAGATAAGTATGGGAACTTTTACCAAAATCAAGTCTTAGCATGTGAATAAATTGTGATATTGACTTATTTTGCTGAGTTAGCAATTTTTTAGGACATAGAGAAAAGGGGGTGGATGTTGTACTTGGGAAATAGTGGAGAGGCTATGATTGACTTGGTGTGGGAGTTCTACTTCAACGTTGAGATCATCAATGGGGTGATTAAGACTTATGTGATGGGGACTAACATTGACATAAATGGAGATTATATAGGAGAGATGAGGCAAGAGGTACCACGAGTACCGAGGCCTACCTACCCCCAAGGAAAAGCGTGGCAATGGATGTAGTTAGGGTGGAGCTAACAGGGTTGGCCACTTTTTCATGGATAGGGCGGAGATTTTTTCAGCAAGGGGAGTTGACCATTAATTATAAAATGTTGAATTTGATTATGGTCTCGACCTTCGCCCCATAGGACGCAAGAACGAGGTCCTTCCCAAGGCAGCCTGATTAGTATACACACTTGGGAAGGGCCACAACATAGACCTGCCCTCGTTGATTTTGACAGAGATGATGAAGGGATGTGATGTGAAGAGGAGCTCACTCCCTTTTGGCACCCTTGTGACAGAGATATACACAGACCACGAGGTTCGAGTGAGGCCTGAGATGATGATACAGAAGCTAATGGGGCCACTAAACAAGGCTACCTTTTGAAAGTGCCAAGCTCATAGTGAAGGCCCGACGACTAGACATGAGAAGCCCCATGCTCGAGGCACCGATGAGGTGGAGGATGTGCTAGACAACGAGGAGGAGAGAGT
Organism: Ilex asprella; assembly: GCA_023539305.1. Lineage (NCBI taxonomy): Eukaryota > Viridiplantae > Streptophyta > Magnoliopsida > Aquifoliales > Aquifoliaceae > Ilex > Ilex asprella. The sequence goes on from CM042184.1 coordinate 22,366,690, forward strand.
GCTAGAGGCTAAGATAGCCAGCAACAGACTGAGGAAGAGGCAGGGCCCAGTACCAGTACTTGCACCAGCAATAACACCCAATGCTCACTTCGGAGATCATGCTTAACATCAAAGCTAACCAGGATGAGATTCTTCGCCTTTTGAAGGGTAGAACTGCTGGAGTAGGCCAAGAGTGGGAGCGAGATTTTTATTCTTGAGTGTAGTTGTGTGTTTATTACTTCTTTTATGGATGGTTTGAATCCTTTGTTTTTGTGCTAAACTATCATATTTTGTGAAATGAATGGTTAAGTTTTATCACTTTTATCTTTTTAAATGCATGTGTCAAATTAGAATTATATAGTTATTAGTTAATGAATGATGGAACAAATGTGGATTCTGAGACTGCTTGTAAAAATGACTAATCAAATGATCAGTTTGACACATAACTTAGCAATCTAGACTTACCACCACAGATCCTTGAAAAATGGTATTTTCTCTATGGTTAAAATGTCAAATGTACATTGGTATTTGTTATTCTTAAAGTACAAGATGATCAAACTCAAAAAAGGAATTGATATATAACTGACTGCTTCATGAAAACCATTGTAGTATTCCCTAGCCTCCGGATATCACCCTCAAAATTTTATATAGCTTATGTGTGAAAGGGAGTGTCACTCTCCCACGGAATGATGTCGAGAGAAATAGGCAACGGAATGGTGTGAATGAAATGTATGAAATGGAGAATATGTGAGTGAACAAAAGTGCTCCCTAAGCGCAAGGAGTCTTTTGAGTATTGTGTTTTACTTGGAAAGTATTCCAAGGTATTCTCCTCAGGGAAGGAAAGTTCAAGTGTGGTGAAGGTGATTTTGTCAAAAAGATAAAGTGTAAAATCTTTTAAGTTTGTTTTGGTGGGTGAAGTTTGTGAATGAAAATGCAAGAAAATAAGTGCTGGTTAATCCAAAGAGGTCATTCCAATGGGAATCCCAACTCAACTTGAAGCCTTCCTCCAATGATGCATAGATGAATGATTGATTCGTGGGAAGCTAGGGATGAAATGATGAGGATCCAAGTATAAACTTTGACCAGGCCTACGGAATATCAAAGACTCGCCACCACATCCATTCTTAACCCAGTCAAACCGAACTACTGTACACCGAGTGGAGGAAAGAAGAAGAGTTGAAATAGAATCCTCAAGGGGAGGTCTCTCTTGGATTGGCCAACTTAAATTCTAACTACTCATAATAAAAGACAAGACATGCATAATGTAAAGAGACATAATGAAGAAATGAAGATTGAAACTTAACTTAAAGCAAGGAAACTTAAACTAAGAAGAAAAATATTCAATACCCAACTTAAAGCTTAAAATGAAGAAAACTTAGCATAACTATAGGTTGTCTAACCAATCGGTTTTTCTCGTCCAGCCCCCACATGCAACAAAAGATCAAAAATTGAAATTAAACACAAACAAAAATGTATACAAGGACAACATACCTCAACCCATGAAGAAGATCACGGGACTTACCTCCGTCGTCTGGAAATCACCTCCTTAGTTTGACACTTGTCCTCCCCGGTAACGGCGCAAAAACTAATTGTTAGAAAAACCTTGTTGTTTCCTAACCCCTAAATACTATCCCTTAGCATGTGAAATGTATGGTTCGAAGGGGAGTGTCACTCTCCCTTGGGATAGTGTCAAAAAAAAAGGGCAAGGGGAAAGAAAAATGTGACGGTGTAAATAAGATATGCCATGAATAAAAGTGCTCCCCATTCACAAGGAGACTTCCGTGGGTCGTGTTTTAGTTGGTGGTATTCCAAGGTCGTTTCCATGGGGAAGGAAGTAAACCGAGGAGAAGGTGATTTTGAATAAAAAAAGTGTAAAATCTTAGTTCTTTAAAGTTGTTTGGTGAAGATGAAATGAGAAACAAATGTTGGCAAATCCAAGAGATCACTCTAATGGTGATACCATCTCAACTCGAATCCCTCCTCCAATAGAGCACGAATGAACGATTGATTCGTGAGAAGCTAGGGATAAGATGGGTGAGTATCTAAGCATAAACCGTGACTCAGCCTGCGGAATATCAATGGCTCGCCAACTTATCCACCCTCAACTCAGTCAAACTGAACCTTTGAACTCTGAAAGGAGGGAGGAGAATGAGTTGAAATAGTATACCCAAATGGAGGTTCCCCTTAGCTTTGCCAACTAGAAGGTTTAGCTACTCATGCTCGAAATGAAATTAACTATGTAATGAGAGTGCATTCAAAGATATGAAGTTCTAGAGTACTAAATACAAGAAATCATAAACTCAAGTGAAAGAAACGAAAACCCATTTTATATCTAAGAAAATGAAGAACTTTGGTGCATTAATGGTAAAAGCTTAAAGGGGGCGTTAAACTTGCATTGCCTTTGAAGGAAAATAACATTCATGACATTCAATGAAGTTCTCAAGATTCATACCAGAGATTACAATACAATGTATTGCGAGCAATGTAAAAATCTTGAATTTCTCTCACTAAAACACTATTCATTATCTTATACACTGCTTTTTTCTCCATTCTCCCCTATAATGTGTAGAATAATCAACCACGGAGAGCTCTCCTCCAAAAAAACGTGCATGGAGTCTCCTGTAACACTTTGAAGTGATTCCCAGCATAGGAGCATGAATTAAGGTGGGCTGGTATAGGCTGTGCAGGCCTTGTCTCTATATCCAGCAGCTTCTCTCTCCTCTCTCCTCTCTCCTCTCTCCACATTTGTGATATATGCTCCCAAAGTCCAAGAGGATGTTAATGAGAGGATATTTTGTATGTGCTAAACTTGTCAAAGGAGCATGGGAGATCAGTTAGTGGGACTGTCAAGGTAGCAGAGCAGTTGATGCAGAATCTGGACATGTTAGGCATAGCGTACGGGTACGTGTATCGATACGTCAAACTCCAGTAGGGTAAGCATACTGGTACACGTACTGGTACAATTTACTCTATTAGCCTCAACGTATCAGTACGGTTTGGTTACTTTTCTAATTTTCTACTTTCCTCTTCTCTTGAGCAATCCACAAGATATCTTTTCATCCATATTCATCTCAAGTGGTATGGAAAGGCCTTAAGAAGCCAAATTTAGCCCTTTTTAACTACAAACACAAAATGTCATCGTTAAGAATTCCACTAACATAACTCCTACCATTTAATCTCCAAAAGCTGTAAAAATTGAGATGATTAGAACAGAAAAATATGCAAAATTTTGGGCTAATCACTGAGACATGGTGTGTTGCAGTCAAGAAGGAAGACCCAGAAGTACTTGAGTACAATGTTTGAATGCCAACTCACGTTTGAACGTCTCTCTGATTTGATTGAAGACCAGACCACTGCATAGAGTGTGGAAATGAACTTCTTAGAAAGATCGCAGGCCAATTGAAAGAAGACCAAAGGGCACTTAAGTGTGGAAGGCAAACCCAATCTGGCGTTTGAATGCCCATAAAGAAAAGGTAGAAGACACGTTCGAACGACAAGAGGCGTTTGAACGTCCATTAAGCAAAATAGAAACTAACGTTCGAACGTACTCGACATACTACCTACAAAGTTGTTGGTTTTCACTTGGACTTGGAAGATATACACTATTCATCCATTGTCTCTTATCTCCCCCTCCCCTTCCTTGCCTATAAATACCCCCATTAGGGGAGCTTCAGGTGTGCAATTTTTCTCTTGTAAAATAGGAAGCTAGAGCTTGGTTGTAGGCTTAGACTACACCTAGAACTAGTAAGGAGTTTGTTTGGAGGCTTAGATTCCCACTCATTTTGATTAATCTTAGATGTATGCTATATTTGCTTGTATTACATCTTTTGGCTGAGGAAACAACCTTCCATTTGTTGGTTGAGGAAGCAACCATCCAGTTGTTGGTTGAGGAAGCAACCCTTCTCTTGTTGGTAGAGGAAGCAACCCTCCACTTTTTGGTTGAGGAAGTCAACTTCCGAAAATAACTAGCTTTCTTTTACTTTCATTATTCATATCTTTCATGTCCATTACTTGAGCTTCCTTCTTTCTTAGAGGAGTGAAACTCTTCCACTTTTCTAGAGCTTTACCAAAGCCATGAAGGGTGGAGCGTGATTCACTCATTCTTCGTTGAAGATTGACTCCTTGTTTATTGTTCTTTTATTTTGTAAGTCCTCTACTAGGAGGGATGAGCATCACTCACTTTTCTAGTTTTACCAAAGTCATAAAGAGTGAATAGTTTCTCATTCACTCATTAGTAAGAGGTAAAGGGCATGTATCTAATATCCAGAAGTTATATTTGTGCATTGTTCTTATGCTTAATGTTTTATATCCCCTTGTTTATTGAATGATTGACTGCATCTAGCAAAGTTAAGGTAGTTTGTATAATCGTGGATCTTTCTATGACACAAATGACTCTTGCACAGAAAGACTCATCCTTTTAAGGCAAGTACTCCTGCTAGATCTTCATGACTTACCTTCAATCCTCCCCATTATTGTGCTTCATTTAAAGAATGGAATATTAATGCCATGGTTGGATGTCTTGTAGACACCCTTGCTTACTTGTAAATGGGTTAAGTGTCAGCATAGACAATTCTTGTAAACTTCTAAAAAGACATCGGAACCACGTTCTTAATTCTATCAGTCCATTTTTATCTTCCGATTAACTTGCTGTTGACATGGGAGTTACTTGAGTTATCAAGCATCAACATAATAAATTGGATGATTAACTACATGTCCAGATCCTCGAACTAAAGGGTGACTTTCGTTATATTTGAGTTTATCTTATATTTTGTCTAGAAACTTGTACTGGAAAGAATCTTACATTTTGTCCTGCAAAACTCCCTAAAACTCATAACTCCAAATCTCAAAGGTTACAATAAATTGGTCTCTGCCACCGCCTACTTCGAAACACTGACACATAGCTCCCTGTGGATTTGACTCCGGACTCAAACCGGATTATTACAACAGCTTGACTGCCTGCACTTGAGTGTGCACATTTAGGATCAAGCCAAGTTTTTGGCGCCCGGGGAGCCAATAAAAGGTGCTTTATGGTAAAAAGTAAAAACCCCTTTCCTTTTGGTATATACTCTTTGGTTTACTGTGAATAATTTTGTTTTGTCTTTCATTCATTTTATGTATGAGGACGCTCCTCATTATCAAAATTTTCTGGCAAAATCTTTAGGGTCTGTGAATCAGCCTTAACCAAATTCTTCTAGATCAGTAGCAGACTCTTGTGAGAGTAATATGGCAAATAATGACAAATGGAGAAGCCCATATGGAGGAGGGGGAGTGTCTAACAATAAAACTTTGAGGGATTATTTAAATCCCACAAGAAATAGTGTCCCCTCTTGTTTTTTATTTCCCTTACATCAAACCAATACATGATTAGTACTTAAAAGTAATATTTCACTATGCCTTTTTTGGACTAATTGTGCTTTGATAGAGTTTAAGTGATGTCATTTCAGGTCCTAAAGTGAACAAGGGTTCAAGAACAACAAATATCACATTTGATTGTAACGCCAGTGCATCATGGAACAAAATTAGAAAAGCAGGGACCAAGGCAGTAACGTTCGAACACCAATCAACTTCGAACGTTACCTTACATCATGAGAAAATCAGACTGTTGAGACATGACATGTTGCAACTAGGAAATCAGACCCAAAGCTAAGAAGGAAGAGCCTAAAGAACTTGAGTTCCACGTTCAAATGCCAGTATATGTTCGAACATCCCCTAGAATCAGTTGAAGATTAGAATGATGCATGAAGTATGGAAATGAGTTTTTACTGAAGAACATAGGGCACTTGAGTGAGAAGGTTCGAACACCAGTCAACGTTCGAATGCCATATAATGATCAAACGCCCCTACAACAAAGATAGAAGACACATTCAAACGCCATACAATGTTCAAACGCCCAAAAAACAAAACAGAGACAATGTTCAAATGCCACATAATGTTCAAACATCTTTCACATACTGACTGAAGAGTAGTTGGCTTTTCACTTTGACTGGGGCAGCAAACACTATTTATCCTCTCTTATCTTCACCCTTCTACTTCCTTGCCTATAAATACTCCCATTGTGGGTGAGGTTTGTCTGTTTTTTTAGAGAGAAAAGTTTGGCACTAGACCAACATCTCTTCACTTGTACTATGATTATATGAAGATTTTCTTACTTGCATTTACTTTTGCACTTGTTATACAAACCATGATGGAGTCTTGTACTCCCCATATAGTTAGACATCTAGTCTTTTATTTACTTAGTTTTTACTTTCATGTTGTTGCAACTATGAGGGAGGCTTAGACTCCCCTTGTAGACGTACTTGCTCTTATTTATATGTATCAAGAGAGATAACTCATCTTTTGGTTGTGGTGGAAACCCTCTAAAAGTAACTAGCTTTCTTCTATTTTCATTTGTTAGCTTCTTTCACTTCCATTGCTTGAGCATCCTTCTTTCTTAGAGGAATGAAACTTTTCCACTTTTCAAGAGCTTTGCCAAAGCCATGAAGGGTGGAACTTGATTCACTCATTCTTCGTTGAAGATTGGCTCCTTGGTTGTTGTTCTTTTATTTTGTATGTTCTCTGCTTGGAGGGATGAGCATCACTCACTTTTCTAGTTTTACCAAAGCCATGAAGAGTGAGTAATTTCTCATTCACTCTTTAGTAAGAGGTGAAGGGTATGTATAAATTATCCGGAAGTTATATTTGTGCTTTGTTCTAATGCTTAATGTTTGTATCCCCTTGCTTATTAGATAGTTGATTGCATCTAGGAAAGCTAAGGTACTTTGTATAAGCATAGTTCTTTCTATGACACGGATGACTCTTGCATAAAAAGAATCATCGTTTCAAGGCAAGTACCCTGGCTAGATCTTCATGACTACCCTTCAATCCTCCCCATTATTTTGCTTCATTTAAAGAATGTAATATTAATGTCATGGTTGGATGTCTTGCAGAAACACTTGCTTGTTTGTAGACGGGTTAAGTCTCGACATAGACAATTCTGGTAAACTTCTAGAAAGACATCGGAACTATGTTCTTAGTTCTCACAGTTCATCTTTATCTTCCGACTAACTTTTCGTTTGCACGGGAGTTAGTTGAGTCATCAAGCATTAATATAATAAACCGAATAATGAACTGCATGCCCAAATCCTTGAATTAAAGAGTGACTTTCTTTTTATTTGAACTTGTCTTATGTTTTGTCTAGAAAACTTTCTTGGAAAGAATCTTATAATTAATCCAAGAAAAACCCCCTAAATTTCACAACCCTAAATCACAAAGATTACAACCAATTGGTCTCCACTACTGCTTATTTTGAAACACCAACACAAAGTTCCCTGTGGATTCGACTCCGAACTCAAACCAAATTATTACTGCAACTTGACCACTTGCACTTGTGTGTACACACTTTGGATCAAGTCAAGTTTTTTACGCCGTAGCCAGGGAGCTATCGAAGGTGTTTTAAGGTAAAAGGTGAAAAGACCTTTTCTCTTTGTGTATACTCATTGATTTAGTGTGAATAATTTTGTCTTGTTTTATTTTTATTTTATGTCTAAGGACGCTCCTCACTATCAAAGTTTGCCGGTAGAATCTTCTGGGTCTGTGAATCAGCTTGAACCAAATTCACCTAGATCAGTAGCGGACTCTTTTGAGAGTATTACGCCAAATAATGACAAAAACAGAGAAGTCCTTATTGAGGAGGGAGAAGTGTCCAACATTCCAACCTTGAAGGATTACTTAAATCCCACAAGAAATAGTGTCCCCTCTTGTTTTGTACCCCTGAAAAAGCACCCCCTTTACTGTAAAGCCGGGGACTATGCAGTTGTTACCTGTTTTTCGTGGATTGGATACAAAAAATCCATACCTGCATGTGAAAGATTTCGAGGAAGTGTGTGTAACATTTCAAGAAAATTTTGAACTAGTGATTGATTGAAATACCTAACCTTTTCCTAACCCCTTAAGTACTATCCCTCAAACTAGGCAATGTATGAGCGAGGGGAAGGATTTCTTCCCCTTGGGATAGTGTCAAAAGAAAGGGCAAGAGGGAAAGAAAAAGGGATGGTGTAAATATGATGCTTGAATGCACAAAAATGCTCCCCAATCGAAAGGAGAC
>CM042184.1:22377447-22392699 GCA_023539305.1 Ilex asprella
ATCAACTGGAAAGTAAAAATTGTCAACTTGGACAAGCACATCTTCCAATACTCCCCTTGGTGTGCGTATGCTCCGATCCGCCAGTTGAAGTGTAACTGAGGTGGGCTTCAACTCTTCAAGCTTGAGTTGTTGGTACACTGAGTAAGGAAGAAGATTGATGCTCGCCCCCAAGTCAAGCAATGCTTGCTCAACCCGACAATTCCAGATGGTGATGGCAATTGTTGGACAACCGGGATCCTTGAATTTTAGAGGAGTGTTGGTCCTTAATATAGAGCTCACTTGTTCGGTGAGAAATGCCTTCTTCCGGACATTCAACTTCCTTTTCACCGTGCATAGGTCCTTCAATATTTTGGCATATGATGGAATTTGCTTGATGGCATCCAGGAGCGGGATGTTGATTTTTACCTGCTTAAACAAATCCAAAATGTCAGAATAATTAGCCACCTTGACAGGTGGCTTCAACCGATGGGAAAAAGGGGCAGGCATAGAAGGAAAGTATAAACCATCATCAATCACATGTTCCTTATCAACCCCATCTCTTTCACTCTTTTCACTCGACTCACCCTTGTCGACCACACTTTCTTTGTCTCACTTTCTTTGGCCTCCCCCTCAATTTCTTTTTCTTTTGGCAATGCAGCCTTTGGTATCAACTTTGGCACCACCATCTTTTCAATTTGTTTACCACTCCTAAGTGTGGTGACAGCTTTGAGTTGCTCACAACTCTCCTGGGACGTCTCGGCCAACTCAACCACATGTTGGCCTTTAGGGTTCTCTTGAGGTTGAGCGGAGAACTTTCCCCTCTCTTGTTGAGACAACCCAAAGTGATTGGTGATCTTTGTGAGTTGGGTTGTCATTTCTTTGAGAGTTGCTGCTGTTTGATTATTGATGGTGGTTTGGCTTTGGATAAAGTTGTAAACCACATCCTCCAAGTTCCTTTTATGGGGTGGTTGGTAGTTGGAAGAGCTCGATGGGCCTTGTTGGGAGAAATTTTGTGGGTTTGGACCTTGAGAGAAATTATGTGGGGGAGGATTGGATTGGCACCCTTGAGGATTGGACCGTGGGTATTGAGAGCTAGAAGCTTGCCCTTGGCCTTGGGATTGGAATTTGCCTTGCCTAGGAGGTGCGGGAGGTGTATATGTGTTTGGGCCATAGGGGAAGGGGTTCTCATTCCTCCAACTGAAATTGGGGTGATCACGATACCCTGAATTGTAATTGTTGGAGTTTTGAGGAAATGATTGCATCGGTTGGTTGAAAGCGTTGACCTGTTCATGGTATGTCTCTTTAAGTGTCGGAATGCTCAGACACTCCGACGTGGAATGATCGACACCCCCACAAATAAAACAAGCCTCCTCGGCTCTTGACACACGAGAGACACCTCGTCTCCTCTCCACCTCAAGACTATCCACTTTCCTAGACAATTTAGAAATTTGAGAAAGTAGATCCTCACGGTCTTTTAAGTCATACATCCCTCCCCGCTGTGATTGACTACTACCCGGCATTGTCCTAGGTATGTCATCCGAATCCTGAACACCCCAAGATTGTGCCTTTTCAGCGAGGGTACCAAAATAGTCTAGGGCCTCGTCAGGATCTTTGTTCAAAAATTCACCATTACACATCATGTCAATGAATTGTCTATGGTTTGATGTGATTCCTTCGTAGAAGAAAGTCACCAATTGACATGATTTAAAACCATGATGTGGTATGGATTGAATTAGATCCTTATAACGATCCCAACATTTATAAAACTACTCATTGGGTTTTTTAGAAAAATTTTGGATTTCTTTCTTTAAAGAAGTGGTTCTATGAACCGAAAATTTTTTTTTCAAGAAAGATGAGACTATTTTTTCCCAAGATAACATGGTCTGGCTTGGCATGGAATCAAGCCAAATTCTTGCCTTACCGTCCATGGAAAAAGGGAACAATTTCATCCTAGCAATCTCCTCCATGTTGTAATTTGGGATAAAGGTTGCAACGATTTCCTCATAAGACCTTATGTGGATATACGGGTTTTGATTCTTAGTCCCCTGAAATTTAGGAAGTAATTGCAACATCCATGGTTTTAACACAAAAAGGTAATGTTGGACAGGGAGAAGGATGCATGATGGTGTGATGCTACGAGTTGGTTGGAAGAACTCTTGCATGGTTCTTGCCTCAAAATCAAGTGGGATGTTCCCTTCATTCCTAGGTGGTGGGTGCAAATGCACTTGTTGGTTGGGCATTCTAGGTGGTTGCACTCCCCCACCACCTTGCATATTCGGGTTAATCCCCACATTGTCAAATTGATCGGGAGGGGGATAGTGTATTCTTGGGTCAGGCACCCTATGTTCGGGCAATCCCCCACCCCTTTGGTCATTTAGGTTTGCACCGACATTGTCAACATTCTCACCCCCTTGCATGTTTGGGTTGACACCCATATTTTCAAAATTGTCACCCGCATTCTCGGGTGGGTCTTGGTTGATGTTCATGTTGGGGCCTAAGGGTTGTCTAACTAATAGGTGATGATCGTCCCTTCCCCACATGCAACAAAACTATACACAAATGAAATTATAGACAACAAAAATTATGTGCACGAAACAATGTACCTCAGCCCGTGATGAAGATCACGGGACTTACCTCCGTTGTTCAGAAATCACCCTCTTGGTTTGACACTTGTCTTCCCCGGCAACGGCGCCAAAAATGATTGATTGAAATACCTAACCTTTTTCTAACCCCTTAAGTACTATCCCTCAAACTATGCAATGTATGAGCGAGGGGAAGGATTTCTTCCCCTTGGGATAGTGTCAAAAGAAAGGGCAAGAGGGAAAAGAAAAGGGATGGTGTAAATATGATGTTTGAATGCACAAAAATGCTCCCCAATCGAAAGGAGACTTTCGTGGTCGTGTTTTACTTGGAAAGTATTCCAAGGTCGATTCCACAGAGAAGGAAGTAAACCAAATGTGAGAGTGATTTAGTGACAAATGAAAGTGTAAAATCTTTGTTCTTTGAAGTTGGTTAGTGAAATGTGTGCTAATGAAGATGTAATGGGAAACAAGTGTTGGCAAGTCCAAGAGGTTACTCCAGTGGGTATGCCACCTCAACTCAACCCACTCCTCCTATTGAGCATGAATGAATGTTTGATTCACGGAAAGTCGGGAATGATATCGGCGAGTATCTAAGCATAAACCGTGGCTAGACCTATGGTTTATCAAAGTCTCATCGAATCATCCACCTTCAATCCGGTCAAAACAAACCATTTGACTCTAAAGGGAGGGTGGAGAAAGAGTTGAAATGGTGTGCCCAAAGGGAGATCCCCCTTGGTCTTGCCAACTAGAAGATTTAGCTATTCATACTTGAAATGAGAATGACTATGCAATGAAAGTGCATTATAATGAAATGAAGGTCTAGAGTAACTAAATGGAATAACTCACAAGCTAAGTTTGAAAGGGATGAAAACCCATTTTTGAATCTATGAAAAATGAAGGACTTGAGAACATTAATGGTAAAGTATTGAGAAGAGCATTAAACTAAGAACCAACATAAATGAACTAGCATTAAGGACATTAAGTGAAGTTCTCAAGATCCTTATAGGTGAATACAGGCCAATGCAATGAAAAATAAGTGATAATCACAACTTTCTCTCTTTAGAATCTACTATTCATCATCTTCTACGCTTGGAGCCTCTCTCTCTCTATAACTATGGTCATATATTTTTCTCATGCCCACCACCTGGAGAACATCCTCTTTCAAAAACGTGCAGAGGGGGCAAAAGGGGTAGCCTGGAGATGTGATCTCCATCCTAGGCTGCTGCAGCATGGTCTTCACAGGTGGTTGCAGAGCTGTCTACACACCCAGCAAATCCCATCTTCTCCCAGCAAATCCCATCTTCTCTCATTTCATTGAATGTCATAGCTCTAAAGTCCAAGGGCAGGTGTACAGTGTTGTGGGCATGTCAGAAGAGTGGGGGAGAAGTGCTGGTGGGACCCTCAACGCAGGAAGTTTGAGTAGCAGAAGGAGGAGCAGAACGACAGACTCTACCGGTAGGGTTTACTCCAGTAGCTTAACCCTACTGGTAGAGTCTACCGGTAGGTTACTCTACCGATAGGGTCTACCGGTTCTGCTGTATCATTTTCCTGTTTCTGATTTCCTGATTTCTTCACTCTAAAGCTCACCACAAGCCATCATTTCACCTCCAATCATCACAAGCAACTTAGGAAAAACCATAAGAAGCCTCTTCTAACACATTTAATCTGTAAACACGAAATATCAAAGTTAAGACTTCCAATGGCATAACTCCTGTGATTTAATCTTCAAAAGTAACCAAGATGAGATGGTTAGCACCTAAAAATATATAAAGTTTTGTGCTAATCAACTAGCCAAGATAAAACTTTTCCCTTTCTCTCTAAGGGTTAAATCTAGACAATGACTAAATTCTTTAAAAGCTCTTTCTATTCCTAACTAGAATGCCTTCCAAAATGAATTTTTTAGAAAAAAATTTCCCTTAAATCGGACCAATACACTCAAAAGGTAAACATGAATTTTTTGGTGAAAGAAGAGGAAATATTTTACCAAAGTTGGGAGAGTTTTAAAGATCTGCTCCAAGCCTACCCACATCATGTTTTTGAAAATTGGGTTCTTGTAGGATTTTTCTATGACTCCTTACCCACTAGTCTGTGTCAGTTTGTCGAAATAATTGCCCAAGGAGCATTTATAGGTAAAATTTTAGATGAGGCATTTAATTTCTTTGACACCATATCTGATAGTTCTTAGATGTCGGACTCCACCTCTCCGACCACTGTTGAAGCTAGACCATCTACTTCCCAAGGGGTAAGTATGTCTTGAGAGATGATATTCACTTTGTCTCAAAAACTTGAAGCTTTCGAAATGAAAAAAGTTCATCAAGTTGATGTTGGCCCTTCCATAGAACAAGTGTGTGAAATCTGCACCCTGAAAGGACACCCTACTGGGGAATGTCCTGCCATCCCATCATTCAAAGAAATCTTGATGGAACAAAAAAATTCAATCTCCAACTTCAACAAGCCCTACTCCAACCCATATTCTGAAGCATACAATTCAGGTTGGCCAAACCATCCAAACTTTAGTTGGAGGAATAGACAACCAACTCCCATGAACCAACCATAAAGTTCACATCCACCACCTCAAGGACCTCCCACATACCAACAATATCAACCACCATACAAGAGGAGCCTTGAGGACACACTGAACCAGTTTATGCAAACTCAAATGAACTACAACACTCATTCCACACAGGCTTTCACCGATTTCAAAGCATAAATCACCCAGTCGTTCAAAGATCTTAAAAGCCACATCCAAAAGTTGACCGAGTCCATGAACACACATGAAAAGAGCAATTTTCCTGGCCAACCAAAACTCCCACAAGGACAATTTCATGTGGGATATCCTTTGATCATGGAACACCCACAAGACCAAGCCCAAGTTGCCACTACTCTGAGAAGTGGCTAGGTGATTGACAAAACCATCAGAAACAAGTTGATTCCAAGGCCAAAGTCTATGTTAATCCCAGTCACTTCACCATTTGAGCTTGAACCAATGAAGCCTGAACTTAGAATTGAAAAAGAACCTAATCTTGTAATTGAACAAGAGCCAAAACCTTCAAAGGAAAAAGACCCTTCATCCCTATTCCAGCTCCTTTCCCTCATAGACTCAAAACAGTCTAGAAAGTGAGAAATTAACCTGAGATTTATGAGCTTTTTAAGCAAGTAAAGATCAACATCCCACTTTTGAATGCAATCAAATAAGTTCTGTCCTATGCCAAGTTTCTGAAAGACTGTGATGTCCAAAAGAGAGCCTTCCTGACAGAACATGACAATGTCTTGCTTTAACACAACACCCATCCAAAATACAAGGGTCTTGGATGTCCAACAATGTCAAGTGTCATTGAAAATTTTAAAATAGAACAAAAACTATTAGATCTTGGAGCCAGCGTTAATCTGCTTCCTTTCTCTGTCTACCAGCAATTGGGTTTGGGTGAACTCAAACCCACTTGTGTCACATTCTTGTTGGCATACAAAACTATAAAAATTTTGAGGGGCATTGTTGAAGACGTACTTATCCAAGTGGATAAATTTGTCTTCCCTGTAGACTTCATTGTTCAAGATACTCATATAGCAATGCATTCAGAGAGACAAAATCTCATTATTCTTGGTTGACCATTCCTAGCAATCTCTAATGCACTAATCAATTATAGGAATGTAGTCATGAAATTAACTTTTGAGAATATGACCATTGAGCTAAATATTTTTTATATTGCCATACATCCATGAAAGGACCAAGAAATGAGAGAAATAAATTCCATTGAGTCATTGATTCACGAACATGTGAATAATACCTTCTCTAAACCATCTGCAGAATCATATCTATTAGAATCAATCTCATCTAACTTAACAAATGATGACCCAAAATCTCAAAGTTGCCCTACTCATACTGTTGAGGCATACACACCCAAATTCAAGGAACTTTCACCAAGTTGTACAAATCCACTCTCCTCAAGTGAAAAACCACTAAAGCCTGGATTGAAACCTCTCCCACTTGACCTTAAATATGCATTCCTAGGAGGGGAAGAGTTATACCCAATGGTAATTTCATTTAAGCTCTCAGACTTGCAAGAGTCTAAACTAATTGAAGTTCTTAAAAGCCATAAAAGCACCATTGGGTGAACCATCGCTAACTTGAAAGGTATAAGCCCGTTAATCTACAATCAAACTATATGCCTTGAAGAGGACTCAGAACCCTCTCAACAAATGCAGCGACAACTGAATCCTCACATGAAAGAAGTTATGAGAATTGAGATGTTCAAACTATTAGATGTAGGGATAATCTTTCCCATCTCCAATAGTAAATAGATTAGTCCAACCCAAGTTGTGCCCAAGAAATCTGGGGTCAGTGCTAAAAAAATGATGCAAATGAACTAGTACCAACTCAAGTCGTCACAAGATGGCGAATGTGCGTAGACTACCAAAAACTCAATTTGGTGACTTGGAAAGACCATTTCCCCCTTCCTTTTCTTGATCAGGTTCTAGAAAGAATTGCAAGCCATGAATTTTATAGTTTCCTTTATGGGTATTCTGGGTACAATCAAATTAAGATAGCTTTAAATGACCAGGAGAAAACCACATTTAGTCGCACCTTTGCATTTAAAAGGATGCTACTTGGACTTTATAATGCTCCTACAACATTCCAAAGATGCATGCTAAGCTTGTTCAGTGACAAAGTTGAAAATTTTTGGGACGTGTTCATGGATGATTTCTTTGTCTGTGGTGACTCATTTGACTTGTGTCTAGCCAACCTAGAAAAGGTGTTGATAAGGTGAAAAGAAGCCAATCTAGTGCTCAATTATGAAAAATGTCATTTCATGGTAACACAAGGCATTGTCTTTGGTCACATTGTGTCGTCTAAGGGCATGAAAGTTGACAAAGGAAAAATAGATCTAATTGAAAATTTGTCTGCCCCTAAGATTGTAAAGGATGTCTGATCATTCCTAGGACATCCAGGTGTTTATAGGAGATTCATAAAAGATTCCAGTACCATAGCCAAACCTATGTGTCATCTCCTAAGTTAGAACATAAATTTTGGGTGGAATGCATCAATGCAAAAAGCCTTTGACAAGTTTAAAGGCATGTTAATTTCTGCCCCAACAATACAACCCCCTGGCTGAATTCTGCCCTTTGAACTAATGTGTGATGTAAGTGATTATGTTGTAGGTATTGTGTTGGGAAAAATAAAGGATAAGAAACCATATGTAATTTCCAATGCAAGAAAGACTTTGAATGATGCCTAAATGAATTATTCAACTACTGAAAAAGAATTGCTTGTTGTAATTTTTGCTTTGGAAAAATTTCGTTCTTATCTTGTTGGTTCTTCTGTTACTGTATTCACTGACCATGCAGCCCTAAAGTTTTTGTTCACGAAGAAATATGCCAAACCAAGGCTCCTGAGATGGATACTCTTGCTCCAAAAGTTTGATCTGATCATCAAGGATAAAAAGGGTGTCGAGAATTTGGTGGCAGTTCATCCGTCCAGATTAACTTATGAATTTCATGAGGATGGACTGCCAATCATTGAGAAATTCCCCGATGAACATCTATTCATGATTAATGAGTCCCATGGTATATTGATATTGCTAATTTCCTAGCTACTGGAACACTCCCTCCTTTATTCACTCCCATGGACAAAAAGAAATTTCTGAGGGAGGTTCGTAACTTCTTTTGGGAAGATCCGTACGTAATTAAGTACTATAAGAATCACATCATAAGGCGTTGCATCCCTGCTCATAAAAGTGGATAGGTAATAACATTTTATCATTCTGAAGCATGTGATGACCATTTTCCATCAAGAAAAATCGCTGCAAAAAATTCTACAGTGTGAATTTTACTAGCCCACACTTTTCAAAGATGTCCATGACTTTTGTTTAACTTGTGATAAATTCCAATGGTTGGGAAACATTTCGAAAACAAACATGATGCCCTTAAATCCCATTCCAGTGATTGAAATTTTTCACGGATGGGGCATTGATTTTATGGGACCATTTCCATCTTATTTTGGCTATTTATATATTTTAGTGGTAGTAGACTATGTGTCCAAATGGGTTGAAGCAATTCTATGTCGAAATAATGATCATCAAATACTGATCAAGTTTTTAAAAGAAAATATTTTGTCCCGGTATGGAATTTCAAAATCAATCATAAGTGATTGGGGTGCTCATTTTTGTAATCATCCTTTTTGAAATTTAATAAAAAAGTACATAATTTTTCTTAAAATTGCAACCCCTTATCATCCACAAACTAGTGGGCAGGCTAAATTAGCTAATCGGGAGATCAAATTAATTTTAAAAAAATGGTAAACCCTGACCACAAAGATTGGTCATCAAGAATAACTAATACACTCTGGGCATATCCTACTGCTTTTAAAACCATTTTGGGCATGTCCCCTTTTCGATTAATCTATGGCAAGCCATGTTACCTACATGTGGAAATGGAACATAGGGCATACTGAGCTATTAAAGTGATTACCTTTGACGTAGAAAAGGCTGGACTGTCAAGAAAACTTCAAATAAATGAATTGATCGAATTGAGAAGTGAAGCATATGAGAATGGTAAGAATGCTAAAACCAGGATGAAAATTTTTCATAAAAAGAACATTGTGCGGAAGTCTTTTGAACCTTCTCAAAAAGTCCTGTTGTTTAATTCTAGATTCCACCTCTTCCCTGTTAAGTTGAAGTCAAGATGGACTGGGCCTTACATTTTCAAAACGGTGTTTGAATATGGAACGCAAAATTAGAAAACCTATCAAACGACAATATTTTTTACTGTTAATGGTCAGCGGTTGAAACCATTCTTGGAAAACTTTGTGAAAATTATGGAGACCATTCTTTTAATGTAACCAGAATACTCCTCTGAGATTCATGCCTATTGACACTCTAACAAATCGGGTCAAAATATCTAAGCCTACCTGACCCGAGGGGAGGCCTTTATAAGGCCCCCATATTTTTTCCCTTCCTCCACGCTCTCCGGTGTTGGCCCACTTCTTCTTTTTATTTTCTTTTCTTTGCTTCTTTTTCTTCTTCTTCATCTTCCTTTTCTGTTTTCTGTAAAAATGACCCAATCCCAACAGCACCCTGACCACACACTCCATAGACACCATCTTCTCTTACATGCATTGCATTTTTTATGTTATATTTTCTTATGTGCCTCTTGCTATTCTCCGCACTGACACACAAGGATTTCCAGCCTACCTTGAACCTAGATCTAGGCAAAGATGATTAATCCATGTAATTTGGTTGGTAGGTTTCAAAAGATGAACGGATCTCTACCTTTCAACGTCATCTTCAAGATCCTTACACTGGTAAATTTGAAACATTGGGGACAATGTTCAGTTTAGGTTGGTGTGAGAACTAAGTTCATATTCTGTGTAATTTTTGCCCGTAAATATTCACTATAATCTATGCCCATAAATATTCAGAGTAATCTGTGCCCATAAATATTCTATGTAATCTATGCCTGTAATTTTTTTAAAATTTTGCTTGTTTTTTCTGCTGTTGTTGTTTTGATAATTTTGTGTACCGTGTCTTGTATTTTGTATAAATTGATGATGTATGTGAGTCAGCTTTGATCGTCTTTATGACTGGCAGACGTTAAAGAACCAGATAGTGAGTCTTAAAGTGTTGGAAGCATGGTCGTCAAACTTTTTTGGTTTAGTCTGGCAGTTCTACGAACTTTTCCATCTGATGTGCACACTATGATCATGAGAAAAACAAGACTGGTAAGGAAAATCGAGATCCAACAAGAACAAGCAAAACCCCTCTATGGCATAAGTACTTTTGCTAAATATCATTGTGCCAAAATACTTGGTGCCTTCAAACAGTGTGCCAAAGTCTTTCATGATAAAAGATATAATTAGTGTTTCAAACTAACTTTCAGCTGCGCACTCGATGTTTTAGACTGGATAGTGAATGGGCGCAAGGATTACCCTAAGACGTCATGTTATTCTGGTACTATGCTTAACCGGTTTGTGAGAGAGAAAATTGGGAGAGTCACTGGTTGTTCAAACCACACAGAGACAGAGAATGACTTAGATTAGAATAATTTCTAACAAACTGTGAAAATTAGTGTTTTGAGGAAAAAACCCAAGGGTCCAATTTTTTGTAAAAAAGTGTAAAAATCCTTTATGTTTTCTACAAACTTTTTTAACTGAAATGAAAATATGGGCCGAGTAAGGATTGCCCCAAAATACCAATCTCAAGTGTGGTTAGGGACTTATCCTGAGATGCCATTAAAATTTGGTTCAATTTTGTGTGTTCACCTTTATCTTAATGTGTACATGAATTTGCATAAAAAAATTATTTTTACTTTGATGTTAGAATGCCAAGTGTCGTTCGTATGTCCAATGCTTTGCAGTACTTTGCCTCTAATGAACTCTCTAATGGAACGCAAAAGTACTGAGACCTCAGCTCGTTCAGACGCCAACAGAACGCTCGATATAGATCAACGTTCGAATGCCAATATCTCGTTCGAACAAAGAGAGCTTATAGTACTTTGGCCTCTGACACAAAATCCAAAAAGTACTGGGAGTTCTCCACATTTGAACGAAAACAACGTTCGAAAGATCTTTTAAAAACCATCTAAACACGTTTGAATGATGGTGACGTTCGAACGACGTGACTCGGGCTATAAGTATCTGGTTCATCTTCTCAATTCCAAAACCCCAAGAATCTGCAAAAATCCCCTAAACCCTAGCCCCCATTCTTGATACCCAACCCCAAAAACACCTCCCATTCTACAATTTCCCCTAAAATCAACTCCCCCAAAGCCATTCCCACCTCGTTTATCCTCATTTTCACTCAAAAAACAAGAATTTCAAGCCCTAGAAACCTCAAACCCGAAACAACATGCCTCTAAGGGTTAAGATGCCTGCTAGGCGCACTCCACTAGTCAACCAAGAACCAATTTTTTTTGAGGAGGTAGTTAAGGTACGAGAGGGGAGGCCACCACTCATGCTGAGGTACAATAAAACCCACTTCCCACTACAATCAAAGCTACCTTGTACGATAATTTCTACCAAAAACATGTTGTAGTTTGTGATAGGGATGTTATCCTATCTGATTTTGTTGAATTGGGTATCTTTGTGGAGATGGAGAGGAGAGGTTGGAGTTTGTACTTGCAAAATGGCGAAGAAGCCGTAATTGAATTGTTGTGGGTGTTTTACTCCAAGACCGAAATAGTCAATGGAGCTTTGAAAAGCTATGTGAGGGGGATCCATATAGATGTCCATGAGGACTACATTCAGGAAGTTAGGCAAGAGGTGCTTCGAGTCCTAAATCCCATCTATCACCCGAGAAAAAAAGTGGTGATCACTGAAGTAGGAAGGAAGTTGATAGGGGTGGCTTGGACTGGAAAGAGAATTTTTAGACAAGGGGAGCTCACCGACAAATACAAATGCTAAACTTGAGTGCGGTGTCGAACTTCACTCCCATAGGACGAAAAAATGAGATTCTACCTGACGTGGCCCATCTCCTCTACACTCTGGGAAAAGGTCATAGCATAGACCTCCCTTCTCTCATCTTGAATGAAATGAAAAAAGGAATGTGATGTGAAGAGAAGCTCACTCCCATTTGACACCTTGGTGACTGAGATATGCAAAGACCATAGACTTAGGGTAAGACCCAAGATGAAAATTCAAAAGCCAATGGGCCCGCTTAACAAAGCTTCTTTCTAATGAAGCCAAGGTCACAGCGGAGGCCCAGCTGCTAGACAAGAGAAACCACTGGCCCAAGGTGTGCATGAGGTGCATGATAAGCTTGACCGGAAGGAGGAGAGAGAGATAAACAAGGAAAAATAGCAACCCCAAGAGGCAAGACCTAACACCACCACCCAGATATTGCTTTGAGAGATTATGCTTAGCGTTGAGGCCAACCAAGACAAGATTCTCCGATAGCAGAAGGAGATTCTTGGCTTTTTGAGGGGTGGACAAAGTGGATATGGTGGAGTTGCTGATGGTGGAGATAGTGGACTTGGAGGAGGAGATTGATTTATGTTCTTGAGTTAGGGGTGTGGATGTTTGTTTCTTCCTTTGTGAAGTTGTTGCTTCTTTGTCTGCTATGTTTCTTTTTTGGTTCGATGGATATCTTTCAAATTTTTTGTGTGTTTTGTACTTCTTTTTGTGGATAAATTGGATCGTTAAAGTTGGTATATCAAATTATCATATTTTGTGGAAATGAATGATTCAAGTTATAATTTCTATCTGTATAAATTGCATGTACAGAATTCACACTTTAGTAATTCCTGTTAATAAATAAAGGGACAAATGTGGTTGTTAAGACTGCTTGTTAAAGTAACTAATCACATGATCGGTTTGATACACAACTTAGCAATTTAGACTTAAAGCCCTAGCTCTTTAAATGATGACATTTTATCTATGCTTAAATTATCAAATGTACAACGAAATTTGTTATTTTCAAGGTACAAGATGATCAGACTCAAAAATGGAATCGGTATATAACCGACATTCCCTGGAAAACCCAACATAATTAGTGGAGATAACAAAGGATACCATGGTGAGTTTTGAACTTTACAATGCTTCTGAGAGAATATCAACACTTACTCAAAGTGAGATTTTACACTTCCTTTCTTTAACCTTGCTTTGATTGATGCAACTTAAGTGATCTATTGACATAGCCCATAGGAAGCACATGCATATGACACATACATGTGCACATACTTAAGAAGTGATTTTAGGCCATCTTTTAATTTGACTTTGAGCCAGGGCCATTTCTTTTGTAAAATTATATCCCTAGTTAGCCATGTTTGAGCCTTCAAAGAATAATTTTTTTTTTCAAAATACCCATATTATGACCAAGCCACAAAAAAAAATTACACTTGACAAACCTTGCTATCTAATTTCTTACACTCTCATATCTATCTGTATGGTGCAAAAAAGAAAACAAAAAAAAAGAGGGACAAGACGATGATGGCCATTGGTGCATGAAGGAAAAAGTCAAGAAAAATAACAGAAAGTGAAAAAGAAATAAAAAGACAGGGACTTGCAAAGCAAGTGAAAAATGAGAAAAATAAAAGAAAGAAATACCATTTCCAGGAAAAAATGTTGAAAAGCCAAACAAGGGTGTGCTAAAATGCATAAATGAGATAGATTTTGAACTCCACTAACATCATTTGGTTAGCCACTTACCTCTGGCCACATTACAACCTATGTAAAGCCCTAATTGATCTCAAGTCTAATGCATGTGTGTGTATTGTTAATCAAAAGATGGGGTATGTTAAATAACTCTTCTTTTAGTTGCATCAATTTTCTTTCATGAGATTATGCTAAAATTTAAGTATGTTTCCTCAAAACTTCACTCCTTCACTAATTGTGCATGTGATTTTTTGATTGGTCATCTTCTGATTACTTGCCCCCTTGAGAGACAAGTCACTATATTCGGAGCGAATTTTTCGCTGAGGGCATTCCTAAGAGAGATTTGTGAAATCAAAGCTATCCATGGAGGGTGGTAATAGGTAATGTTTGTTATATAACAATTCTTGTTTCTAGAATGACCATCCTACTACTTAGGGAATTCAAATGCCAATGTAAAAGATGCTAAGTTTTTGCATAAAATAAATACCAAAGAATAGAGAGCATGTTGGATATAAGTTGAAATTGAGGGTTGGGTGTCCCAACGACCATGATGCTAATTTACTTTTGTGACACCCCAAAAATCTGGGTGTCCGTTGATCACCCATCAACCAGCGGAATACATGTGAACATCGTATAACTCGACATTACGCCGTTGTATCCAATTACTGGGGTCCATAATTTAATAAAAATTTGGGCAGAGTCTCCTTTGTACAGGGAACTCTAGCTCAAAATCCAACATGTACAATAAATTTCACATGACCCATCCAAGGCCCAATATAAAACATTGACCACACCGGGTCCATTTATAAGTAAACATTGGCCACACCGGGTCCAACTATCCATATTTATATCAAAACAAGCAATGTTGTATCAAAAATAGTCCATAATAGTTAGATTACAAATCTTTTACAACTTTAATCCGCAATCCTACATACACATCTGTTTGACTGAAGTTTATGGGTAGCTTCACTGAAACCCTCAAGAGAAAACACTCGTCCACTAGGGTAAACCTAGTGGTTTAAAGACTTGTTGCATATGTTAAATGCAACCGGATGACCTACAAAAAAGGCATTAGAAATATATTTACATTCAACTGTATTACAACAGACTAGTAGTATTTAGGTTGGGGTGTGATTAGTACATAAAAGTAACATTTCCCTATGGCTTTTTGGGACTAATTGTGCTTTAATAGAGTTTAAGTGATGTCATTTCAAGTCCTAAAGTGAACAAGGGTTCAAGAACAACAAATATCACATTTGATTGTAACACCAGTACATCATGGAACAAAATTGGAAAAGCAGGGACCAAGGCATTAACGTTCGAACGCCAATCAACGTTCAAACGTTACCTTATATCATAAGAAATCAGACTGATGTGACATGACATGTTGTAGCCAGGAAAGTAGACCCTGAGCCAAGAAGGAAGATCCTGAAGAACTTAAGTGCCACATTCAAAAGCTAGTAAACGTTCAAACTTCCCCTTTAATCATTTGAAGATTAGACTGATGCATGAAGTATGGAAATGAGTCTTCATTGAAGATCACAGGGCACTTGAGTGAGAAGGTCAGAACGATAGTCAACATTCGAACGCCATACAACGATCAAATGC
>CM042184.1:22397699-22437370 GCA_023539305.1 Ilex asprella
GAGATGAAAAAAGTTCATCAAGTTGAGGTTGGCCCCTCCACAAAACTAGTGTGTGGAATTTGACACTCTACTGGGGAATTTCCTTCCATCCTAGCATTCAAGGAAAACTTGTGGAACAAACAAATGCAATCTACAACTTCAACAAGCCTTACTCTAACCCATACTGTGAAAAAAATAATCTAGCTTCGCGGAACCATCCAAACTTCAGTTGGAGGAACACACAACCAACTCCCATGAACAACCCACAAAATTCACATCCACCACCTCCAGGACCTCCCACATACCAACCACCACACAAGAGGAGCTTGGAGGATACACTGAACTAGTTATTGCAAACTCAAATGAACTATAACACTCATTCTACACAGGCTTTCACCGTTTTCAAAATCCAAACCACTCAATCCTTCGAAGATATCAAAAGCCACATCCAAAAGCTGACCCAAGGGCAAGTTTCCTACCCAACCAAAACCTTCATAAGGCCAATTTCATGTGGGAAACCCTTCACTCATGGAACACCCACAAGACCAAGTCCAAGTTGTTACTACACTAAGAAGTGATAAGGTGATTGACAAAATCATCAGAAATATATTGATTCCAAGGCCAAGACCTAAGTCAATCCCATGCACTCAACCATTTGAGCCTAAGTCTGTGATCGTAAAAGATCCTGAACCGTCAAAGGAAAAGCACTCTTTATGCCCTGTTCCAGCTCATTTCCCTCATAGAATCAAAATAGTCTAGAAAGTGAGCAACTAGCCTAAGATTTACGAGCTTTTTAAGCAAGTAAAGATCAACATCCCACTTTTGGATGCAATCAAATAAGTTCCGTCTTATGCCAAGTTTTTAAAAGACTTGTGCACAGTCAAGAGAAGCCAAAATGTCCAAAAGAGAGCTTTCTTGACGGAACAAGCAAGTGCCTTACTTCAACACAATACCTCGCCAAAATACAAGGACGACGGAACAAGCAAGTGCCTTACTTTAACACAATACCCCTCCAAAATACAAGGACCCTGGATGTCCAATAGTGTCATGTGTCATTGGAAATTTAAAAATAAAACAAGCACTGTTAGATCTTGGAGCCAGTGTTAATCTATTTCATCTCTCTGTCTATCAGTAGTTGGGTTTGGGTGAACTCAAACCCACTAGTGTCACACTCCAGTTGTCAGGCAGATCTGTAAAAATTTTGAGGGGCATTGTTGAAGTTGTACTCGTCCAAGTGGACAGCTTTGTCTTCCCTGTAGACTTCATTGTTCGAGATACTCAGCCAATAATACATTTAGAGAATCAAATTCCCTTTATTCTTGGTCGACCCTTCCTAGCAACATCCAATGAATTAATCAATTGCAAGAATGGAGTCATGAAATTGACATTTGGGAATATGACCCCTAAGCTGAATATTTTTAATATTGCCAAACACCCCGTAGAGGACCAAAAAGTGAGAGAAATAAATTCCATTGAGTTATTAGTTCACGAACATGTGAATAATACCTTTTCTAAACCATCTGCTAAATCATATCTGTTGGAATCAATCTCATCTAAGTCAACAAAAGATGACCCAAATTCACAAAGTTGCTCAACTCATGTTGTTGAGGCATGGGCACCCAAATTTGAGGAACTTTCACCAAGTGGTACATAGCTACTCTCATCAAGTATTAAGTCACCAAAGCCTGAATTAAAACCTCTTCCATCTGACATCAAATATGCATTTTTAGGAGAGGACGAGTCATACATAGTGGTGATTTTCTCTAAGCTCACAGACTTGTAAGATTCTAAACTAATTAATGTTCTTAAAAGCCATAAAAGCACCATTGGGTGGACCATCACTGGCTTGAGAGGTATAATCCCGTTAATCTTCAATCATGCTATATACCTTGAAGATGATTCAAAACCCTCTTGTCAAATACAGCGACGATTGAATCCTCACATGAAGGAAGTTGTAATAACTGAGGTACTCAAACTCTTAGATGCAGGGATAATCTTTCCTTTCTCCGATAGCAAATGGATTAGTCCAACCCAAGTTATTCTCAAGAAGTCTGGGATCAGAGTGGTCAAAAATAATGCCGATGAACTAGTCCAACTCAAGTCATCATAGTATGACAGATGTGCATAGACTACCGAAAACTAAATTTGGTGATTAGGAAAGATCATTTCCCTCTTCCCTTTCTTGATCAGGTTCTAGAAAGAATTGTAAGCCATGATTTTTACTATTTCTTGGAAGGGTATTTTGGGTACAATCAAATTGATATAGCCTGAAATGACTAAGAGAAAACCATATTCACATGCCCCTTTGGCACTTTTGCATTTAAAAGGATGCCATTTGGACTTTCTAACACTCCTGCAACATTCCAAAGATGCATGTTAAGCTTGTTCAGTGACATGATTGAAATTTTTTTGGAAGTGTTTATGGATGACTTCTCTGTCTATGGTGACTCATTTGATTTGTGTCTGATCAACCTAGAAAAGGTGTTGAACAGGTGTAAAGAAGATAATCTGGTGCTTAATTCAGATAAATGTCATTTCATGGTAGGACAAGGTATTGTCTTAGGTCACATTGTGTCATCTGAAAGCATGAAAGTTGACAAGGTAAAAATTGATCTGATTAAAAATTTGTCCGCCCCCAAGACTATAAAGGATGTCCAATCATTCCTAGGGCATGTAGGTTTTTACAAGAGATTCATGAAAGACTTCAATACCATAGCCAAACCTATGTGTCATCTACTAAGTCAGGACGTAATTTTTTTGTGGAGTGATGCATGCTAGAAAACAAGTTGAAAGGCAAATTAATTTCTGCTCCAATCATGCAACCCCCTAACTGGACTCTACCCTTTGAACTAATGTGTGATGCAAGTGATTATGATGTAGGTGTTGTATTAGGGTATAGAAATGATAAGAAACCACATGTAATTTACTATGTAAACAAAACATTGAATGATGCTCAAATGAATTATTCAATAACTGAAAAAGAATTGCTTGTTGTAGTTTTTGCTTTGGAAAAATTTAGTTCCTAACTTGTTTGTTCTTCTGTTACTATATTCACTGACCATACAATCCTAAAATTCTTGCTCACAAAGAAGGATGGCAAACCAAGTCTTTTAAGATGGATACTCTTACTCCAAGAGTTTGATCTGATCATTAAGAACAAAAAAGGTGTTGAGAATGTGGGGGCAAATCATCTGTCCAGATTAACTTATGAATTTCATGAGGATGGACTGCCAATCAATGAAATTATCCAATGAACAACTGTTCATAATTGATGAGACCTCATGGTATGCTGACATTGTTAATTTCCTGGCTACTGGAACACTCCTTCCGTCATTCATTCTCATAGACAAAAAGAAATTTCTAAAGGAGGTTCACAACTTTTTTTGGGAAGATCCACACGTATTTATGTACTGTAAGGATCAGATCATAAGGTGTTGCATTCTCGCTCATGAAAGCAGTCATGTAATAACATTTTTTCATTTTGAAGCATGTGCAGGCCAACTTTCATTAAGAAAAATCGCTGCAAAAATCTTACATTGTGGATTTTACTGGCCCGCACTTTTCAAAGATGTCCATGCCTTTTGTATAACTTGTGATTGATGTCAAAAGTGGGGAAACATTTCAAAAAAAAATATGATGCCTTTAAACCCCATTCTTGTAATTAAAATTTTTTATCATGGGGGAATCGATTTTATGGGACCATTTCCCCCTTTCTTTGGCTATTTATACATTTTAGTGGTAGTAGACTATGTATCCAAATGGGTTGAGGCAATTCCATGTCGAAATAATGATTATCAAAGGGTGATCAAATTTTAAAAAGAAAACATTTTGTCCTGGTATGGAATTCTGAAATCAATCATAAGTGATGGGGGTGCTCATTTTTGCAATCGTCCTTTATGGAATTTAATGAAAAAATATTTTATTTTTCACAAAATTGCAACCCTTTATCATCCACAAACTAATGGATTGGCTAAGTTAGCTAATCGGGAGATCAAATTAATTTCAGAAAAAAGGGTAAATCCAAACAGCAATGATTGGTCGTCAAGACAGACTGATACACTCTAGGCATATCGTACTATTTTTAAAACCATTTTGGGCATGTCTCGTTATCGATTAGTCTATGACAAACCATGTCACCTACTTGTGGAATTGGAACATAAGGCATCTGGGCCATTAAAGTGATGGACTTTGACCTGGACAAGGCTGGACTCTCAAGAAAACTTCAGATAAAAGAATTGGAGAAATTGAGAAATGTAGCATATGAGAATGCTAAGATTGCTAAAATCAGGATAAAAAATTTTCATGACAAGAACTTTAGGCGGAAGTCTTTTGAACCTTATCAAAAAGTCTTGTTGTTCAATTCAAGACTTCGCCTATTCCCTAGTAAGTTGAAGTCAAGATGGACTGGGCCTTACATTGTCAAAAAGGTTTTTAAACATGGAACAGTAGAAGTGGAAAACCTATCGAACAATAATTTCTTTACTATTAATGGTCAGCGTTTGAAACCATTTTAGGAGGAATTTGTTAAAAATATAGAGACCATTCTTTTAATGGATCCAAAATATTCCTCTGAGATTCGACACTCAAACGGATCGGGTCAAGAAAAATCCGAGCCTACCCGACCCGAGGGGACGCCTTTCCCCGCGATCACCGTTGTTGGTCGCCTCTTCTTTTCCTTTCTTTCTTTTTCTTCTTCTTCTTCTTCTTTTGTTTCTGTTTTCTATAAAACCAACCAAATCCAAGCAATCCCATGTCTACACTCCTCGAATACCCAGTCCTTTGTCTCCTTTAATACATCTTCTTACTCTATTTGTACATGGCTATTCTTCTTCTATATCCACTCACGATCCATGCATTTTCCTTGTAGGTTTCGAAAGGTGAACGGATCTCTATCTTTCAACCTCATCTCCAAGATCCCTACACTGTTAAATTCAAACCATTGGGGACAATGTTCAATTTAGGTTGGGCGTGAGAACTATAGTTCATATTTTGTGTCATCATGTGCACATAATTTTTTTTAAAAAAAAAATTTTTTGTTACTGCTGTTGTTATTGTTTTGATCATATTGTGCACCTTGTCGTGTGTTTTGTATAAATTGCTGATCATTGATGACTCAAAATATTTCATATTTAATGGCCTCATTATATGCATTTTAACTCAACTTTTGCATATAAATACTTAGAGTTAGCCGAAATTAGGAATAATGTTGAATTTTCAATGTTGCGGGTAATTATAGCTTAAATGATGGATTTTAGGACCTTCAAACTAAGTATGAATGTGTGGTGAATGCATGGACACATTACATGAGGATTTGGAGGCTTAAAAGTGAAGAAATCAAGAAGGTATTGGTGTTTGATAACAAAGGCACAAGCAACCACATCATTTGGTTGCAGAACCTTGGTCTTCCTCCATTTTGACCATGATCCGCTTCAAATCTGAAAAAGTTGAAAGCATGACAGTTGTAGATCTGGATATCTTCTGAATTGTGTCAAAATTTCAGCTTAATCGGATAGTTGGATAAAAATTTATGACAATTCTATGAAAACTGCTACGGAGCATAAAAGTGTACCAGTACTTAGTATCGGTACCCCCGAACTCCAATAGGCTTAGAGTACTAGTGCTTCATAACGGTACGCTGCCCAGAACAGCCCATAAATTCCTACAACTCATCTCCACTTGCTTGGGGGTCCCACTATAGATTCTACCACTTGCCCCTAACTTTTCTTACACATTTACATGCCTCCTACACCATGCTTGAAGACTTTAGAGGCAATGGCATTAATGGGGATGGGAAAGAAGGGGGATGTCGTGTTGGTTGCAAGCTAGCTTGTTCTAGCCTGCCTAACCCATCCATTCAACCTCCCATTGATGGGAGACCTGCACACTTATGCTAGGGAACCACCATGGACAAATTTACAAGGCACACACACCATATATTCACATTACACAAACATTTGAGGGGTGGCTACCTAAGCTTAGGAGTAGTCTAAGGAAGAAGAAGATGAATAGTGTAATGGAAATTTATGTTTTCCATTTTCTTCACCAATTGCATTACAATAAGTAGTAGTTCTCTTGTAATCTTTATTTATTACGTTGTAATCTCCTTTATTTCAAGTATATTTCAAGTATAGTTACATGTTCTTCAATCCACCATTGTTGCTTCCAAGTTTTCTTCATTTCTTGTTTTAAAAGGGGTATTGTATTTCTTTCTTTATAGTTTAAGTTTTCTTTCTTTAAGTTAAGTTTCAAGCTTCCTTTCTTACAATGTCTTCACATTATGCATTTTTTTATTGCTTTCATGAGTAGCTAGATTTTTAGTTGGCTCATTCAAGGGAGACCTCCACCTGAATTTTCCATTTCAACTCATTTTCTTTGCTTCTCTTGGTGTACGGTGGTTCAGTTTGACTGGGTAGAAAGTGGATGAGATCGTGAGTGTTTGATATTCTGTAGACTTGTCATGGTAAATGCTTGGATCCTCATTATCTCGTCTCAAGCTTCCCGCGAATCAATCGTTCATTTATGCACCAAGAAGGATAGTGTCGAGTTGAGTTGGGATTCCTATTAGAATGATCTCTTTGGATTAGCCAACACTTATTTTCATTACATTTTTAGCTACAACTGCACTCACCAAAACACAAATTTGAAGATTTTATATTTTCTCTTTTTGACAAAATTACCTTCACATAACTCATCTTCCTTCCCCGAGGAGACGACATTGGCATAATCTTCCAAGTAAAACACGACACTCAAAAGACTGCTTGCACTTGGGGAGCACTTTTGTTAACTCACACATTTCATACATTTTGTACATTTCATTTACGTCATTCTATTGCCCCATTTCCCACATCATTCTGAGGGATAGTGACACTCCCTTCACACATAAGTCATATATACACATTTAAGGGTGATGTGCGGAGACTAGGGAATATACTACAATGGTTTTAACTAGGCAATCAAGTTTGTGGGTCAGTTTAAATTGTCAATGTGACTAGCAAATGTTAAAGAACCAGATAGCGTGTCTTAAAGCGTAGGAAGCATGGATGTTAAACTTTTTTGGTTTGGTCTGGAAATGCTTTACACTTTTCCATCTGATGTGCACTCTGTGATCATGAGAAAAGCAAGATTGGTAAGGAAAGTCGAGATTTGACAAGAACAAGCAAAACCCTCTGTGGCAAAAGTATTTTTGTTAAACGTCGTCGTGCCAAAAGACTTGGTGCCTATACACAGTCTGGCAAAGTCTTTCATGAGAAAATATATAATCAGTGTTCTAATCCAATTTTCAAACACGCACTCGATCATTTAGACTGGATAGTGAATGGGCTGAGTAAGGATTACCCTGAGACGTCATTCTATTTAACTCGATCGTTTACACTCGATCGAATTGTGAGAGAGGAAATTGGGAGAGTCACGGGTTGTTCAAACTACATAGAAATAGAGGATGGCTCGGATTAGACTATTTACCCAAATTAAGAAAAAAATGTGTGTTGGGATAGAAGCCAAGGGTTCAAATTTTTGTAAAAAGTGTTAAATTATTTTTTTTTTGTTTTGTACAAACTCTTTTGACTAAAAGAAAAACATGGGCCGAGTAAGGAGTATCCCAGAATACCAACCAAAGGCGTGGGTAGGGACTTATCCTAAGTCGTAATGGAATTTATGGTTTAAACTTTTATATATACTCCTCTTGTGGTGCATATAGTGTATTGAAGAATTTTAATTTTTGATTCAACGTTCAGACGCCAACTGACATTCGAACGTAAGCTTCTTACAGTACTCTAACTCTGATAAACTCTCTAGTGGAACTAAAAAGTATTGGGAGCTTAGCTCGTTCTAATGAGACTTAACATTCGAACGCCAATTGATTGTTCAAACGAAGAGAGCTTACAATACTTTGGTCTCTTACCGAACAAAAAAGTACTGGGAGCTAGCTACGTTTGAACGTCAACGTACGTTCGAACGATTATTTTAAAAACCTTTTGAACACGGTTGAATGATGTTGACGTTCAAACGAGACGACTCAAACTATAAAAACCAAGATCGTCTTCCCCATTTCAAAATCCCCAAAATATCCAAAACCCCTCAAACCCTAGAACCTATTTGCGATACCCAGCCCCCAAAACACCTCTCACTCTGTAATTTAACCTAAAATCAACCCTCCCAAACAGATTCCCACATCAAAAACCTCAATCCAACAAGGAAATCAAGACTTCTCAGTGACCTGATAACCCTCGAAGCCAAAACCATGCCTCAAGTTAAGATGCCTGCTAGGTGCACTCCACCAAACAAGACAAATTAGGAGCCTAATTTTGTAGAAGAGGTGATTGAGGAAAGCGGACCAGTGCTAAAAAGATATGATCGAACGCGATTTTCCAGTGCCCTCAAGGCAGAAAGGTATGAAACTTTCTTCCAAAATCATGCAGTAGTTTGTGAGAGAGATGTTTTGATTACTAATTTTGTGGACTTGGGGATATTAGCAAAGATGGAAAGGAGGAATTGTGTTTGGTTTTTGCAAAACGGTTGAGACACCATTGTTTACTTGGTGCAGGAGTTTTACTCCAACGCCGAAATCATCAATGGTGCAATCCGAACGTACGTACAGGGGATCCACATTGACGTGGATGAAGCTTATATTAAAGAAATAAGTCAAGAAGTGCCTCATGTGTAAAACTTGATGTATCCCCCTAGAAAGAATGTAGCGATTAATGTGGTTGGGAAGGAGCTGACTAGGGTGGTTAATTTTTCATGGACAGGGCGGAGGTTTTTCAAACAAGGGGAGCATACCGATAAATACAAGAAGCTAAACTCGATTCTGGTGTCTAACTTGGCTCCCGTAGGACAAAAAAATAAAACTTTACCAGACATGGCCCGCTTACTCTATGCACTTGGAAAGGGACATAGCATCGACCACTCCTCACTAATCTTGAGTGAAATGAAGAAGAGGTGTGATGTAAAGAGAAGATCACTCCCATTCGGTACCTTGGTGACTAAAATGTGCACTGATAATGGGATCAGGGTGAGGTCCTAGATGGAAATTCAAAAACCAAGGGGCCACTGAACAAGGCCTTTTTTCGGAGAAGCCAAGGTCACAGTGGCACCCCGACTACAAAATGAGAAATGCCCCCTCCCCAGGGAGTTGATAAGTGCAGGACAAGCTTGACCAAGAGGAAGAGAGAGATAGAGGCCCTAGCACCAACACCCAAAGATCACTTCGAGAGATTATGCTTGGCATCGAGGCCAACCAAGACAAGATTCTCCGACAACAAGAGGAGATTCTTAGCTACCTGAGGGATAAAGCTAGAGGAAGTGGAGCTGGCGGAGGTGGAGCTGAGAGAGGAGGAGGAAAGTGAGGATTATTTTTGTTCTTATGGTAGAAATTTTGATTTTGTGATGTTTGTTTCTTCTTTCATGATAGTTGTTTCTTCTTTGAGTGTTTGTTTCTTCTTTGGTAGTTGTTGTGAATATTTAAAAAATTTTGTGTGTTTGATCACTTCTTTTGTAGATGAATTGAATGATGATGTTAAATGATGATATTTTGTGGAAATGAATGATTCAATTTATCATTTTTATCTGTTTAAATTGCATGTACAAAATTGGCACTTTTGTAATTCTTGTTAATAAATAATGAAACAAATGTGGATGCTAAGACCATTTGTTAAAGTTACTAAGCACATGATCGGTTCGATACAAAACTTAGCAATCTAGATTTAAACCACAGCTCTTTAAACGATGATATTTTCTCTATGCTTAAATTATCAAATGTATATTAGTATTTGTTGTTTCCATGGTACAAGATGATCAGACTCAAAAATGGAATCGGTATATAATCGACATTCCCTAGAAAACCCGACATAATAAGTGGAGATAACAAAGGATACCATGGTAAATTTCGAGCTTACGATGCTTTTGAGAGAATATCCACACTTACTCAAGTGAGCTCTTACACTTCCTTTCTTTCAATAATATCATTAACCTTGCTTTGATTGACGCAACTAAAGTAATCTATTGACATATCCCGCAGGAAATAGTTGTGCATACAACATAAACATGTGCACATACTTGAGAAATGATTTTAGACCATCTTTTGATTTAACGCTGAGCCTTAGCCATCTCTTTTACAAAATTATATCCCTAGTTAGCCATGCTTGAGCCTTCAAAGAATAATTTCTTTTTCTAGAAACCCATATGAAAACCAAGCCATAGAAAAATATGGTTGACATACCTTTGTTATCTAATTTTCTTACACCCTCTTATAAATCTGTATGATACAAAAATGTAAGAGAAGGGAAAAAGACTATGTCAGCTGCTGTTCAATGAAAAGAAAAGTCGGTGGGAACAACCGAAAAATAAAAGGAACAAAAGACAGGGAATTGCCAAGAAAGTGAAAATGAGAAAAAAGGAAAGAAAGAAATACCATTTCTAGGTAAAAGATCGGAAAGCAAGAAATTGGTGTGCTACACTGACAGAAGATAGCTTTTGAACACCATTGACGTCATTTCGTTAGCCACTGACCTCTGGCCACATTACAACCTACAAAAAACCCTAATTGGTCTCAAGTCTGATGCATGTGTGTGTTGTCAAACAAAAGTTGGGGTATGTTAGAAAGAATTTCTTTAATTGCATCCATATTCTTCCATGAGATTATGCCAAGAACATGATTCATTCGCTTTCTAACAGTTTCACTCCCATTCTAATTGCGCATGTGATTTTTTGATTGGTCTTCCTCTGATCACATGCTATGTGAGAGACTAGTCACTATAATCAGAGAGAACTTTTGTTGAGGGCATTTCTAAGAGAGGTTTGTGAAATCAAAGTTATCCATTGAAGGTGGTAAAGTGGAATGTTTGTTATATAACAATTCTTAATTCTAGAATGACCATTCTTATTACACAGGGAATTCCAAATGCCACTATAACAGATGCTAATTTTGGCATAGACTAAATACCAAAGAATGAGGAGTATGTTGGATATAAGTCAAAATTGAGGGTTGGGTTTCCCAACAACAATGATGCTAATTTACTTTTATCAGTAATTCTACATACACATCTATTCGACTAAAGTTTGTAGGTAGCTTCAGTGAAAACCCTCACGAGACAACACTCGTCCACTAGGGTAAACCTAGTGGTTTAACGGCTTGTTGCATATGCTAAATGTAACAGGATGACCTACAAAAATGGCATTAGAAATAGATTTTCATACAAGTATTGTATTACTAGGGGCTAGCAATATTTAGGTTGGGGGTGTGATTAATACTTAAAAGTATCATTTTTTACTATGCCTTTTTTGGGACTAATTGTACTTTGATGGAGTTTAAGTGATGTCATTTAAGGTCCTAAAGTGAACAAGGGCTCAAGAATAACAAATATCACATTTGAGGGTAACACCAACACATTAGGGAACAAAATTGGAAAATCTTGGACCGAGCCAAGAACGTTTGAACGTCAATCAACATTCGATCGTTGACGGAACTTATGTGAAGTTCAGAGTGCTGAGACATGGCATGTTGTAGTCAAGAAGGAAGACCCTGAAGTACTTGAGTACAACATTCCAATGCCAACTCCCATTCGAACTTCCCTCTGATTTGATTGAAGACCAGACCACTACATAGAGTATGGAAATGAACTTCTCAGAAAGACCACAGGCCAATTGATAGAAGACCAAAGGACACTTGAATGTGAAAGGCAAACCCCATATGGCATTCGAATGCCCATAAAGAAAAGACAAAAGACACCTTTGAATAACAGGAGGCATTCAAACTTCCATAAAGCAAAATAGAAACAAACGTTCGAACGTCAACTCACGTTCGAACATACTCCACAGACTGTCTGCAGAGTAGTTGGTTTTCACTTGGACTTGGGCGGCATACACTATTCATTCATTGTCTCTTATCTCTCCCTCCCTTCCTTGCCTATAAATACCCCCATTAAGGAACTTCAGGAATGTAATTTTTCTCTTGTAAAATAGGAAGCTAGAGCTTGGTTTGTAGGATTAGACTACACCAAGAACTAGTAAGGAGTTTGTATGGAGGCTTGGACTCCTACTCATTTTGATTAATCTTAGATGTATGTTATATTTGCTTGTATTACATCTTTTGGTTGAGGAAACAACCCTTCATTTGTTGGTTGAGGAAGCAACCCTCCATCTTTTGGTTGAGGAAGCCACCCTCCAAAAGTAACTAGCTTTCTTTTACTTTCATTATTCATGTATTTTACTTCCATTGCTTGAGCTTCCTTATTTCTTAGAGGAGTAAAACTCTTCCACTTTTCTAGAACTTTACCAAAGCCAGGAAAGGTGGAACGTGATTAACTCATTCTTCATTGAAGATTGGCTCCTTATTTATTGTTCTTTTATTTTAAAAGTCCTCTACTAAGAGGGATAAGCATCACTCACTTTTCTAGCTTTACCAAAGCCATGAAGAGTGAATAGTTTCTCATTCAATCTTTAGTAAGAGGCAAAGGGCATGTATCAATTATCTGAAAATTATATTTGTACTTTGTTCTTATGCTTAATGTTTTATATACCCTTGCTTATTGGATGATTGATTGTATCTAGCAAAACTCAGGTACTTTGTATAATCGTGGATCTTTCTATGACACAGATGACTCTTGCATAGAAAGACTCATCATTTCAAGGCAAGTATCCCGACTAGATCTTCATGACTACCCTTCAATCCTCTCCATTATTGTGCTTCCTTTAAAGAATGGAATATTAATGTCATGTTTGGATGTATTTAAGAAACACTTTCTTGTTTGTAGACGGGTTAAGTCTTGGCACAGACAATTCTTGTAAACTTCTAGAAAGACATCAGAACAATGTTCTCAATTCTCTCTGTACATCTTTATCTTTCGATTAAATTGTTGTTGACATGAGAGTTAATTGAGTTATCAAGCATCAATATAAAGAAATGGATGATTAACTACATGTCCAGATCCTCGAACTAAAGAGTGACTTTCTTTACATTTGAGTTTATCTTATATTTTGTGTAGAAAACTTGTCTTGGAAAGAATCTTACATTCGGTCCAACAAAACTCCCTAAAACTCACAACTCTAAATCACAAAGGTTATAATCAATTGGTCTCTACCACCGCTTACTTCAAAACACCGATACATAGCTCACTGTAGATTCAAATCCGGACTCAAATTGGATTATTACTACAGCTTGATCTTCTACACTTGGGTGTACACATTTCGGATTAAGCCACATCCATCCCCATTGAGTTTGACTAAGATCTTGAGGAGAAGACCTTGGTACATCAGTGGAATCCATAATGTTCCATGATTGTGCATTTTGTGCCAATGTATCAAAGTAGTTTAAGGCCTTATCAGGGTCTTTGTTCAAAAACTCGTTGCACATCATGTCAATGAATTATCTATATGACTTGGTCTGATTCCTTCATTGAAGAAACTAATCAATTGCCACGATTCAAAGTCATGATGTGGAATAGATTGTAATAACTCCTTGTATCGATCCTAACATTTGCAGAATTGGTCATTGGGTTTCTCCGAAAAGTTTTGAATTTCTTTTTTCAAAGTGGTGGTTCTATGAACTGAGAAAATTTTATTTAGAAACTCGGAGTGCATTTGGTTCTAAGATGTTATGGATCGAGGTCTCAAGGAGTTAAGCCATGTTTTTACCTTGGCTCTTGGGGAAAAAGGGAATAATTTCAGCCTAGCAATGTCTTCCATTCCATGATTGGTGAGGAAAGTTATAACTATTTTCTCGAAATCCCTTATGTGCAAATAGGGTTCTCGTTCTCAATTCCAAGGAATGTGGGAAGTAGTTGCTATATTCCCGGCTTAACTAGGAAGGGATGAGCTTAGACTAGAAGGAGAATGCATGAGGGTGTGGTGCTTTGTGTTGGTTGAAGGAACTCCCTCATTGACCTTGTGGGATGATCAATTTGGATGGTGTTCCCTTCATTCATAGGAGGGGGAATTACATTCTTGGATTGGGCATTCTAGGTTCTTGTCCTCCCCCACCTCTTGGCATGTTTGGATTGGCACCTACATTCTCAAAATTATCACCAGCTTACTTGGGTGGGTCTTGGTCAATATTCATATAAGGGCCCAATGGTTGCCTAACTAGTCGATTTTGTTCGTCCCGACCCCACATATAACAAAACTATCTACAAATAAAAATGTAAACAAAAAAAGTATATACAAGGATCAACATACCTCAGCCCATGATGAACATCATGAGACTTACCTCCGTTGTCCAAAAAGCACCTTCTTAACTCAACCCTTACCTTCCCCGACAATAGCGCCAAAAATGCTTGGATTTATCCCAATGTTATTCCTAACCTCCTAACATCATCCTCAAATGTATATATGGTGCATATGTGAAGGGAGTGTCACTCTCCCTTGGAATGATGTCAAAAGAAAGGGCAAGGGGATGATGGAATATGAAGTGTGTGTGTGTGTGTGAGCAAAAGTGCTTCCCAAACGCAAGAAGACTTTGGTGTATCATGTTTTACTTGGAGGTATTCCAAAGTCGTCTCCTCAAGGAAGGATGTGAATCGTGTTGAAGGAGATTTTGGTGAAAATAAAGTGTAAAATCTTTTGTTATTGAAGTTTGGTTTGTGAGTTGTATTTTGATGAAAATGAAATGGGAAACAAGGGTTGGCTAATCCGTAGGGTTCACTCTAATGGGAATGCCAAGTCAACTTAAAACCTTCCTCCAATGGTGCATAGATGAACGATTGATTCATAGGAAGCTAGGGACAAAATAGAGGTGAGGATCCAAGCATAACCTGTGACTAGGCCTACGGGATATCAAGGACTCAAAATTTCCTCCACCCTTAACCCAATCAAACTGAACCATTGTACACCAAGAGGAGGAAAGAAAATGAGTTGAAATGGCATACCCAAATGGAGGTCTCCCTTGGACTAGCCAACTAAAAATCTTAGCTACTCATGCTTGAAGGAAAGACAATAATGTAACTGAAAAACATTGTAAAGAAAATAAAAAATTTAACTAAGTTAATGCAAAAAACTTAACTATGAAGAGAATGCATTTAATACCCAATTGAAAGCTTGAAAATGTTGAACTTGAAAGCATTAATGGTGGCAGCTAGAATGAAAGATTAAACTTCAAAGCAACTTGCAATAAAATGGCATTCAAGACTTAAAACCAAGCTTAGAAGATTATTACATGAAATTGCAAGTCAATGTATGGAAAGAAAATGGAAAAATATTAACTTCTCTCTCTAGCACTATTCATCTTCTACCTTGGACTCTCTGTCTCTATATTCCAATGTATATTGCATAATACCCTCTTTTCTCTCTTAGAAGCTTAAAAAATGTCCATGGGGTCCCCCACTAGTTGTGAGATATCATCTCCCTCTATAAAGGCTAACAAGGATAGGCTGGACAGGGTTGGTGCAGGCCTTGTTTCCACACCAGCACCTTCTCTCTCCTCTTTTCTCATTAATGATCAAGCATCCAAAAGTCCAAGGGAGGTGTAAAAGGGATGTCCATGGTGTTAGGAGTGGCAGGGGCAGGTAGAAGAATGTCTAGTGGGACCCTCAAGGTGGCAAAGCATGACATACAACACCTGGGCTATTTCAGTAGGTCGATGGAAACCTACCAGTAGGTTTCACTCCTGTGGGTTCAACCTATTGGTCGGTCTGGCGGTAGGTGCAGGTCCAGTAGCTGAAGCCTACCAGTATGGCCTACTGGTAGGTTTTCCCTTATTTGGCTGATATCTTGGTTCTCTCACTTCCCGAGGCATCATTAAACCATCCTTTCACTTCATTAATCTCAAACACTATGAGAAGGCTTTAAGAATCACCCTTTATCACCTTTTATCTGCAACCATACTGAAATTCTGTGAATAGCACAAGCAATGCATATAAACTCATATTAACCACAAAAGGGATGCAAAAGTACTTTAAATATGCAATATTTTATGATAATCAATTACCCACAGAGATGATACATTCAATAAATTTCAAATTTTCTTTGAACGAAAAGAATGTTGCACCTCCTCAAATTTCCTGATGCCTAAACCTCCCCCTTCATTAGGTAATGTAATCTTCTTCCAAGAGCACTAGTCTCTCTTTCTAACCTCAGGCTTACTAGACCAAAGGAAAGAAGCCATTAAAACATTAATTTTGGCAATAATCCCCTTGGTAAGATTCAAAGAAGCTAAGAGATGATTGGGATTGAAGATAAGACTGACTTAATTAACACAATTCTCCCCATATTAGAAAGAAGCTTGGCATACCATCCAAACAATCTGGCTTGAAATTTCTGGAGAAGGTTTACAAAATGGCAAAGCTTGACTCACTCTTTAATAATAGGACATCCTAGGTAGGTGATTGGACAAGATTTAACACGAGACAACAAGGATCTTCTCATTGGAGAGATTCTTGAAGAACAATAAGACAAACTCTTATGTTTGTTTACCTTTTTGCCCAGAAAAAGCTTCATACCTTCCCACAAACTTCAATAAATTAGTCATAGATCTCTTATGCCCTCTAAAGAAAATGAGTATCATCTGCAAATAACATATGACTTGTAAAACCCG
The DNA here is from genome assembly GCA_023539305.1 of Ilex asprella. NCBI lineage: Eukaryota > Viridiplantae > Streptophyta > Magnoliopsida > Aquifoliales > Aquifoliaceae > Ilex > Ilex asprella. Next base: position 22,414,201 of record CM042184.1, read on the forward strand.
GGTAAATTTAAACTTTTCTGAAAAAGGGCAAAACAGTAATTTGCTACTATAATGTGAATTTAAAATACATGTTTCTCTAGAGCTTAGATGATTCAATGAACTTTACCATCGGATTCGTATCTCAAAACTGAGTTGTTTAGAAAATTTTCATCGAATTCTAAGATAGTCAGATTTTTCACGTTTTACAAGACAATTGGGTGTCGGGTGACCTCACAAACGTCTCTAAAAATAAAATTTCCTTATAATTGAAGGGAAGTTCAAATAAAAATAATTTAAACTTAAATCGAGATAAATTAATCATTTTGGAGCAAAAACAGACTAGGACAATGGGGTGCGTGGCACGACATGCACCAAGCATCAAGGGCTATAAATATCGTTAAAAAATTAATTTTTTTGGAAGAAATGTATTTTGAAATCCGTGTGTAAATGTGTGAGGAAGATAGGAGAGAAAAAAAGTGAGATTTCAAAACTTCTTGCTACGATCTACGAAGCTCCGTCGCTCGAATCAATTCAAGCCAAGAATCAAAGTCGATCTCCTCGATGAGGGCTACGCTTACGTACAAAAATGAAGGATTTCACCAAAGATCCAAAGAATAGATTTTGAGAAATCAAGAGTTTAGAGTTGTGGTTGGTGTTCTTGAAGGTTCTACCCTTCATTTTACGCTTCAAGCGGTAGGGTTCCTTCATACTTTGATTTATTTCCATCCTATGGTGTCCATAGGAAAGGGTTAGGTGTATAGAAATGGATTTAATCAATTCCTAGCTTGGTTTTGATGTATGGAAATTACTTGTGCAATTTCTTCGAATTTAGTATTGGTGGGCATACTAAGTGTTTATATTGTGCCTTGGTGAATAAGGTGCGTTATTGATATAGATTATGTAATAACATGCTTTTTTTTTGTTGTTAAGTATAAAATGTTGATATATGTTCATTGATATATTGTCATTGTGATGGATAAAAGTAATTATGTGCACATGATATAATTGGCCTTGGTATATTGACATACGATTAAATTACTCATTTGGCATTCATTGCATCTTGGGCATGATATTGACATCACATTCATGGGCATAAGGCGTGAGTGTAGTTGTGGGTGCGTGGTTGATCAAACACCATCCTTGGTGTTTGATAAGTGGACTTTGGAAGGTTGGATCAAAAATTCGACTGAGTTGCATGATTGAATGAAAATTTTGTGTTGGGTATAGCAAGAAGGGATAGATTCTCTTTCGGGTGCAAGACTCGGCTACATGGTGCATACACTCCCCTAAGGTGAAATTCTAGAAAAGTGTAATGGTGTACGAAACCAGCAGTGTGATTCCAAAATTCGTTGCCCAACAAAGACACCAAATTTTGTTTTATAAAAATACTCATTTGATATGTAACATCCAATAATGACTTGGTTTTATAAGCACATGACTTTTATTTCATCAATGACAAATGTATTGCACACGTGTATTGCATTATGTTGTGCGAGTCGGTGAGCACTCGGGTTAAAGTGCATGAGTGAGTATCATCTCATATCATGACATGACAAGGTAGAATTCCAATCTTGAATTACATGTTCTTGTTTGCAATGGATAATGGTTGTTGATTGTTGCACATGCACATTTCATATGTATCTAGGTTAGGGAGTAGCCTCTGTAGGAGATACTCTATTGAGCGTAGCTCACCCTATATGGAAAAACATTTCAGGAGGGGGATACGCGTCGTTGGACAGTGCCTATTCGGGGTCCCAGTGATGAAGAAAGACCGACTTGTGGCTTTTAGTCCCTTTTTGTAAAACTTTTGCAAAGTTAGTTTTTGGGTATGTAATGTATGTAAAAGAATTAGTATTAACTATGTTTAATGCATAAAATCATGATGTGGGAGTATGAATTGATGTACATTAGACCTCGGATGGGTCATGTGATTAAATGTTGTTATATGAGTATGGATAAATGGACGCAGTGTGGTCAATATTGTATATTGGACATTGGATAGGTCATGTGATTGTATGATGCACAGGTTGTGTTTTGGGTAGAGCTCTCAGTACAAAGGAGACTCTACTTGAATTTTGTTAAATTATGGATCCCAATAAATGGGGCATGACGTATGATATCGAGCTATACGATATCCATGAGTATTTGCGCGGGTTGATGGGTGATCAATGGATTGACAAAGGTCCCCTAATTTTTGGGGCATCACATGACTAAGCATAATAGTACCTCTTCCAATGTGAAAACTTTTAATTAATCTATGTTGGTATTGTTGCTTAAGCCCTATGCTTAATACTTCCACAGCAAGAATGAATAAACTTGGAGACAGTAGATCACCTTGTCTCTAGCCTCTAGAACTAGGAAAAAAAGCCATGCCTGATGTCATTAATAGCCAAAGAAACATTTTGATTTCTCAAGCAGTTTGAAATAATAAGCACAAACTGCTCAGAGAACCCAAAGCATTTAAGAATTTGCTTCAAAAAATCCCACTACATTCTATCAAAAGCCTTCGTCATGTCAAGTTTGATTATAGCATTTCCATCTTCTACCTTTCTATCTAGCTCATTTACCATCAACTGAGCTAAAGCAATACTATTACTACTATTTCTTGCCTTAACAAAACTTTGCTACTCCTCAAAGATAAGTTTAGGTAAAAGAGAACTTAACCTTGACGACAATAGCTTGGTAAAAATTTTATATAAGAAGTTGCATAAACTAGTTGGCCTAAAGTCAGAGAAAATGGAAGGATTCACTATTTTAGGAATAAGAGACATTAGGGTGGCATTAACAGGTCTAGGAATCTCCCCTCCCTGTAGAAAGAAGTTAAGTGCCATCAATAATTCATGCTTAATAATGTTCTAGGAGCATTGGAAAAATTTTCCTGAGAACCCATTTAGTCCTGGAGCACTGTGTATAGACATAGAAAAGATGATCTCCTTCGATTCTTCTAAGATAGCTAGAGCAATGAGCATTATATTATCCTCATCAGTGACTAACGCGGGAATAAAAGATAAAAGTTCCTCCTCTATAACATGTGTTGTAAAGGTATATAGTGCAGAAAAAATTCCTCAAGAACTTTAGCAATGCTATAGACATATTTCACCTAATTACCTTCCGAATCTTTAATTCTGGATAGTCTATTTTGTGCAAATTTCCCCTTAGAGATAGCATAATACAGCCTTGTAATTCTTTCCCCCTCCAAGGTCCACTGAACATTAGCTTTTTGCCTCCAAAAGATCTCTTCTATCTTCAATGCATGATCCAGATCCTTTCTAGCATTCTCCATGGATAATACATTTGCCTTATAATACAGATGCATCACTTGAAGCTCAGGCTGCAATAATTGTTGCTCACAATTCTTAATATTTTAAAAAATGTTGCCAAAAGATTCCTTAGTCCACCTTTTTAGATGGAATTTAAGGTATTTTAACAGAAGAAACACATTCTCAATAGGGTTTTGAGAGTAAGATCTTGCCCATTTCGATTCCACTAAAGGAAGAAAATCAGGATGCTCTGTCCACATGTTCATAAAATTAAAATAAGAGATTCTTCTTAATGTACCATTTTTAGAATTTTTAATGATCAAAGGGCAATTGTTGGAGCTCCCTCTAGTAACATGCTCTACCACTATGTTTTGAAATCTCTCACCCCATTCCAAGTTGTGCAACAATCTATCCAGTCTCTGCCACATTTTAGTCAAATCTTGATGATTATTGCACCAAGTAAAAGTAGAACTCGTATAACCACTATCCAGAAGACCCGCTGAGTTAATGAAAGAGATAAACTTGTTCATAATAGATAAACTAGGAACTGCTCCCCTTTCCTCTGTGAAGATGAAACCATGGTATTAATGTCACCTGCTACTAACCATGGAATTCCGAGCTAGACCACCATAAACAACAAACACAATCAAGCTCTAGATGATATTAGATCTCAAATGACTAAGTTGGCCAACACCATTGGAATTATGCAACAGGAAAAGAAAAAAATTCTTGCACAACCCCGAGAAAATCTCTAGGGTCAACAAGGGATTGAGAGTTCTAATGGAACGTCTAATGAGAAACAGTATAAATCTATTACCATACTTCAAAAAGGTAAGGAAGTGAACAAAACTATCCCACCCAGAGGCTCTAACCCTATAAAAAAAGAGAATTAGGGCAATCCCAAGGATAGTGAGTAACTTGAGCTACCCAAGGTTGTTGAGTCTAATGAGGTTGTATACCCCATTCTGCTCCCTACCCTTACTTATTGAAAAAGCCTGCAAAACAAGCTAACCAAGTTAAAATATTTTATTTATTTAAATCCGTAAAAATCAATATTCCTCTTCTTGATGCAATCTGACAGGTGCCTTCATATGCTAAGTTCTTAAAGGACTTATGCACCATCAAGAAGAAATTGAAATGTATAGAAAAAGGCTTTTCTGAAGGAGCAAGTAAGCATTATTCTCCAAACCAACACTCCTCCCAAGTACAACGGTAAAACTCGAGTAAATTTGAACTTTTTCTAGAAAATAGCAAAATGATAATTTGCCACTATAATGCGGATTTAAAATACGTAGTTCTTTAGAGCGTGGATGATGAAATGGACCTCACCGTTGGATTCGTCTCTCAAAATCTAGTTGTTGTGTCAATTTTTGTCAAATTCTGATATAGTCGAATTGTTCACGTTTTACAAGACGACTGTATCGAATGACCTCACAAAGGTCTCAAAAAATGAAAATTATAAAATTTTCTTATAATTGAATGAAAATTCAACTAAAAATAATTTGAACTTAAATTGGGATGAAATTAATCATTTTAGAGCAAAAATGGACTCGGACAAGGGGGCATGTGGCGCGACGTGGACCGAGTGTTAAGAGTTATAAATATGAACAAATATCTGATTTTTAGGTCGAATACTTTGCATTTTCCAGTGGGCAAAATGTGTGGAGGAAGGGAGAGGGAAAGGAGAGAAAAAAAGAAAGTTTCAAGGCTTCTAAGTTTCAAGGTTTCTACGATTTCTGCCTCTCCGTCACTCGAATCAACTCATGCCAAGAATCAAAGTTGGTCTCCTCGAAGAGGACTACGCTTAGGTACCAAGAATGAAGGATTTTACCAAAAAGTCAAGGGGAAGATTTTGTGAAAATCAAAGGTTTGAGGTTGGGGTGGTTGTTCTTGAAGTTCTACACTTCATTTTACACTCCAAGAGGTAGGGTTCCCTCTTACTTTGGTTTCTTTCTAACCTATGGGTCCGTATGAAATGGGTAGGTATATGGAACTATACATGTCACTTGCCTCTTGTTATGGAAGTGAGGAATTGGGTATAGAAATAGCTTAGACCAATTTCTAGCTTAAATTTGATATGTAGAAACTATTGGTGTAAACTCTTGGAAAATGGGTTTATGTGGGCTATTTGTGTATTTTAAAATTTTTCTATTATCGTTGGGTTAATGGAAAAGGGTAGGTATATAGAACTATGTATTTCACTTGCCTATGGTTACAGCATAGGTGTAGAAATGATTTAATCAATTTCTAGTTTGAAATTGATATGTGAAGTTCCATGGGAAAATTCTTGGAGCATGGTATTGTGTGGGCATGTTATGTGTTATATTGTGTCTTGTGAAAGAAATGAATTATTTACTTCGGTTATGTAATAACATGATTGGTGTCTTGAAGGTATTTTGCTAAATGTCTATGTGATAATTAAGCTTATTATGGCATAATTTATGACATGCTTGAGAAAAAGGTAATTGATAAATGATGTTAATATATTAGTATCATGATGAATTGTGGTAATTATGTGCATTAGATATAAATTACCATAGCATATGTTGCTGTATGTGGTTAAATTGATCCATATGGCATTCATTACATATGAGACTTGACATTGACATGCAATGATTCATTACTTTGCATTTGCACGGACATATTGCATTAGGTGGGTGTGTGTGTGTATGGTGTGATCAAACACCACACTTGATGATTGATGGATGGGCTCGAGAAAGTCGGGTTGAAAATCCAATGAGTCGCATGGATGCATGGTTGCATGAATATGGGGTCGGGGTTAGCAAGAAGGGCTAACAAATCCCTCAGGTGAGAGCCACGGTGACTTGAATACATACTCCAGTGGTATAAGAATCCATAAAGTGTGTTGGTGTAAGCGAAACCGTTGGTGAAAGTCCATGAATTCTATGTCGGTTGGGTGCGATTGGTGTAAGTCCATAAATACTCACCCCACGAAAGACCCAAAGATTTTAAAAGGGTCATTGGATGAAATTCATCAATGAAAGATTTTCTGCACATTGGCGTTGCATTGTGTTGCAGGTTAAAGTGCGTGAGTGAGTTTCTTCTCATTTCATGGCATGACATGGTAATAGAATTCCAACATTGAATTGCATGTTCTGGTTTAGAATGGTTGTTGATTGTTACATGTGCACATTCATACGCATTTAGGGTGGGGAGTAGCCTCTGTAGGAGATACTCAATTGATCGTAGCTCACCTTATACGGAAAAATATTTCAAGTGCGGCATACACAACTGTGGATGGCTTTCATTCGAAGCCTCAAGGGTGAAGAGAGACCGAATTGTGGCCTTTAACCTTGGTTTTTGTAAAACGATGTTTTGGGCATGTAATATATGTAAAGAATTATAATCAAAATTATATGGACTACTTTTAATATAACCTTGCATGTTTTTATATGAGTAAGGATAAATGGACTCGATGTGGTCAATGTTTACTCATAAATGAACCCAGTGTGGTCAATGGTGTATATTGTATCTTAAATGGGTCATGTGATTGTATATTACACAGGTTGTGTTTTGGGTTGAGCTTCCTGTACAAAGGAAACTCTGTCCAAATTTTGTTAAATTATGGACCCCAATAAATTGGGCATAATAGCGTGGTATCGAGTTACATGATATCAACGGGTATTCCGCGGGTTGATGGGTGTTTAATGGACCCCCGAATTTTTTGGTGTCACAACAACGATCCCAGCTATCCCACCATTACAATTACCATTGTAGATAGGTTTTACTTTTCCATCAACTTTATAATACTAGACACTGCACCGGTTGTTAACCCCACTTCACAGATTGCCATAATCCTAGGATTCTCATTCCTTGCAACATCAAATGCATTAATGCTTGATCGTGTTCACCCTATTCTCCAAACACAAACCCTCGAATGTGCATATGACTTTTGTGTGTAGGTGAGTGTCACTCTCCCTCGGTTTCAATGCTAGAAATGGAAAAAATATGTGTGCGTGTGTGTGTGTGCAAAAGTGCTCCCAAAGCGTAGAGAGACTTGCAATTTTTCTGTTTTACTTGGAATGGGTATTCCAAGGTCGTCTCCTCAAGGAAGGAATGTCAAATTGTGGTGAAAGTGATTTTGTAAGGAAATGAAAAATGTAAAATCTTATAGTTTTGTGTTTTGGTGAGTGGATATTTTTATGAAAATACAATGAAAACAGGGTTGGCTAATCTGAAGAGGTCATTCTAATGGGAATTCTAAATCAACTCAAAACATTCTAACAATGGTTTCTCTAAGCTTGATTGATTCATAGGAAGTGAGGGACTAATGTGGAGGTGTAGGCTCAAGCATTCCCCGTGACAAGTCTACGGTGTATCAAGAGCTCACAACCACCTCCGCACTCAACCTAGTCAGACCAAGCACTTTACACCATAAAGAAGAATAGAGGAAAGTTGATTTAGCATATCCAAGAGGAAATCTCTCTTAGATTAGCCAACTAAAAACCTAGCTACTCATAAAAAAAAAAAAAGGACAATGCAAAGTAAAGAAACATGGTAGTGAAATGGAGCATGGAACTTGTATTTATGAAAGAAAAGAGCTGAATTATATGTGAAATTGCATTTATGACCAAAATACAAATATAAAAAGCAAATACCCAAATGTAGAATTTGAATGCTAAAAACAACTAGCTAAACTTGCATACAACTTGAATAAGAGAGTTGAAAGTTAAAAGGGGAAAGATTATAAGTAGTTTAAAGCTTACAGCACTGAAAATGGTAAAGAAATATGAAAACCCAAATTTCTCTCTCTAACTTCGTCTTCTTCCTTGACCTTTCTGTCTCTAAAACTATTCCTAAGCTTAGGTAGCCTCTCCTCCTTCAAAATCTTGCGTGAAGCCGAATAAATGGTGTAGAGCCCTCCAATTTTTATCCATGAGGTTCTCCTAGCCTGTGTGTGTAGGCCTCCCATCAACGGGAGATAAGATGATGCATTGGACAGGCTATAACAAGCATAGCCTGCACCCACCATGCCTTCTTCCTTCTCTCTCCTTCTTTCCCATTCTCCATCTTCCAAAGTTGAATTTAGGGTATAGGTAGGCATATATGTATGTAGAATATTCTAGGGGATGGATGGAAGAATCATAGGTGGGACCCCAAGCAAGTGAAGCTTGAGTGCAGAATCTGGCGTTTATGGGCCAAACCTTCCAGAATGTCGAAGCAAAACCTTCTGGAAGGTTTTCTCTGGTGTGCAAAACCTTCTAGAAGGTTTTTAGGGGGATGCAAGCTCAAGACCAATTTTCGTAAATTTGTCATAACTTTTGATCAAACCGTCCGATGGAGCTGAAATGTTGACACAATACAAACGACATCTAGATCTACAACTTTCATGTTTTGCACTTTCTCAAATTCGAAGTGGATCATGGTAAAAAGTGAGAAAAATGAGGTATTGCTACCTGTAACATCAAAATTTTAACATTATTCATAAATTTGACTAACTCTAAGTAATTAAATGCAAAGTTAAGTTAAAATACATATAATGAGACTGTCAAATATGCAATATTACGTGCTCATCAATTAATAATTTATAAAAGTGGTGTGATGAAATGCTTCTTTGGGAATATGACTATTGAATTCAATATTTTTCACATAGCAAAGCAACCGGGGGGGTAAGGGAGAGTTTTGTGATATAGACATGTTGCATGAGTGTGTGGAAAAGTTTGAAACTTCTTTGTATTTTCATCCTCGACAATTGTGTTTAATTAATTCTTAATGTGATTTAGACAACTATGAGGCTATATTTTATACTAAATTGCTAAACAATTCGCAGGAGTTACGAGATGTAGAGAGAAAACCAAAACAAGAAATGGTCTTTGTGGAGAACAATACCAAGTGAATTTGAGTATTGGGCAATTGGAGCCCAGTTGAACTTTTTGAATAACTTGAATTTTGTACATTAGTTTAGTTCGATATCTTCTTTTGTTTTTAGATAGTTTTATCATTTTCTTTTATGCTAGTTTATTCTCTTGTTATTTGCAGTTAGTTTTATTTAGGAGCTTCACGTAGGTGTTCTTTTTCCCTTAACCTTTTTCATTTTACCCATTACATTATCATTGTTGTATTGAAGATAATGTAAATTTTAGTTTGGGGGGGGGGAGGTTATACCATTGGTTTGCTCCTATTTTTTCTTATTTTAGTTGTTAGTATTTTTGGTAGTTTAGTGGAAAATTGATAAAAAAAAATATTGAAATAATATGTCTATTTGGATGAAATTTGTTGTTTATAAGAGTTGTGGAATTGTAGATTTGCTACTTGATATTCAAATTGGTTGCATGCAGACTAAATAGACTTGTAGTCTATGTTTGAATATCATAGTGATGTTTGTATTGGAAACTCAAACTTTGTTCACAATGAGCATGTAACTTCTATTTAGATTTATGATATTAGATTCATGTTTCAAAAGAGCTTGACATTTATAGTAGAGATGCATGTATAAACCCTATGAGTATTTTCTTATCATGGTTGGAGAGTTAAAATAGATTTACTCTTATGGTATTCATGTCAAATCCTTTGTTTTTTAGTAATCTCATTATTCTAGCTTTGGTTAAGAGAATATGAGTAATTAGTTGGTTATATCTAAATAAAGAGCAACACTTCTCCATACTTTCTAAAAGATGATTTTGCGTTGTCTTTGAATTTTATTAAGCCTATTCTTTCATTGCATTATCTCTAGTATCTGTGATTGAACCATGATGAGTTTTCATTTCTTTACCTCAAATAATAACCAAGCCGATCATATAAGCATATGTGTTACATTGATTGTTCCTAGATGAGGTGATATGTTCAATCATGAATGAATGAAAAAGAAAGATGATGAGGGAAGAAATTTTTTTGGAAAATGTTGGGATTGTGAAAAGAATGTTGAAAAATGAGAATGCCAAAGGCTTGTGAAGGAAGAATGATGGATATGAGCTTATATTTTGTAAAAAAAAAAGAGTTAAGTGTATGTTGAATATGGAAATTGTCTATGGGATAAACCTTTTGAATCCTTATTTCCTTCGTTTCTTAAACCTTCACCCATGACCCTATTACAACCGGATCAAGTCTTATTTGATTTAGAAGGTATGGTTAAGTGTGTAAGCGTCAATGTCTATGAGAATTACCAACTATATTGCTTATATGTCTCTTAATATTCTTTTCTTGAGATTATGCCAAGGTCATTCCATTTAACTTATGCAATTCATTTTTGAGAAATATGTGATTGAAATTTGTCTTGATTACATAAATTTGATCCTCACATATACGTATGAGTGGAGCAGTCATGATAATCAAAGAAATTCTTCTCTGAGTGTGAAATTCTTGGTGAGTTTTGGCATTGAAACTAGCTTTGGATAGCTCATAAGAATATGAATTTTTTTTATATGAACCTCTTGAGTTGCATGATCATATCATACACACACGGGTTTTAAGTAATAACGTGATTGTGAATATTCGTGCATAGCCTTAAAGACTTCAGAAGAACCGTGTGTTAATTAGTTTGAGTAGATATGGTATGTCTTTCATTTCATGGTAATTAGGAAAATAAAAAAGTTAATAGTTGGATAGACAAATTTAAGTTTTTAAGTATCTTCTCTGGAAACCTTCACAAGACAAGAGTCTTCCACTTGGTAAAACCTAGGGATTTAAAGGTTTAGAGCATAGGCTAAATGCATTTGTGTTTCCCATGAAGGTGGTTTTGTATTTCTAATTTTGCATTTAATTTCATTCTTGTTGATATTGCCAAGCAACCCAGGTAGGAGGAAGAGTTACAAGAAGTAAATTGCATTGAGTCACTAAAACTTGAGTGTGTTCTTTGTTGAGTGATTTCCAAGAAAGAATTGATTTCGAGGCTAACTCTTGTACAAATTAGTAAAGGTTTGTGATATTTCTTAAGTATTTTTGAAATAAAGAAATCCCCGCACACAAACACAAGTTTTTTTTGAAAATATATAAAATAATGTTACAATTGGTGTGTGTTACTCTTAGAGTAAAAAGGAAGGGAGAGGTATTCTGGCATAAGGATAGAATGATGATTTAATTTTATACGTGAAAAATATGAATTATTTTATCTTAGTTGTTGCAGTTTGTAGATACATTCACTAGAAACTTTTATGAGATAAAACTCATCCACTAGGGATCACCTAGGGGTTTAACGGTTTATAGCATAGGCTAAATGCAATCTTGAAATCTATGAAAGTGATTTTATTTTATTTGTTTTTATAACTAGGGACTAGTAATGTTTGGTTGGGGGTGTGTTAACCTTCAAAAGTGCATAATTGAATTAAGGTTTAGGGTTAATAGTGTGCATTAATTGAATTAAAAATATTAATTTGAGTTATACTGTTGCCAATGTTTAATTTTAATATCCTGTAAGGAACGTCACCAAAGAAGAGAGCTAGAGCCAGAGAATAAGAAACCCTTTCATAAACACTCCTAAGCCAGAATTTCTCTTCTTCTACATTTATTTACCATCCTTTTTACTTGGAGAGTTGAACCTCTCTCACATTTGTGCCCTAACCAGCAATAAGAGTGAGGGTGTTCCAACTATTCCTTAGGGAAGGATTTCTTGTGTTAGTTTTTGTATTTGTGCTACGTTTTAATGAGATTATCTCATTCTTCTTGCTCATCTATAGCAATGAAGTGCGAGTAATTCATTTATACTCTTCAGTGAAGGGTGAAAACATGTGTAATAATGTTTGTGTTATGGAAATGTCGATGCTTTACCGATTCTTTAATATTTATACCTCCTTTAACCAATGGATGGTTATTATTATTTTTGTTCAGTGTCGTATTATTGTATATTCATGGTTACGAGTACCAAACTAAACTTATTGATGTACACCAGGTCATCTCTATGTTATTACGTACTTCATGCATGATACACTGATGCACATAAATGGGTTTTATGTAATAGTCAGGAGATTGGTTACAGGTAGGCTGAATCTCATCAGAGCTAATGCTTTTGATTCAATGCATAAACCAGAACTCCATCTTCATTGAATCATCGACCTACCGATCAAATGGCTAAAGTAAACGTTATGAATGGTTCACCTTCATGTTTACAAGGGTTATTTGGTTGTTGTATGGTGCATAGACCTTCCAGCTAACCTAACCAGTTGTTGTGATATCGTTCAATTTATACATCAACCCTATCAATTAACTTTTTGTTGATACAAAAGTTAATTGTTGTAAGGTGACATTTGCATAATCAAGAAATAAAATGCATGTTGGATCCCATAACTAAAGAGTAGCTTTTCGATTAATGTAATCAAGAGTTAGTTTAAGTATTTTTTTTATCAATTTTAAGTTCACACCACAAGCTATTTTAAAGCACACTACGTGTACGACAATCTTACCTTTTCTATTATAAAATTCAACGAATAGGTCCCTGTGGTTTCGACCTCGGACCTCACCGAGTAATATTACAATTTGACCAATTATACTTGTGTGCATGATTTAAACCAGGTCAAACTAACTAAAATATATGTCATTCATTCATCATAACCTAAAAGCTAGGGTGAAAAATGGAGACCCACGAAGTCCTCCCAAACTCGATATTCCTACATAAGTTCCATCTACCAAAACTTAACAACAAAACCATAACTTTATATTACAATACCCAAACAAATAATATCTCATGAGGTAATTAAGTTTACATCACAAGCTCCTCAAAATACCCTTTAAATAAACGTTTGTGTACAATTACATTTCTATACAACGCTCTAATAGTAAATACAAACAAGTTTTCAAAAGGAGTGCCTCCTAGCCCAAAGCTCCCACAAGTCTTCATCAACTAAGTTCTAGGATGGACGTTAGTATCTAAAAATGTTAATAGAGGATGAGCATCTGTGGCCCAATAGGATAATCTTTTTCCCAAGCATATACAAGGTTTTAAATGCCATTTAGTTCTCAATCATAATAATAGGTAATGAAATAATTCATCAATACATCTAGGTACACAATAAGTAGTAAGCATTTTTGAAAGTACACTACGTAATATCATTTAGAATAAATAAGTGAAACATCAAAGAATATATCACATCAAAACCAAATCTCAATGTTATACTATAAAACCTTTCTTCTTAAATCATAATGCAACACCATTGATTTTATTAAGGACAAAGTGAGAAATATTTATACAAGTACATGGAAAATAAATCTAGTAAAATCATCATTTCTTGTTTTGAACATAATTTCATCAACTTATTCTTTCCAGGTTATTTTCCAAAAATATTAACTCGATATACTTTCGCCTCAACATCACCTCATCCCCCACTTAAGAGGTTTGTTGGAATATTGGGTTATTGATTTTTTGGCACCCAAAATCCATGTATGCTACCCATACAGGCAAATCTCATCAAACCAACTCCAGATCATAAATGAACCATCCTCAAGGAACATTTTGGCTCTGGCAGCCTAAGGTCTCATTGTGTTTCTAGTTTTTAGGGGGGATGTGCAGGGCACAACTTGTTATGCCACATAGGTTTGTCACCGAAAACCACTTGCATGTGTTGAGGAGCCAGAAAGGGCTCGAATTGAGTGCATGGATAAGTCTCACCTCATTGCATGGCATGTCATAGTAAATTCCATAATTGAGTTTCATACACTTTATTGGAGTTGTTGTGGATAATTGTTGTTGCATGTAAACATTTCATGTGCATCTAAGTGGAGTAGTCTCTGCAAGGGATACTCTATTGAGCGTAGCTCACCCTATACGGAAAAACATTTCAGGTGTGGCGTACACGAGGGCAGACGACTCTCATCTGTACCATCAAGGGTGAAGAAAAGATGAGATGTGGCTTTGTTTTGAGTTTTTGTAAAACATTTATGAAAACATAGTTTTTGACATATAAATTTATGTTAATGAATGTAATAGAACTTGTATGCAACAAGTTTTAAGTTAGAAATGTTGTTAATCATGTATGGGATGATTGCGGAAGGGTTTGGAATGAAAAATAGGTGAAACAAGCAAATTTGGACAAACCATATCGGTATAGCGTATCGGTACAGAGCTATCCAGAGAGCAAACCGTACCGGTACGCTCTCCACAAACCGTACTAGTACACTCTCCAAAATTTTAAAAATTTTAAATTGTTTGGCTAAGCTTTGGGCTTTGAGTTTCCTTCCTTTAAATGGACAATAATGGAGTGTAAATCATGGTGTATTGGACTTGGGTTGGGTCAAATAAATAATTGAACCCGAATTACATAGTGGGTTATAATCCCGATAAGGGGATGTTATCGACGTGGTGTCGGGTTAAGTGACATCCACGAGTGTTTCTACTGGTTGATGAGTTGTCATCGGTTGATAAAGGGCCCCCGAATTTTGGAGTGTCACACTCACATTCTATTTTCAACAAAACACATTTTCAAAATAACTCACACACACTCCAAAAATACAATTTCTACCCTTTTATAGCAAAATTCTCAAATTAAAGGATTGAGAAGTAATATACATCAAGACCTTCCTTTCCATACTTTAGAATAACTCAATAATGCCCAAAAATCAAAGTAAATATAGTCAACCATATCATACAAATCAATATCTCTTTCCACGACTCATCATTTCAATACTCATACTCATTTTGACATTTTATCAAACATATGGTAGACATAAGTCACCAAATACTAATTAACAAAGTAACATACTAATTCTTCAGGGACAAGTCAAATACATTATATATAAGATAATGTACACTCTAAAGAATAAAAAATCTTAAGTTCAATCAAAGACCCATAACAAATATCAAGCTAGGTTTTCAAACCCACAATATTCAAATTCATTTAATACATGTAGGGTTTACAAATTCATGGTAAACTCATCATTTAATTAAAACTCATAACATGAAAACATTTATTTAGCTCATATTAAATAAATAGATATGGAACATACATGAGATGTATCAATGTATATGCAAGAGAAATGAGTTCCCTATCTAATAACTTAAGAGCCCCAACCTTCAAATCTCCAAGTGAATCCAAGAATCCCAAGTAATGTTACTAGATTTCCAAGAAAATGCCCAATCTATACCTTCTTCTCTCTTTATCTCTCTAGGTCTAATGTGTATGGAGTAGTATTAGGTGAGAGGGGGAGAAAAATGGGATTGTAATCGGGTTTTATACCCAAAACATTCCCATCAGCTACTGTTCATCATGCCCAAAAAATGCATTTTTGTCCAAGAATTATGGTTTTGCCCCTAATAATCTATCTAACTACCCTAAGGTTTATCAAGGATGAACAGACCACCCAAATACAAAGACTCTGACTATTCCACCATTTCAATCACCATTGGGGACTGTAGGGGTAGAGCAAACACTTCTAGATTTGGGAGCAAGTTTAAACCGCATTCCCTATTTTGTATATATGCAACTTGGATTAGGAGAATTGAAGCAGATATCCATCACGCTTCAGCTTGCTGACAGAAGTGTAAAGATGCCACAAGGAATATTGGAGGATGTTCTAGTCCAAGTGGAGAAATTTTACTTCCCAGTTAATTTTATTGTTCTTGATAAATCCTATTGCTAGCCCATCTATTTAGATTCATATTTTTTTGGAAAGACCATTCCTTGCAACCTCTAATGCCTTAATTAATTGTAGGAATGGATTTATGAAGCTGATCTTCAAGAATATGACCTTGGAGTTGAACGTGTTCAACATTGAAAGGCAGCCCAGGGATGATGGAGAGGTACATCAGATGAATCTCATTGACACCATCACAAAGCAACAAGAAGAGGATTCAGTTGAAAGATACTTGGAGATCCTGTTAAGGAAATAGTTATTCAAGAAGAAGAAGTTTTTGTTCTAGGCTCGTGGGAGCCTACGTTTAAAGAATTACCACCCATCGAGAATCAAGGTCTACCATCAATTGTTCAACCATCCAAACCTGATTTGAAACCACTCCTATCTAATTTTAAATATGCTTATGTGGCCAGTGATGATATTTTTTCCAATGGTGATCAGTTCTTCCTTTTTACTAGAGCAATAATAAAGGCTGCTACAATTGTTTAAGGCCCACAAGGGAGCCATTGGATGGAGAATAGCAGATTTAAAGGGGATCATCTTGCTAATATGCACCCATAGGATCTACTTAGAAGAAGATGTAAAGTCTTCCTGCCAACCATAGCGACGATTGAATCCAATAATGAAGGATGTGGTTAGAGCTGAAGTGATGAAGCTGCTTTGATATAGGAATAATCTTCCCCATTGTTGATAGCAAGTGGTTGAGTCCTACATAGGTAGTCCCTAAGAAGTCCGAAGTCACTATGGTTGCTAATAAGAGGAATAAGTTGATTTTAACAAGGACAATGACCTGGTGGATGGTTTGCATCAATTATAAAAAGGTGAATTCATGTACCAAAAAGGACCATTTGACCAAGTCTTGGAACAATACAAAGGAGAAAGATTCAAAAATCTCAACCAAATAGATGTGTAGGCAAGTTTATGCAATTCCAACAATGGAGTATATAAATTTTTTTGTAATAGTTTCTACACTCAACTCCATTGCAATGCCCTTCCCAAGTTGAGAAATGTGAATCTCAACACCACTCTTAGATGGAAAAATGACCTTAGGCTCATTAGCCTTATATGAGATAATAACTTCATCAAATTTTTCACAATCAAGAGTAGTGGGAGATTCTACCTCAATTGACACTCCATTGGGATTGTCATCCTCGATACATTGACTATGCTCAAGATGTTGTACTTCATGCATAGTAATTATAGAATTAGTCAATGTATTAAGTCTATCACTAATTTCAGAAAGTTGTTGGGCGCAAAACTTATTTAGTGGTGTGAGATCAGATGGAAAATTATAAGGTTCGTTATCCCAACCATAACTTGAATAACTCGGTGTGACATAATGGTTGGGGTAAAAATTTTCAGAGGCCAAAAATGAATTTGAACCTTCACATTCAAAGTCTTGAACCGGATAATTTATTGGGCACTCACTAGTGATGTGCCCATACTAATCACAAATCTCACACATATTTTCATAATAAGGGGCATTTGATACATTATCATAAAAATTATAAGACATAACACAAAACACAAATAAATAAAAGTATATACAATGAGCAACGTACCTCAGCCCTTGATAAAAATCATGAGACTTACCTTCATCGTCTGAAAATCACCTTCGAACTCGACGCGTAACCTTCCCTGGCAATGGTGCCAAAAATACTTGATTGATAACCTTGTTGTTCCTAACCTCTATACATCATCCCTCAAAATATATAATGTATGGATAAAGGTGAGTGTCACACTCCCACGAAATGATGTCAAAATATAGGGCAAGGAAATGGTGAAAAATGAAATGAACAAACTATGTGTGAAATAATGTAAATGGGCATAATAAAGAAATAAAACATGGAACTTAACTCAAAGCAAGAAAACTTAAACTAAGAAGAAAAATATTCAATTCCCATTTTAAGACTAAAAATGAAGAAATCTTGAAAGCATTAATGGTGAAATCTAGAACATGTAACTAAACTTGCAATATACTTGAAATAAAGGAGATTACAATGCAAGAAATGAATATTACAAATAATTTCAAGCTTACGACAACTGAAATGGAGAAAAAAATGCAAAAACATAAATTTTCATTACACTATTCATCATCTTCTTCCTTGGAGCATTCTAAGCTTAGGTAGCCACCACTGAAATGGCTTATGAATGCTGAATATATGGGGGGTTGTGTGTGTGTGTCTTGTAATTTTGTTCATAGTGGTCCTCTAGCATGAGTGTTCAGGCCTCCCATCAATGGGAGGTTAAATGGATGTGTTGGGCAGGCTAGGACAAGCTAGCCTACAACCAACATGGCAGCCCCTTCTTTCCCATCCCCATTAATGTCATTGCCTCCAAAGTCTTCATGCATATGATAGGAGTCATGTAGATGTGTAAGAAAAGTCAAGGGGCAAGTAAGAGAATCAATGGTGGGAACCCCAGGCAAGTGGAGATGAGTTGCAGGCATTTTTGGGCTGTTCTGGGTAGCGTACCGGCATGCAATACCGGTACACTAAACCTTCTGGAGTTTGGGGTAGCGGTACTGCGTACCGGTACTCCTTTTTTGCTCTAGACCAGTTTTCGTAGAATTATGTTAACCTTTGATCCAGTCGTCCGATTGAGCCAAAATTTTGACACAATACAGAAGACATCCAGATCTACAACTTTCAAGTTTTTCACATTTTCATATTAGTAGTAGATCATGGTAAAAAATGGGAAAAATAGTGGTACTGTGTCAAAACCTTTCACTCTAGTGGGCAAAACCTTCCGAATGCATTTTTCCTTGAATTCTTCACCCTCCAAGCCTCTCAATCCTCATCTAAAGTGTTCATATATTTACCACACATTCACACATAGTTGCAAGGTTATAAAATTCATCATTTAAGTTATAATTACTTGCAACCACAAAAATTCAACATTCTTTATAACTTTAGCTAACACTAAGTACTTAAATGCCAAAGTTGACTTAAAAGGCATGAAATTAGGCCATTAAATATGCAATATTTTGTGCTCATCAGTGACCCATAGAAATATGATGCCCCTTGCCTTCATACTTGTGATAGAAATTTTAAACAATTGGTGTATTTATTTTTTGGGCCCCTTTCCTATGTTTTTTGGATATACTTACAATCTTTAGCAGTTGACTATGTGTCTAAATGTGTAGAGGCTAACCCAACCAGGACCAATGATCACAAGGTTATGATTAAGTTTTTGAAAGAACACATTCTTTCTAGAATCTCATGCACAAATTGTAAAAACCCGGGTAAATTTAAACCTTTAAGAATAAAGGGCAAAATGGTAAATTGTTACAATGGTTCGGGTTGTAAACCTAAAAATTTTTAAAGCTCGGATTACGAAATGGACCTCACCGTTGAATTCTTTTCGCAAAATCTAGTGATCATGTCAAATTTCATCGAATTCTGAGATAGTCAGGTTTTTACGTTTTATGAGGCGGTCGGGCCCCGGGAGACCGTAATACGAAATTTCTAGGAAAATTATGAGAATTTTAAAATAAATGAAGTCAAGACAAATTAAAAATATTTTGAACTTGAAACGGAACGAAATTTAATCATTTCGGGACAAAAATGGACCCCGAATTAAAAAGGGCTGTGTGGCGCATTTTGGGCCAAGTATTCTAAAAATATAAATAGGGGAAAATCTGAATTTTGCCCCATTTTTCTTGTTCAGCCATTAGCCGATAGAGAGGAGAGGGAAAAGTGAGAACTATTCCACCTTTCTCTCTATGATCTACGGAGCTTACGGTGCTTGGATCCACTCGGGCCAAGAAAGAAAGTCATTCTCCTCGTCGAGGGCTACGCATCTACACCAAAAACAAGAGCTTTCACCAAAGGTGGGGGAAATCAAAAATTTGGGGAAGATTAGATTCGAGTTTGGGTTGATTCTTGGAGTTTCCCAAGGTCATCCTTGACGCTACAAGAGGTAGGGGTTTTCCTACTTAGGTTTATTCACTACCTAGAATGTTATATTGAAATGGGTAGGTTAATATAGATATATATAACTTGCCTATTGAAAGGAAATTTAATGAAATGAGTATGCAAATGAGAGTAGAAATATATTACAGTAAATTCCTAGCTTGAAATTAAAATATGATAATTTATTTTGGGAAATTCCATGGGAATGGGTGTTATATGAGCATGTTGTATGCTTAAATTATGCCTTGGTGAAATGGGTATTGAAATTAGGTATAATATATTCTATCTTGAAATGGGTATGTAGAAATTGCAAAATGTAATTTCTTGAATTATGTGAATTGTGGGCATGTTATGTGTTTACATAATGTCTTGATTTGAAAGTGTGTTTTTTGCTTAATATGAGATAACATGCTTGGATATGAGTTTTGGATAAAATGTTGATAAATGCATATTGGTTTATTGACATTTTGAGTTATGAAAATTATATGTTTTTGATATAATTTTTCATGGTTTATATGAATTGGGTTTGAAATGGTTATATGACACACATTGCATATTGAACATTGTAGTAGAGTTACAATGAGGCATTACATTGCATATGCACAGGAACATTGCATAAAATGGTTGATTGTGCATGGAAGTAGTCAACACCACATGGGTGGATGATAAGTGGGCTCAAGTTAGCTAAGTCGATGACTTGGCCGAGTCACACGGTTTGTATGGTGTTGAGGGTTGGGGTTAGTAAGAAGGGCCGGAAGATCCCTCGGGTGTAAGGCCTGATGATTTGGATACGCACTTCCATTAGTATTAATCCATAAAGTGTGTCGATGTGCACGGGACCGTTGGTGGAAGTCCATAAATCCCGTGTCGGTTGGGTGTCATTGGTGTAAGTCCATAAATACTCACCCCAAACAAGACCCTGGATTAATAATGTCATTTGATGTATAACATAAACGACGGAATTGTACACATGAGAAATTGCATGTGTTGGCGAGCCGGAGAAGGATCGGGATCATGGATGACGGGCATTTGCACCATTGCAAATTGCATGTGTTGAAGAGCCGAAAAGGGCTCGAGCCAGTTATTGAGAGTGAGTCTCATCTCATTCTATAGCATTGCATGGTAAATTTTCAACATTGATGGCATATTTATGTTTGGAATATGTGAATGGTGAAATGGTTGCATATGAGCATTTCATGGGCATTTGGGTTGGGAAGTAGCTTATTTAGGAAATCATCTATTGAGTGTGGCTCACCCTTTATGGGAAAATATTTTAGGTGCGGGGTTCATCTCGGTGGATGGCTCTCACTTTGAGCCTCATGGATGAAGAAGCCAGAATGTGGCTTTTATTTTGAGTAAATTATAAAGACATTACAATGAATATTTATTTTGGCATGTAATTAAACGAATTCGCATGCAAAATATGGCATAGATCCTGTACAAACCATATGGGATGCTCAAATGCATGTTATGTAAGCATTGGGTTGATAGAAGTAAGACTTGAAATGAATTGGAAACGAAAGAAACGGTAAAAAACTGGGTAGACTGTACCGGTGCTATGCACCGGTACGGTTCAGTAATGATACAGTGTACCAGTACGTTTTGGTCCAGAAGGTTCAACGTACCGGTACTGCATACTGGTACTGTTGCATACCGGTACAATGTACCGGTGCTGTCTGCAGATTTTTGAAATTTTAACATTGTTCTCCTATGCTTTTGGACTTTGTTTTCTTTGGTTCAAAGGGTACAAATGAATTCTAAATGAAATATTTTGAGTCATGTTGGACCTCAGGAGAATTAAATGAAAAAAAAAAGAACACGGGGTATATACATGGGTTAAAATCCCGATCAAGGAAATTTGTATGGACATAAGACCTGGAATTGAGGCAAGAAAGGTTATTTTTGTAGGTTGATGGTTGGTCAACGGTTAAAAAAGGACCCCCGATTTTAGGGGCGTCACAGCTTGGTATCAGAGCGTAGGTATACGAATTACCTTGGGCTTGATGGGTATTGGGTCCAAACCATTGCATTCCATGTGCATTTCATGTTATGTGATATTTGTTATGTGATTTATATACATGGTAAAAATGTTTAAGGAAATGGATACACTAGGGTTAGAAAACAAAACCTTAAAAAAAGTGAAGGGGATGCTTCATGGATTTAGATGTCTGCTAGTACAAAACACACGTTCTACTAGGGGGACAATGAGAAAATTATCAAAGTTTGCACTTGATCCCTAGTTTGGGATACTAAGTTAGTGTGTTGTTGCCACTTGACATGTATGTAGATGGCAAGTAGAGGAAGGGGACGTCGAGGTGGTGGGCGGAACAATAATCAACCACCAACGGCGTTTCACCAACAAGCATTTAACAAAACTATGGGCATGATGACAGCTACCGTTGCACAGGCTAGCGGCAATACAAGTCACGAAGGTACAAATAACCTCCAACACTTTAAGGCACACAAGCCTCCAGTTTTTAAGGGAGGGGCGGATCCGATGGTGGCCGACCATTGGTTCCGACAAGTCAATAAAATCTTAAGGGCAATGGAAATCACCTCGGATGTCACTAAGATAAGACTAGTTGCATTCCAGCTAGAAGGAGAAGCCCAAGTATGATGGGATTAGGTGACGGATTCCAAGAACTTGGAGACCATGACATTGGGAGAGTTCCAGGAGCTCTTCATGGGTAAGTACTTCCCAATAGCAGCACGACATGTAAAGGCCCGAGAATTCCTAGAATTGAAGCAAAGGACAATGATAGTGATGGAGTACGTGTCCAAGTTCACCAAACTAGCCCATTTTTTCGATGATTACGTGGCCACTGACATGGCCAAAGTAAGAAATTTTGAGGATGGTCTGAAGTTATCTATCCGGGAAAATATTGTGGGCCTCCGTCTGCAAGGCTTGGATACAATGGTTGAAACAACCATGGCCATTGAGAGGGAAGTAGAAGATGTACGAAGCATCTGGGAGGCAGGTACTAAGGATAAGAAGGAGGGTCAATCCTCTTCTTCTAGCTCGAGGAAGAAGCAGAGGACTTCTAACCCACAAGGGTCGTAGCGACAGGGCCGCGGCCATCAGGGCCATGGCCAAGGTCGATCCTCCCAAGGTGGGGGAAGCTTCAGGACTACCTACCAGGCAGGCCAAAAAACTTGTTTTCATTGCCACCAGCTGGGTCACATAAAGCGGGATTGTCCTCAGAGGCATGGATCCCGGGATTACGGGACATCTCAGTCCCAATCTTTAGTGGGGCAACCACAGACACCCTATGTTTCTCCCTACCCCGTCTCGGGCCAGGGAAGTCAGTATCAGTTCCAGGGTGCTACTCAGGCCCCTACCACTCTCTGAGCAGGGACTCCATTATCAGACCAGATGGGCCAGGACATGGGTCGAGGCCGAGGGCAGGGCTTGCAAGCCGAAACTTCGGGGACCCAGGGGCGTGTCTATGCCATGGTGCCACAAACTGAACCGACGGATCAGTCGGTGATATAGGGTAC
>CM042184.1:22437470-22494585 GCA_023539305.1 Ilex asprella
TTATCAGACCAGATGGGCCAGGACATGGGTCGAGGCCGAGGGCAGGGCTTGCAAGCCGAAACTTCGGGGACCCAGGGGCGTGTCTATGCTATGGTGCCACAAACTGAACCGACGGATCAGTCGGTGATATAGGGTACATTTCTACTCTCATGATTATGGGCTAGGGTGTTATTTGACTCTAGAGCATCACATTCATTTATTTTTGCATCATGTGTAAAAGATTTTGGATTAGAGGTTGAGACCTTAGAAGAGCCGTTGCATGTGAGTTCTCCCCTAGGAGCTAGGGTGAGGGTTGACCAGATATGTCGGGGCTGTGAGTTAGAGATCTCAGGGATTCTACTCACCGTGGACCTTCGGGTCATGGACATGTCAGAGTTTGAGGTCATCCTTAGGATGGACTGGTTGACGCCATATCAAGTTGTCATTGATTATGATTAGAAGAGGGTCACTGCTTATACGCCAGATGGTGTTTGTTTTAAGTTTTAGGGGGAGAAGCACAATGTTTTGCCCCAAGCCGTGTATGGCTCTCGATGGCACCGGCAGTTGATGGGTTGGCTAGCAAGCCTTACCTTGGAGGATGAGGTAAGACAAGAGTTGGGTCTACCTCAGGTTGTTTGCGAATATGAGGACGTTTTTTCGGATGAACTACCAGGATTACCTCCCCATAGGGATGTAGACTTTAGCATAGAGTTGCATCCGGGTACTTTGCCTATTTTTATGACTCCGCAAAGGATGGCACCTGCTGAGTTGCAAAAACTCAAGGTCCAATTGCAAGAATTATTGGACAAGGGTTTTATCAGACCGAGCACTTCACCTTGGGGTGCTCTGGTGTTGTTTGCCAAGAAGAAAGATAAGCCACTACGATTGTGTATAGACTATCGCCAGTTGAATCGGGTCAATATCAAGAATAGGTACCCTTTGCCGATGATTAATGATTTGTTTGATCAACTGAGGGGAGCAAGGGTCTACTCCAAGATAAATCTTCGAACGGGCCACCGTCAGTTGAGGATTAGGGAGGCAGATATCCCTAAGACGGCGTTCAGAGCGCAGTATGGGCATTTCGAATTCACAATGATGCCATTTGGGTTAATGAATGCCCCGACGGCATTCATGGATCTCATGCATAGGGTGTTCCAACCCTATTTAGATCAGTTCGTCGTGGTGTTTGTTGACGACATCCTGATCTACTCCAAGTCTGGGGAGGAGCATGAAGGTCATTTGAGGATTGTTCTCCAGACCTTGAGAGACCATCAGTTGTACGCCAAGTTTAGCAAATATGAATTTTTGCTGACTGAGATAAAATTTTTGGGACATGTAGTGCCGGTTTCGGGTGTATCCGTAGACCCAAAGAAGATTGAGGGAGTCACGAATTGGGAGAGGCCGAAGTTAGTCTTTGAGATACGTAGTTTCTTAGGATTGGCAGGCTACTACAGGCAGTTCATCAAGGACTTCTCTCAATTAGCTGCACCTATGACGAAGTTGACCCAAAAGGAGGTCAAGTTTGAGTGGAATGATTCTTGTGAGAATGCATTCCAGGAGTTAAAGACGAGGCTAACTTTAGCTCCTATTTTGACAATCTCGGAAATGGGGGAGATGTATACAGTGTACTGTGATGCATCTAAAGACGAACTTGGTTGTGTTTTAATGCAGTCCGGGAGGGTGGTGGCTTATGGTTCTCGATAGTTAAAGAACCAAGAGTAGAACTACATTACCATCCCGGTAAGGCAAATGTGGTGCGGATGCACTTAGCTAAAAGTCACGAGGAGTCTTGGCTAGTGTGGCTTCCCAGGAGTGGCTTATGCTCGAGACTGTGGAGCAGTTTGGGCTACATTATATGGGTCAGGCTCAGAGTACTTTATGGAGTTTAGTGGCTATGCCTTCCCTACTGAGCAGAGTAATTGAGTCCTAGCATTAGGACACTGAGCTATTGTCCATTCGGGATCGGGTACAGGTAGGTACAGGTGATGATGTAACGCCCAAAAAACCACCCTGGACAGCATTACATTCTAAAATTATTTACATAATGAGAGCACTAAGATAATACATCAATAAATATATTCCATTCATTATATATATATAAATGTCTACTACATTGTCCCCAAAAGAATTGGCACATCTACGCCCTTACATTCAAACCAAAATCAGCTAATGTAACGCAGCGGAATATAACAAAAATAAACTAGGCTTTACATCATTTTCAAAAGAATATCCTAGTCTAGTGCACAAGAATGTGGTGCTCTAAGCATCTACCTCGGGATCCACACTCCCGTCTAGCAGAGTCTTGCAAGATACTGGCTCTTCAACTCCCAACTCTTCCTCTAGCACAAAATCTGAAAGTATGTAATTGTAGGGGATGAGGACGAAGCTCTGTAACAAAATCTTCCCAAACTCCAACAAGGTTTAGAAATATGTAAAACAAGTCGATCTCGTTTAATAAAATAATATATATAGCTTTTGAAATGAAACAAGGACATTTAAATAGATCTCAAGTTTACACCACAACAATAATTTAAATGGAAACAGTAAAAGCATTTCTAAAAAGAACCCATTCCCAAATGGTTCGGCAAAGTGTTTGCCGTTGAATTGTCCCATACCAATGCACCGGCCCCGACTTAATCCAATTCATGTTCTCATCTAGATATATAGATATATATTGCTTCATCTCATGCTATGTACGTTGATTGTTTCTCAAGAATCTACCCAACGACTATACTTAGTTCACCAATTATAATCAAATCACAAGCACTTTGGGAAATGTCGTCTACCATACCAATGGCAATGACGAGTCCCTTCCCAGGAAAGTTATACTAACCCTAGTTTGAACTCCAATGAACGATAGTGGTTACATTACCAAATGATAACCCACTACAAGTGTTAGGCAACCATCTTACCCCCACTAGGATAGACTAATCTCTAACACTCTACAACATTTTTTAAAGGAAATTCAAGTCCCTCAAAAAAATAATACAATAAGGACACCAACATATTCTCAATTACAAGAATATTTCTAAAAATTCCCAATTTCACCATGCCATAATTTCAATAATCAACTATGAAAAATACAAGAGATCACAACCAAATCATTTATTACTCCACACAAAATTCTATGGTTCCAATATCAGTAATAAAGGAAGAATTTACAAAGAAAATCCATCACTCTCCAAGAGCTAGGGTTTTGAAATACAAAAAAAAAAGAGATTTTTATGGGTATTCAACCCTAACTTTGTTTAAAACGTGTAATCTTTGTCAAAGACTAAGAGGGGATGATTTTATACTATATATATCACATTCATAGCAAAACATACATAAATACATAAACCCTAATCTCAATGAAAGAGATAGAGAAGAAATTCCCTACCTTGACTCTTGAAATCTAGGTTTTGATCTTGGATAACCCTTTTAAACTCTTGTTTTTCTCTTCCTTTCTTCCTCTCTTCTCTTACTTTCTTCCTCTCTTCTCTTCCTTTCTTTCTCTCTTAGGGTTTCTAAGGTTGGAGGGGCCGAAATAGAGCCAAAGGAGGTGACACAATGTATTTATAGGGTGAAAATCGGACCAAGATCACGACATTAAACATTCAAAATTCGTTCTGTCGTACGGGTACGGTATAGTACCGGTACGCTGTACCGGTAAGTCAAATTCTCTAGACCAGTTTGCTCCGGTACGATACAATACCGGTACTGCGTACCGGTACGATTTTGTCCAGTTTTTGCCTTTTTCTCCATTTTTCATTTCCAATTCCTCCTAACCCTTCCAAATCCATCCCAAACCTTTCCAACACATATTTCTACACCAAACCTATTTAATACAAGTTCTAGGACCTAAAATTTCATATTTTCACTTATTAAAACTAAATTTCAACTATTATTTTCACTAACCTTCTAAATCTCTACTTTTTCAATTCTACCAAATTCAAACATACATCACTACACATATCCACCTTTTTATAACAATTATTTACTATATATCTATATACACATATAAAAAGAAAATGCGGGGTGTTACAGATGAGGGTTGGGCCATTCACTCGGATGGTAGTCTTCGGTATCGAAGAAGGGTTGTGGTTCCTCAGTTGGCAGATCTAAGAGAGGAGATCCTGAGGGAGTTTCATTGCTCTCGTTTTGCAGTTCATCTAGGTGGCATGAAGATATACCATGATATTTTTTGCCAGTATAATTGGAGTGGGATGAAGAAGCACGTTGGAAACTTTGTTAGTAGATATCTCACGTGTCAGCAGGTCAAAGCCAAGCACCAGAGACCAGCAGGGTTGCTCCAACCTTTGGAGGTGGTGGAGTGGAAGTGGGAACATGTCACGATGGACTTTGTGACCCACTTGCCACGATCATCGCGGGGACATGACGCTATGTGGGTGATAGTGGATCGTCTTACTAAGTCGACACACTTTTTGGTGGTGTGGATGACCTTCACACTGGAGGAATTCTGCAAGTTGCATATGCGGGAGATTGTCCGACTACATGGGGTACTCATATCTATAGTATCAAATCGGGATCCCAGATTCACGACTCTTTTTTGGGAGAGTTTTCAGCGAGCCATGGGGACACATTTGACGATGAGTACAGCCTTTCATCCCTAGACGGATGGTCAGTCGAAAAGGACCATCCAGATTTTAGAGGACATATTGCAGGCATGCGTCCTAGACCTTAAGGATAGCTGGAAAGAGCATTTACCCTTAGTGGAGTTTGCCTACAATAATAGTTATCAGGCGAGCATAGAGATGGCACCCTATGAGGCACTGTATGGGAGGCCTTGCCGTTCTCCGGTGTGTTGGACGGAGGTTGGAGAGAGACCCTTTATGGGTCCAGATTTAATTAAGGACATTTTAGTGAAGGTAGACCTAATAAGGAAACGTCTTCTTACGGCTTAAAGACGGCAGAAAAGCTACGCCGACAGACGGTGATGACCTCTGGAATTTGAGGTGGGAGATCACGTCTTCTTAAAGGTGACACCTAAGAGAGGAATGGTCAGATTTGGGAAGCTATCGTCGAGGTTTATCGGGCCCTTCGAGGTACTCGAGATGGTGGGTACAGTGGCTTACAAGTTGGTATTATAGACAAATATATCGGGTGTTCACGCAGTGTTTCATGTCTCCATGCTCCGGAAGTATACACCTGATCCGACACATGTGGTAGATTGGGGTGAATTGATGGTTGATGCGGATGTGACCTTCGAGGAGGGATCGGTGCGTATCATGGATAGCCGGGAGCAAGTTTTGCGAGGCAAGACTGTGAGGCTAGTGAAGGTGCTAAGGAAGCACCGGGGAGTGGAGGAGGCAACATGGGAGAGTGAGGATACCATTCAGGCCAATTATTCGTTCTTGTTCAAGGATGGAGGTAAGTGTTCATGGTTTTAAGTTTAAGGTTACTCGTTTTATGTGCACATAGTTATGTGTGCATGGGTGCTTGAATTTCGGGGTCGAAATTTTTTAAAGGGGGAAGAATGTAAAAACCCGGCTAAATTTAAACTTTTAAGAATATAGGGCAAAATGGTAAATTGTCACAATCGTTCAGGTTGTAAACCTAAAATTTTTTAGAGCTCGGATGACAAAACGGACCTCACCGTTGAATTCGTCTTGCGAAATCTAGTGACAATGTCAAATTTCATTAAATTTCGAGATAGTCAAGTTTTTCGCATTTTACGAAGCAGTCGAGCCCCGGGAGACGCAAATACAAAATTTTTAGGAAAATTATGAGAATTTTAAAATAAATGAATTCAAGACAAATTAAAAATATTTTGAACTTGAAACAGAGCGAAATTTAATCGTTTCGGAACAAAAATGGACCCCAAATTAAAAGGGGTCGTGTGGCGCATTTTGGGCCAAGTATTCTAAAAATATAAATAGGGGAAAATCTGACTATTGCCCCATTTTTTTTTGTTCAGCCGTTAGCCGATAGAGAGGAGAGGGAAAAGAGAGAATTTCTCCACCTTCTTTTTACGATCTACGGAGCTACGGTGCTCGGATCCACTCGGGCCAAGAAGAAAAGTCATTCTCCTCCTTGAGGGCTGCGCGTCTACACCAAAAACAAGAACTTTCACCGAAGGTGGGGGAAACCAAAAATTTGGGGAATATTGGATTCTAGTTTGGCTTGATTCGTGGAGCTTCCCAAGGTCATCCTTCACGCTACAAGAGGTAGGGGTTCTCCTACTTAGGTTTATTCACTACCTAGAATGTTATATTGAAATTGGTAGGTTAATATAGATATATATAACTTGCCTATTGAAAGAAATTTTAATGAAATGGGTATGAAAATTAGAGTAGAAATAGATTACGGTAAATTCCTAGCTTGGAATTGAAATGTTGTAATTTATTTTGGGAAATTCCATGGGAATTGGTGTTATATAGGCATGTTGTGTGCTTAAATTATGCCTTGGTGAAATGGGTATTGAAATTAGGTAAAATATATTCTATCTTGAAATGGGTATATAGAAATTGCTAAATGTAATTTCTTGAATTATGTGAATTGTGGGCATACTATGTGTTTACATAATGTCTTGATTTGAAAGTGTGTTATTTGCTTAATTTGAGATAACATGCTTGGATATGAGTTTTGAAAAATATTTTGATAAATGCATATTGGTTTATTGACATTTTGAGTTATGAAAATTATATGCTTTTGATATAATTTGTCATGGTTTATATGAATTGGGTTTGAAATGGTTCATATGGCACATATTGCATATTGAACATTGTTGTGGAGTTGCAATGAGGCATTACATTGCATATGTACAGGAACATTGCATAAAATGGGTGATTGTACATGGAAGTAGTCAACACCACATGGGTGGATGACGAATGGGGTCAAGTTTGCTAAGTCGATCACTTGGCCCAGTCACACGGTTTGCATGGTGTTGAGGGTTGGGGTTAGTAAGAAGGGCTAGAAGATCTCTCGGGTATAAGGCCCAGTGATTTGGATATGCACTTCCGTTGGTATTAGTCCATAAATTGTGTTGATGTATGCGAGACCGTTGGTGGAAGTCCATAAATCCCATGTCGGTTGGGTGCTGTTGGTGTAAGTCCATAAATGCTCACCTCATACAAGTCCCTGGATTGATAATATCATTTGATGTATAACATATATGATGGAATTGTGCACATGAGAAATTGCATGTGTTGGCGAGCCGGAGAAGGCTCAGGATCAAGGATGACGGGCATTTACATAATTTCAAATTGTATGTGTTGAAGGGCCGAAAAGGGCTCGAGTTGGTTATTGAAAGTGAGTCTCATCTCATTCCATAGCATTGCATCGTAAATTTATCAACAAGGATGGCATATTTATGTTTGGAATATGTGAATGGTGAAATGGTTGCATATGAGCATTTCATGTGCATTTGGGTTGGGGAGTAGCTTATTTAGAAAATCCTCTATTGAGCATGGCTCACCCTTTATGGGAAAATATATCAGGTGTGGGGTTCGTGCCGATGGATGGCTATCACTTTGAGCCTCATGGATGAAGAAGCCGGAATGTGGCTTTTATTTTGGCATGTAATTAATTGAATTCGCATGCAAAAGTTGTAATAGATCTTGTACAAACCATGTGGGATGCCCAAATTCATGTTATGTAAGTGTTGAGTTGATTATAGTAAGACTTGAAATAAATTGGAAATGAGAAATGGAAGAAACAGTAAAAATCTGGGTAGACTATACCGATACGTTTTGGTCCAGAAGGTTCGACGTACCGGTACTATTTCGTACAGGTATTGTCTGCAGATTTCTAAAATTTTAACATTGTTCTCCTATGCTTTTGGACTTTGTTTTCTTTGGTTCAAAGGGTACAAATGGATTCTAAATGAACTATTTTGAGGCATGTTGGACCTCGAGAGAATTAAATGAAAAAAAAAAAAGAACACGGGGTATATACGTGGATTAAAATCCCAATTAAGGGAATTTGTATGGACAGAAGACTTGGAATTGAGGCAAGAAAGGTTATTTCCGCGGGTTGATGGTTGGTCAACTGTTTAAAAAGGACCCCCGATTTTAGGGGCATCACATAAATATGGTATTACACATAAAGTGTCCATAGGTTATCACCCTCAGACTAATGACCAAGCTGATTTGACCAATAAGGAGAGCAAACACATTTTTGAAAACATAGGCAATCCTGATAGAAAGGATTGGTCACTTAAGTTGGTCGATGGTCTTTAGGCTTATAAGACTACTTTTAAGACACCATTAGGTATGTCTTCCTATAGGCTAGTTTATGACAAAGCTTGTCATCTGCCAGTATAGATGGGGCATAGAGCTTATTAGGCCATTAAAAGCTTGAACTTTAATTTGAAACTTGTTGGTAGTAATAGAAAATTAAACTTGAATGAACTTGAAGATATAAGAAGAGATGAGTATGAAAATACTCAAATTTACAAGAAGGTAAAAAAAATTCATGATAAATCTATTTCGAGAAAACTTTTGAGCAAGGACAGAAAGTACTTTTATATAATTCTCGACTTCATCTTTTCCCAAGTAATTCTCGAACCTCTTGATAGCCCCGAAGAAAGGCCTGCATTTGTCTGATGATTGGGAGATAAAGCAATTTAAGGCAGCTAACATTCCCATAAGTTTTTGGACCTCCCAGATGGTCCGGGAGCTATGTACATCCATGATTGCATGTATCTACTCTAGGTTAGCCTCGACGCCATGCCAACTTACTAGGTACCTGATTAGCACAAAACATTGCATATTTTCATGTGCTAATCATCCTATTTTAACTAATTTAAAGGTTTAAATGATTGGAGTTATATCTATTGGGTTATTAATGATGATATTAGGTGTTTGCAGTTAAAAGGTGCTAAATGAGGCTCCTTAAGGCATTCCCAAATGTGTTGAGATGAGTAGGGATGGACGAATAGCTAAAGGAAAGCTCAAGAGTTGAAAAAATCAGGAAAACAGAGAAAACTATAGAAATAGTACCGGTATGCAGTACCAGTACGTAGTATCGGTACGCAAAGGCTACTGGAGTTTGAGGTACCAAAATACAGTACCGGTACGGTACAGCATCGATGCGCAGTACCGATATGGTTTGCTGAATCTTTCCCAAATCTCTGCATCTCAATCTTTGTCGATTTAAGGGTCCCACCAATAGATCTCCTCTGTTCCCCTGACACTCCCACAATACTATTCACCCCATCCACACCTTTGATTGGAAGTTTGGAGCATTGATGATAAATTAAGAGAGAGAATAGAAGAAAAGCTGGTTGTGCAGACAACCACTACACACCCCTGTCCATCCCACTCCACCTGCAGCCTATGGATGGCTATCACATCCCCAAGCTAACCCTTGTCTGCAGGCATGTTTTTGGAGGGAAAAAGGTCCCTGTTTAGCACAAGATTCTAGATTTTTCTAGTTTTTAGAGAGAAATATAGAAAGATGAGTGAGGAAGATGATAAATAGTTTCTAGTGAGACAAAATTGAGATTTTTGCTTCTATTTCAATACATTGTCTTGTAATCCATCGTATGAATCTTTAGAACTTCATTAAATGTCATGAATGTTGTTTTCCTTCAATTCAATGCAAGTTTAATGCTCTCTTTAAGCCATTACCATTAATGCTCTAAAGTTCTTCATTTTCTCAGGTATAAAATGGGTATTCATTTCCTTCATTCATAGCTTATGTTTGTTTGCACTTAGTTACTCTAGAACTTCATATTTTTGCAATGCACTTTCATTACATTGTCTATTCAATTTTAAACATGAGTAACTAAAGCTTTTAGTTGGCAAATCTAAGGGGAATCTCCACTTGGGTATAGCATTTCGACTCATTCTCCTCCTTTCTCTCAGAGTTCAATGGTATGGTTTGACTGGATTGAGGGTGGATAAATTGGTGAGTCTTTGATATTT
The DNA here is from genome assembly GCA_023539305.1 of Ilex asprella. Taxonomy (NCBI): domain Eukaryota; kingdom Viridiplantae; phylum Streptophyta; class Magnoliopsida; order Aquifoliales; family Aquifoliaceae; genus Ilex; species Ilex asprella. The sequence goes on from CM042184.1 coordinate 22,447,319, forward strand.
TGTAGGCCTAGTCACGGTTTATGCTTAGGTTTTCACCCATTTATTCCTAGCTTCTTACGAATCAATCGTTCATTCAAGCTCTATTGAAAGAGGGAGTCGGGTTGAAATGGCATTCCCATTGCAGTGACCTCTTCGATTGGCCAACATTTGTTCTTCCTTTCATTTTTTCCAAAATACGCTTCACCAAACAACTTTCAAACCACAAAGATTTTACACTTTCTTTTACTCAAAATCACCTTCCCTTCGGTTTACTTCCTTCCCCGTGGAAACGACCTTGGAATACCACCAAGTAAAACACGACCGCTAAAGTCTCCTTGCGATTGGGGAGCACTTTTGCTCATACGCATATCATATTTATACCTTCCCATTTTTCTTTCCCCTTGCCCTTTCTTTTGACACTATCCCAAGGGAGAGTGACGCTCTCCTTTGAACTATACACTTCACATCACGAGGTGAGGCACGCTGTCTTTGTATATATTCTTGTTTGTGTATAATTTAAATTTTTTATCCTTTGTTGCATATGAGGGCGGAACGAGCAAAACCGATTGGTTAGAGAACTCATAGACCCTTCCATGAATATTGGCCAAGACCCACCCGAGGATGCGAGTGACAATTTCAATAATGTTGGTGCTAATCCTAATGTTCAAGGGGGTGGGACATTACAACCACCTAAAGTTACAAACACACGAGTGCATTTTCCCCCATCTAGGAATGAAGGGAACAACATCCACATTGATCCTCTAGCATGGTCAATGCGGGATTTCCTTGAACCAACACATAACACCACTCCTTCTTGCATCCTCCTTCCAGTCCAAGCCCATCTCTTCATAGTCAAACCAGGGATGTTGCAACTACTCCCGAATTCCATGGAATTGAGAACGAGAACCCATATTCGCATATAAGGGATTTTGAAGACATGGTTGCAACCTTTACCCCAAATCATAATATGGAAGAGATAGCAAGGATGAAATTGATTATTTTCTCCCTGAGTGATAAGGCAAAAATGTGGCTTCAATCCTTGAGATCTCAGACCGTAACATCTTGGGAACAAATGATCTTCGTGTTTTTGAAAAAAAAAATCCCAGTGCATAAAACCACCACTTTAAAGAAGCAAATTCAGAATTTTTTGGAGAATCCTAATGAACAATTCTACCAATGTTGGGAAAGGTACAAGGAGTTGCTACAATCCATTCCACACCATGGCTTTGAACCATGGAAATTGGTGAGTTTCTTCTATGAAGGAATTGCACCGAGCCATCAACAGTTCATCGACATGATGTGCAACGGAGAGTTTTTGAGCAAAGACCCTGATGAGGCCTTAGACTATTTTGATACATTGGCTCAAAATGCACTGTTATGGCACACCACTAACCCCACCGATGTACCAAGGTCTTTACCTCAAGGGAGTAACCAACCAAAAGGAGGAGGGATGTACGATTTAAGAGACCGGGAAGACCTACTTTCACAAATTTCAAAATTGTCTAGGAAAGTAGAGAGTTTTGAGGTGAATCAGAGACGAGAGGTGTCCCATGTGTCACAAACCAAAGAGATTTGTTCTATTTGAGAGAGTGTCAAGCATTCCATATCAGAGTGCCCGAGCTTTCCAGCACTTTAACGAAGTATACCATGAACAAGTTCATGCCTTCAATCAACCAAGGCAATCATTTTCTCCAAATTCTAACACATACAATCCGGGGTGGAGTAACCACCCCAATTTTAGTTGGAGGAATGAGAACCCCATCCTTTATGATTCTAGTGCATATTCACCTCCTGTACCTCCTAAGCAAGGCTAATACCACAACTAATACCAAGGTCATAGACAAGCATCTAGTTCTTAATACCCAAGGCCCAATCAGCAAGGGTATCAGTCAAACCCACCACCACCAAATTTTTCTCAAAATCCACCTCCACAAGGCTTTAACCAACAAGGACCATCAAATCCATCCACCGCCCAACCTCCCCATAAGAGGAATTTGGAGGTTGTGCTCTATAACTTCATCCAAAGCCAGACCACCTTCAATAAGACATTTCGGCCCAACTCACCAAGATCACCAATGCCATCGAGTTGTCTCAACAAGAGAAGTGGAAATTCCGCGCTCAACCCTAAAAGAATCCCAAAGGCCAACATATGGTTGAGTTGGCCGAGCCCACCAATAAGAGTTGTGAGCAACACAAGGCAGTCACCACCCTTCAAAGTGGTAAACAAACTGGAAAGAATATGGTGCCAAAGGTTTTACCCAAGGCCATATTGCCAATAGAAGAGGAAAATGAGGGTGAGGCCAAAGAAAGTGTGGCCAAAAAAGGTGAGGTGAGTGAAATAAATAAGAAGAAGTGGTTGAAAAAGAAAATGTGATTGATGACAACATATTTTATTCCTCCTATGCCTACTCCTTTCCTGAGTCGTATGAAACCACCTGCCAAGGTGGCTAATTATATTGACATTTTAGAAATATACAAGTAGGTGAAAATTAACATCCCACTCCTCAATGCCATCAAGCAAATACCATCGTGTGCCAAAATTTTGAAGGATCTATGCATGGTGAAGAGGAGATTGAATGTTCGGAAGAAAGCATTCTAAACCAAACAAATGAGCTCCATATTGAGGACCAACACTCCTCCAAAATTTAAAGACCCCGGTTGTCCAACAATTGTCATTACCATAGGGAATTATCGGGTGGAGCCAGCATTGCATGACTTGGGGGCAAGTGTCAATCTCCTCCCCTACTCGGTGTATCAATAACTTCAACTTGAGGAGTTGAAGCGCATCTCAATTACGCTTCAATTCTCGGATCATAGCATCCGCACACCAAGGGGAGTAGTGGAAGATGTCTTAGTTTAAATTGATAAATTTTATTTCCTTGTCAATTTTATTGTGCTAGATACACATCCTGTTGCTAACCTTAGTTTTCAGATCTCCATTATACTTGGACGTCCTTTCTTTGCTACATCTAATGTAGTGATAAATTATATGAACGGTATAATGAAATTGGCGTTTGGGAACATGACCATGGACCTTAATGTGTTCAATTTGGCAAAACAACCGGGGGATGACGAGGAGGTAAATGAGGTCAATAGAATTGACACCTTAGTCGAGGAGCATAAACTTGTTGATCTTGAAGAGTTGAAAGGAATAGGAGGTTGGATTCCCACATTTGAGGAGTTACCCAAACAAGAAAAGAAAATTTTCCCGTCTGATGAGCAAAAACCAAACTTAGAGTTGAAGTCATTGCCCTCACATTTGAAATATGCTTACCTTGGTGAGGGAGAAACATTTCCGGTGGTCGCTAGCTCTACCTTGAATGCGGAACAAGAAGATCGATTTTTAGAGGTCTTGAGGAAGCACAAAGGAGCAATGAGGTGGACTATTGCGGATATCAAGGGGATAAGCCCCATCATTTGCACCCATCGCATTTATGTTGAGGAGGATGCCAAACCTTCCCGACAACCTCAAAGGAGATTGAATCCCAATATGAAGGAGGTGGTGAGGGATGAGGTTTTGAAACTACTTGATGTGGGCATCATCTTTTCAATTGTCGATAGCAAGTGGGTAAGTCCCACTCAAGTAGTGCTAAAGAAATTCAGAGTCACAGTGGTGGAAAATGATGAGAATGAGCTTATACCCACAAGAGTGATCACCGGATGGAGCGTATGCATCAACTACTGGAAGCTGAATGCTTGCACAAGGAAGGATAATTTTCTAATGTCATTTCTTGATCAAGTATTGGAAAGAGTAGCAGGGCGCCTATTCTATTTCTTTTTAGATAGGTACTCTGGCTAAAATCAAATAGAGATCTCATTGGAAGACCAAGAGAAGACAACTTTCACCTGCCCATATGGGACTTTCGTCTATCGCCGTATGCCATTCGAATTATGCAATGCCCCAAGGACTTTTCAATGGTACATGATGGAGATTTTCAGCGATATGGTGGAGATGATAGTGGAGGTCTTCATGGATAATTTTTTCGTGTTTGGTGACTCATTTGACGGATGCTTGAAAAACTTGAAAAGAGTGTTGGAGAGGTGTGAAGAAAAGAATTTCGTGTTGAATTGAGAAAAGTGCCATTTTATGGTGACGGAAGGAATAATGTTAGGCCACATAGTATTGGCAAGGGGCATTGAAGTTGACAAATCCAAGGTGGAGGCCATCTCCAACCTCCCCACGCCGACAACCATCAAGGGAATCTAGTCATTTTTGAGTCATGCAGGTTTTTATCGTCGATTCGTTAAAAAATTTAGTGCATTGGCCCGACCCTTGACCCAGTTACTGTCTAAGGAGGTCTCCTTTGAGTGGTCGGATGAGAGTGAAGCATCATTTAAAAAACTAAAAAGCATGCTTGTCACACCTGCTATCATGGGACCACCCATTCCTTTCGAGCTCATGTGTGATGCAAGTGATTATGCGGTTGGCGCAGTGCTTGGTCAGAGGGAGGAAAATAGACCATATGCGATACACTATGCTAGTGAAACACCTAATGAGGCTCAAATGAATTACACTACCACTGAGAAAGAATTGCTAGCTACAGTGTTTGCTTTAGATAAATTTTGTTCATATATCATTGGTTAGCCTATTGTTGTCTTTATTGACCATTCTACCTTGAAGTACTTGTTATCTAAGCAGGATGCGAAACCAAGACTCATTAGGTGGATCCTCCTCCTACAAGAATTTGACTTGACGATTAAAGATAAGAAAGGAGTTGAGAATGTAGTGGTGGATCACCTACTCCCGACTGGTGGTGCAAGAGGCTAATGAGCATATTCCTATCCCTGACTCTTTTCCTGATGAACAATTGCATTCAATTCATTCAGTATGTCTTTGGTATGCTGATATATGCAACTATCTTGCAATAGGAAGATACTGCTTTGGAGCCTAGAGGACAAAAGACGATTTATGGCGGATGTAAAGTACTTTTACTTCGATAACCCATACTTGTTCAAGTATTGTCGTGACCAGGTCATGAGGAGATGCGTACCTGAAATGAACAACGGGATGTCCTTACATTCCATCATTCTCAAGCATCCAATGGGCACTTTTCAGCAAAAAAAGACTTCCACCAAAATTCTTCAATAAGGTTTCTACTGGCCCTCTATTATTAAAGATTGTGTTTCGTTTTGTATGGCATGTGACAGATGCCAACGATTGGGTAGTGTGACCCGTAGAAATATGATGCCCCTTTCTCCTGTGCTTGTCATAGAAATATTTGACTACTTGGGTATCAATTTCATGGGTCTGTTCCCCATGTCTTATGGTTATTTGTACATCCTTCTAGCTTTGGACTATGTGTCTAAATGGGTGGAGGCGATTCCAACCAAGACTAATGACCATCGGGTTGTAGTCAAATTTTTCAAGGAGAATATCTTTTCAATATTTGGGATACTTTGGGCAATGATTAGTGATGGTGGATCCCACTTTTGTAATAGGTCATTGGCATCCCTAATGTTCAAATATGGCGTCACTTATAAGGTATCCACCACCTATCACCCACAAACAAATGGTCAAGCCAAGCTGGTCAATAGAGAGATTAAGACCATTCTCAAAAAAATTGTTAATCCTAAGAGGAAAGATTGGTCCGAGAGATTGACTGATGCCTTTTGGGCCTATCGTACTGCCTACACGACTATTTTAGGCATGTCTCCCTACCAGCTTGTCTATGGAAAGGCTTGCCATCTGCCTGTCGAAATGGAACACAAGGCCTATAGGGCCATCAAGACTTTAAACTTCAATTTGAGAATGGCAGGTGAATATAGGAAGTTAGAGCTGAATGAATTGGAAGAAATTCGCTGAGATGCGTATGAGAGTTCCAAAATTTCAAAAAAAAAACGGGCTAAAATCTTTTATAATAACTCCATCATATGGAAATCATTTGAGCCTGAGAAAAAAGTACTCTTATACAACTCTCGCCTCTCAATATTTCAAGGAAAACTCCGATTCCTTTGGGATCGCCCCTATCTTGTCAAGGTGGCCTACCCCAATGGAGTTGTCGAGATGACAAACCCCGAGAATGACCAAACATTCAAGGTCAATGGTCAAAGACTCAAGTTATTCTTTGAGGGTTGTGAAAAACAAGAAGTGGAGGAAGAATTGACGAATCCTGTGTATCCGGAGTGTGTGGAGGACTAGCTAGTAGTTATTTTTTTAGTGTTCAGTTTCTTTTATTTACTTATGATGTTTTTATTTTCAGTCACTTACCTTATTTGGTTATATAGATTGGTTTCTTTTAGATCCAGATCTTGGTGTTTTGTCAAAAGCTCAATTGCCAGGTGTTCTCTTACCCTACTTGACTTGATCTAAAATGTGTACACCAAGTGCAGGTGGTCAAGTTGTAGTAATAATTCGGTTTCAGTTCGGAGTCGAATCCACAGGGAACTTCTCCATTTCTCTCAATTTTTGTCATAATACTCTCACAAGAGTCTGCTATTGATGTAGGTGAATTTGGTTAAACTGGATCACAGACCCTGAGGATTCTGCCAACAAATTTTTATAGTAAGGAGTGTTCTCATACATAAAATAAATGGAAACAACATAATATATTTACAGTGAACTAAAGAATATATATGAAAAAGAAAGATCTTTTTACATTTTACCTTAAAACACTTTTACCAAGGTTCCCCGGCAACGGTGTTAAACAGTTGACTGAATCTAAAATGTGTACACCCAAGTGCAGGCGGTCAAGCTAAAGCAATAATTCGGTTCGAATCTGGAGTCGAATCTACAGGGAACTTGTTGTGTTGGTGTTTCAAAGTAAACAGTAAAGATCAATCGATTGAAATCTTTGAGATTTGTACATGTGAGATTGAGAGGTTTTTCCTGGTTTGAATATGAACTTCTTTCCAAGAAGATTATTTAGACAAAATATAAGATAAATTTAAATGGAAGAAAAGTCACTCTTTAGTTCGAGGATCATGAAATGTAGTCAATTATCCGGTTCATTATATTTATACTAGATAATTCAATTAGCTCCCGTGTCAACAGAAAGTTAATCGAAAGATAAAGATGGACTATGAGAATTAAGGCCACGATTCTGATGTCTTTTTAGAAGTTTACAAGAATTGCCTGTGTCGAGACTTAACCCGTCTACAAACAAGCAAGTGTTTCTACAAGACATCCAACCATGGTTTTAATATTCCATTCTTTAATTGAAGCACAATAATGGGGATGATTAAAGGGTAGTCCTGAAGATCTAGCCTAGATATTTTCCTTGAAACGAGGAGTTTTTTCATGCAAGAGTCATTCGTGTCATAAAAAGACTCTTGATTATACAAAGTATCTTAGCTTTGCTAGATGCAGTCAATCGTCCAATAAACATGGGAATAAACATTAATCAATAGAACAGTGCATAAATATAATTCCGGATAATTTATACATACCCCTCACCTCTTACTAAAAAGTGAATGAGAAATTACTCACTCTTCATAGCTTTGGTAAAGCAAGAAAAGTGAGTAATGCTCATCCCTTTAAGTAGAGAGCTTCACAAAATAAAAGCACAATAAACAAGGAGTCAATCTTCAATGAAGAATGAGGAAATTACATTCCACCCTTCACGGCTTTGGTAAAGCTCTAGAAAAGTGGAAGAGTTTCACTCCTCTAAGAGAGAAGAAAGCTCAAGCAATGGAAGTAAAGGACATTAACAAAGAAATGTATATAATGGCCTGTATGTAAAGATCAAACATAAATGGAGAAATGAACTTCTTAATAAACACAAATGTAAATATGAATATAAAGACTAACAGTAAATAGAGGAACTAAAACTCTTAAGTAAATGTGAACATGAATGTCGGAAATGAGTGGGAGTTCTAAGCTTCCCAACTCAACTAGAAAAAGAACTAAAACAAAGTAGAATTAGAAGTGCAACCCAGTGTCCCTTCTTCTCTAAAAAATGGGTATATTTATAGGCAAGGGGGTGAAGAAATAGTGCTTGCCGTCTAAGTCAAAGTGAAAATCCAACCACTCTACAGGCAGTCTGTCAAGGACGTTTGAACGGTGGGTGACGTTCGAACGTGTTTGCTGTTTTTGTTCTAAGGACGTTCGAACGGTGGGTGACGTTTGAACTTTTCTTCTGTCTTTACTCTAAGAGCGTTCAAACGCTGGCTGGGTTCTGTCCTTGTTACTCAGATGTCACATGGCCTGTGGTCCTCCGTGGAAATCTCCTGCCACTGTCTGTGCAGATCTTGGTGTTCATATGCTGCAACACGCCATATCTTCATTCAGTCTGGTCTTGTCAGTACTCCATAGAACGTTCAAACGGTGGATGGCGTTCGAATGTAGTACTCAAGTCTCCATGGCCTTGGTTCTTTCCTACAACACTCTGTCTCAGCAGTCAGGTTGTAGCCTGGTTCAAGTGGACGTTCGAACGGAGGGTGACGTTCGAACGCTACTTCCTTGTTCCAAGCTTCTCCAATTTTATTCCCTAATATGTTGGTGTTACATTCAGATGAATTTTTTGTTGCCCTTGAACCCTTTTTTCACTTTAGAACCTGTAATGTCATCATTTAAACTCCATCAAAGTATAATTAGTCCAAAAAGGGCATAATAATATGCTATATTTGAGTACTAATCACACCCCCAACCTAAATATTGCTAGTCCCTAGTAATATAACAATTAAATGTAAACCTATTTCTAATGCCTTTTTCTTAGGTCATTTGGTTGCATTTAGCTTATGCAACAAGTCGTTAAACCCCTAGGTTTACCCTAGTGGACTAGTTTTGTCTTGTGAGGGTTTCCAGTGAAGCTACCCATAAACTTCGGTCAAACGAATGTGTATGTGAGGTTGTTGATCAAAGTAAATTAGTATCATGGTCTTTGAGACACCTAACCCTCAATTTTGACTTTTTATTTCACATGCTCCTTTTTCATTGGTACTTACTCTATGCAAAAATTAGCATTAGTTACATTGGCATTTAGAATTCCCTGAGTAGTATGATTGTTATTCTAGAAACAAGAATTAGTATATAACAATCATTCCACTTTACCACCATTCATGGATAGCTTCGATTTCACAAATCTCTCATAGGAATGCTCTCAACAAAGAAAAATTCGCTCTGAATATGGTGACTTGTTTCTCACGGGACATGTAATGAGATGATGGCCAATCAGAAATTACATGCACAATTTAGTAAAGGAGTGAAGTTCTAAGAAAATAGACCATTCATGTTCTTGGCATAATTTCATGGAAGAATATTGATGCAATTAAAGAAATGCTATTTAACTTACCCCAACTTCTAATTGATAGCACACATATGCATCAGACTTGAGATCAATTAGGGCTTTTCATAGGTTGTAATGTGGCCAGAGGTCAGTGGCTAACAAAATGACGTCAATGGTGTTCAAGAGCTATCCTCTGTTTATGTAGCACACCTCTTTCTTTTAACGTTTTGCCTATAAATGGTATTTCTTTCTTTCATTTTTCTCATTTTTCACTTTCTTGGCAATTCCCTGTCTTTTTGTTTCTTTTATTTTTTGGTTATTTCCACCAACTTCCTTTCTTGAATGGTATCTGACATAGTCTTTGTCTTTTCTCTTACACTTTTGTATCATACTGCTTCATAAGAGGGTGTAAGAAAATTAGATAGCAAATGTATGTCAAGCATATTTTCCTTGTGGCTCGGATTTCATCTGGGCTTTTTGAAAAAGAAATCATTCTTTTGAAGGCTCAATCAGGGTTAACTAGAGAAATCATTTTGAAAAAAAAAAGTGGCTAAAGCTCAAAGTTAAATCAAAAGATGGCCTAAAATCATTCCTCAAGTATGTGCATATGTATGTGTTGTATGCATGTATTTCCTGTGGGATATGTCAATAGATCACTTTAGTTCTGTCAATCAAAACAAATTTGATGAGATTAATGAAAGATGGATAGTGAAAAACCTTTCTTGAGTAAATGTTGATATTCTCTCTGAAGCATTGTACGGCTCGAAACTTACTATGGTATCATTTGTTATCTCCACTGGTTATGTCGGGTTTTTCAGGGAATGTTGGTTATATACCGATTCCATTTTCGAATCTGGTCACCTTGTACCTCAAGAAGAATAAATACTTATGTACAATTGATAATTTTAGCATAGAGATAATACCAGTTTTCAAGGGATTTGGTTTTAAGTCTCGATTGTTGAGTTATGTGTCAAACTGCTCATGTGATTAGTTACTTCAAACAAACAATCTTAACATCCATATCCGTTCATCATTTATTAACAAAAATTATTAAAATGCTAAGTCTACAAATGCATTTGAAACAGCCAAAAGTGATCAACTGAATCATTCAATTTCATAAAATATCATCATTCATCATCATCATCAACGATTCAATTCATAAACAAAAGACATAGCCATGCAAACAAAACAAAAACTTTGAACATTCCTCAAAGAAAAACCATCCTAAGAACAAACAAACAAAACAAAGTACCCAACTCCACTTAAGAACAGAAGTATCCTCTCAATCTCCTCCTCTTCCAAGTCCACTAGCTCCATCGGCTCCACCCCTCGAAAACCTAAGGATCTCATCCTGCTTAGCTTTGATGCTAAGTATGATGTCCCATAAATAACGTTTGGGCAAGCTGGGGCCTGCTTGATCTGGTTGCTCTCTCTCTTCTTCCATCTCTTTCTCTAACTCTCTTTCTTCCTCTTGGTCCAGCTCTTCTTGCACCTCATTTCCTCCTCGAGCTGGTGACACCTCTCGTCTTGCCACTGGGCCACCACTATGTCCTTGGCTTCTCTTGAAAGTGCTCTTGTTGAGTGGGCCCATTGGTTTTTGGATCTCCATCTCGGGTCCCATTCTCCATGCATATCTCAGTCACTAAGGTGCCAAAGGACAGTGCACTCTTTTTTGCATCGCACCCTTTCTTCATTTCACCTAATATGAGGCAGGTGAGATCAATACTATGTCATGTCCCAATTGCATAGAGTAATCGATCCATTTCAGGCAAGACCTCATTTATTCGTCTTATGGGAGCCATGTTTGCCACCCAATTAGGTTGAGCATTTTGTATTTGTCGGTGAGTTCCCCTTGTTTCAAAACATTCCTATTCTCCCATGAAAAAGTAGGTACCCCATTCAACTCCTTTCCCACCACATTCTTTCGTACATCTTTCTTGGGAGGGTAGGCGGGTTTGTCTACCCGAGGCATTTCTTGCCTTATCTCCGTGATAACTGCCTCGTCCACATCAATGCGAGTTACCCTCACATAGGTGCAAATGGCACCATTGATGATCTCAGTGTTGAAGTAAAACTCCCTCACCAAGTCAATAAAAGCCTCCCCTCCATTTCCCAAGTACCACACCCAGTTTCTCCTTTTCATTTCCTCCAACAAACTAATCTCAGCAAAATCAAAAAATTCAACGTCTCTTTCACAGACAACCACATGCTTATGGAAGAAATCTTCGTATCTTTCGTCCTTTAAGGCACTTGGAAACCGAGTTCGATCATACTTCTTTGTCCTTTGCTTTCCTTCTCTCACCCCAATTACTTCCTTAACAAAGTTAGACTCTTGGCTTACTAGTGGATTGCGCCTGGCAGGGAGTTTCATCTGAGGCATGGCGTTCGAACATTGTTGGGTGTGAGGGGGTGCTGTCAACTTGCTAAAACTCAAGATTACTGGTGTGGGATTGAAGGTTTTGATGTGGGGAGGAGTTAGGGAAGGTCAATTTTGAGTGTATTTGGAGATTTAAGGTCAATTGAAGGCTGGGTATCAAGAACAGGTTCTAGGGTTTTGAAAATTTGAGAGGGATTCGGGGATTTCGAACTGAAGAAAATGATCCAGGTTTTTATAGTCTAAGTCACAACGTTTGAATGTTGTTGTCATTCGAACGTGGGTAGAAGGGATTTTAAAATATCTTTCAAACGTGGAGTGACTTTCGAACGTAGTTAGCTCCCAGTACTTTTGCTTTTTCATCAGAGACCAAACTACTATAAATTTCAAACGTTCGAACGATCTATTGGCGTTCGAACATTAAATCTCATTTGAATGGTCTATTTGAATTCGAACGTGGTGAGCTTCCAGTACTTTTGGTTCCAGCAGAGAGTTCATCAGTGGCAAAGTACTACAAGCAGCTGCCGTTCGAACGTCACTTGGCGTTCGAACGTTGAATCAAAAATAACAATTTTCTACACTACTTTATATACAATCAGAGAAAGCATATTAACAAAAATTCATGACATCTTAGGATAAGTCCCTACCCACGTTTGAGGTTGGTATTTTGGGACATTCCTTACTCGGCCCATGTTTTCATTTTGATTAAAAAAAGTATGTATAAAACAGAAAAATTTTCACACTATTTACAAGAAATTCAGACCATTGGCTTTCATTCCCAAAACAAAATTTTCCACAGTTTTTTTTTTAAAAAGCAGTCTAATCCGAGTCATCCTCTGTCTCCGTGTCTTCTGATCTATCAGTGACTCTTCTAATTTCTTGTCAAACTAACCGGTTAAGCAAAGTACCAGAATAGGATGGCGTGTCAGGATAATCCTTATTCTGCCCATTCACTATCCGATCTAATTGATCGAGTCCACGACCGAAAATTGATTCAGAGCACTAATTTTATCTCTGCTCGTGAAAAACTCTGCCACACTATTTACAGGCACCAAGTCTCTTGACACGACGACGTTTAGCAAAAGTGCTTCTGCCACAGAGGGGTTTTGCTTGCTATTTCGGATCTCATCTTCCCTTACCAGTCTTGTTTTTCTAATGATCACAGTATGCACATCTGATGCAAAAGTTCGTAGAACTGCTAGACTAAACCAAAAAAGTTCGACATCCATGTTTCTTACGCTTTTAAGACTCACTATCTGGTTCTTTAACGTCTACTAGTCACAAAGACAATTTAAACTGACCCATAGCCACACAACAAACAAGACAAAGTACACAACATTATTGGAACAACAATAACAACATCACAACTAACAGCAAAAATTTTAAAAATTACGGTACAGGTACAACTACAAAAACAAGATACCAAAATAGAATATGAAGGTTCACACCCCCTAACCTAAACTGAACATTGTCCCCAATGTTTCGAATTTACCAGTATGGAGCTTTGGAAATGAGGTTGAAAGGTAGAAGTCTGTGTGTCTACTGTTACCTACAAATCAAAATACCTAAGTTAATCCTCCATGTTCATTTATGGGCCTTGGGTAGGCTTGTAAGACTTGTATGTGAGTGCGGATAGTAGCAGTATACCCATAAACAAATAGAGTAAAATAATATAAATCATGAGAATAAAGATCTGGTCTTCGGGATACTTGGACATGATTTCACTTGGGTATGGTTGGATTTGCAGAAAAAGGGAATAGAAAATGAAGAACAAGAAGAACAAAGACGAAACAGAAGACAAACCAGAAGAAAAAACTAAGAGGATGAAAAAGAAAAAAAAAAGAAATAGATGGGGGACAATAGAGACAGATGTGAAAAGATAGGAAAAAGGGTGTGGGTCTCATGATGTTGTCTCCCCGGGCTGGGTTTTTACCTAATCCTACCCTTTTGGGTGTCGGCAGGCTCGATTCTCAAAAAGATATTCTGGTTCCATTAAAATAATGGTTTCCACATTTTTAACAAAGTCCTCCAAAAATAGTTTCAACCTCTGGTCATTAACAGTAAAGATATTACCTTTCGATGGATTTTCAACTTCTACTGCTCCATGATCAAACACCTTTTTGACAATGTAAGTTCCAGTCCATCTTGATTTTAACTTACCAGGAAAAAGGCGGAGTCTTGAATTAAACAACAGGACTTTTTGAGAAGGTTCAAAGGATTTTCGCACAATGTTCTTGTCATAAAAATTTTTCATCCTGTTTTTAGCAATCTTGGCATTCTCATAAGCTTCATTTCACAATTCTTTCAAATCATTTATCTGAAGTTTTTTTGATAGTCCAGCCTTGTCCAGGTCAAAATTCATTGTTTTAATGGCCCAGTATGCCCTATGTTCCAATTTCACAGGTAGATGACATAGTTTTTCATAGACTAATCGATAAGGAGACATGCCCAAAATTGTTTTAAAAGCAGTATGAAATGTCCAGAGTGCATCAGTCAATCTTGATGACCAATCTTTGTTGTCTAGGTTTACCATTTTTTCTAAAGTTAATTTGATCTCCCAATTAGCTAATTTGACCTATCCACTAGTCTGTGGGTGATAAGGGGTTGCAACTTTGTGAAAAATCAGATATTTTTTCATCAAATCCCAGAAAGAACGATTGCAAAAAATAAGCACCCCCATCACTTATGAATGCTTTAGGAACTCCAAACCGAGACAAAAAGTTTTCTTTAAAAAATTTGATCACTGTTTGGTGATCATTATTTCGGCATGGAATTACCTCAACCCATTTGGATACATAGTCTACTGGCACTAAAATGTATAGATAGCCAAAGGAAGGGGGAATGGTCCCATAAAATCGATACTCCCAACAATCAAAAATTTCAATCATGAGAATGGGGTTTAAAGGCATCATGTTTTCTTTTGGAAATGTTTCCCAATCTTTGGCATCTATCATAAGTTAAACAAAAAGCATGGATATCTTTGAAAAGTGTGGGCTAGTAAAATCCACACTGCAAGATTTTTGCAGTGATTTTTCTTGATGAAAAGTGGCCACCACATGCTTAGAATGACAAAATGTTATTACTTGGTTGTTTTCAGGAGCAGGGATGTAACGCCTTATGATCTGATCCTTACAGTATTTAAATACGTACAGATCTTCCCAAAAGAAGTTACGAACCTCCCTCAAAAATTTCTTTTTATCCATGGGAGTGAATGACGGATGGTGTGTTCCAGTAGCTAGGAAATTAGCAATGTCTGCGTACCATGGGGTCTCATCAATTATGAACAATTATTCTTCAGGGAATTTTCCATTGATTGGTAATCCATCCTTGTGAAATTCATAAGTCAATCTGGACAGATGGTCTGTCACCATGTTTTCAACACCTTTCTTATCTTTAATGATAAGATCAAACTCTTAGAGTAAGAGTATCCATCTTAAGAGCTTTGGTTTGACATCTTTCTTTATGAGTAGGAATTTTAAGGCTGCATGGTCAGTAAATACAATAATAGAAGAACCAACAGGATAGGAACGAAATTTTTTCAAAGCAAAAACTACAGCAAGAAATTCTTTTTCAGTTGTTGAATAATTCATTTGAGCAGCATTCAAAGTTTTATTTGCATAGTAAATTACATGTGGTTTCTTATCCTTTCTTTGTCCTAAAATAGAACTGATGAGCACATAATATTGCATATTGGAAGGCCTCATTACATACATTTTAACTCAACATTTGCATCAAAGTACTTAGAGTTAGCCGATTTTATGAATAATGTTGAATTTTCGATGTTGTAGGTATTTATAGCTTAAATGAAAGATTTTATGACCTTGCACCTATATTGGATGTGTGGTGAAGGCATGGACACATTACATGAAGATTTGGAGGCTTAAAAGTGAAGAAATCAAGGAGGTATTTGTGCTTGGGAACAAGGGCACCAGCAACCACACCATCTGGTGGAAGAGCCTCGGTTTTCCTCCATTTTGACCATGATCCACTTTGAATCTGAAAAAGTGCAAAACATAAAAGTTGTAGATCTGGATGTCTTCTTGAAAGTATCATAATTTCAGTTCAATCCAACAGTTGGATCAAAATTTATGCCGATTCTATAAAAAATGGTTTAGAGCAGAAAATGTACTTGTACGTCGTGGCTTTTGGAGTGCGTGGTACCTGTATGCCTACCGGTACGCGTGCCCAGAATGACTTGTTTCTTGCTCTGCTTTCTAGGGGGTCTCACCTACACTTCTCCCACTTGCCTCACACATTTTCTTACACATTTCCATGCCTCCTTTGCACAATTTGAAGACTTTTGAGGCTTGGCATTTATGGAAGATGGGATAAAAGTGGGCTGCCTTAATGGGTGCAGACTAAGCCTATGCTAGCCTGCCATACCCATCTCTTCAGCCCCCTATGGATGAGAGACCTGCACACACATGCTAGGGACCCTCATGGACGAAAATGGAAGGCATACACTCCATTATATTGAGCTTTTTTCAACATTGCAAAGTGTGGTTACCTAAGCTTAGGAGTAGTTTTAGTGAGAAAGATGATGAATAGTGCTAGAAGTTAATATTTTTGCATTGTCTTCACCCATTTCTCTTGTAATCTTGAGTAAGACTTTTGTAATCTTCCTTTATTACTTTGAATGTCATTTATTTCAAGTTTAATTACATGTTCTAGTTTCTACCATTGTTTCAAGTTTTACCTTTCAAGCTTTTCAATTAGGTATTGCATATTTTTCTTTGTAGTTCAAGTTTTCTTGTTTTAAGTTAAGTTTTAAACTCCATTTCCTTTGCTTGTCTCTTTAGATTATGCATGTCTTTTCTTTTAGTATGAATAGCTAGATTTTAAGTTGGCTAATCAAAGGGAGAATTCCTCTTGGGTGTGCCATTTCAACTCAATTTCTTTCCTCCTCTCAGTGTACAGTGGTTCGGTTTGACTGGGTTGAAAGTGGACGTGGTTTTGAGTCCTTGATATCCCGTAGGCTTGGTCACGGGTTATGCTTGGATCCTTACCTCCATTTGGTTGTGAGTTCTTGATACACCGTAGGCATTGTCACGGTGTATCTTGAATCCTCATCTCCATCTCGTCCCTAGCTTCTCACGAATCAATCGTTCATCTATGCACCATTGGAGGAAGGCTTTGAGTTGAGTTGGTATTTCCATGGGAATGAACTCTTCGGATTAGCCAACACTTGTTTTATTTCATTTTAGTCCAAACTTCAATCACCAAAACATAAAATAAAAGATTTTACATTTTTTCCTTTTTCTTTTGTTCACAAAATCACCTTCATACACTTGAACTTTCCTTCCCTGAGGAGATGACCTTGGATACTTTTTTGAGTAAAACACGAAAATTAAAAGACTCCTTGCGCTTGGGGAGCACTTTTGTTCACATGCGTATTTTATTTCATACATTTTGTAAATTTCATTTTCCCATCTCCTTGCCCTTCCTTTTGACACTATCCCAAGGGAAAGTGACACTCCCTTTCATCCATACACTACACATTTTAAGGGATGATTTTTAGAGGTTAAGAAACTACAAGGGCTTTCATCAAGCAAGCACTTATAACATAATCACTCGCATCACACATTAGTTCAAAGGGAAGAGTCCAGTCAGGGGGTTGCATTATTAGAGCAGAAATTAACATGCCCTTTAGCTTGTCAAAATCTTTCTGGCATGCTTCATTCCAGTCAAAGATTACGTCCTAACTTAGGAGATGATACATGGGTTTTGCTATGGTAGAGAAATCTTTTATGAATCTCCTGTAAAAACCTGCATGTCCTAGGAATGATCGGACATCCTTTACAATCTTGGGTGCTGGAAGATTTTCAATTAGATCAATTTTTGTCTTGTCAACTTTCATGCCCTTAGACGACATAATGTGACGTAAGACAATGCCTTGTGCGACCATGAAATGACATTTTTCCCAACTAAGCACCAAATTTGCTTCCTTACACCTTATTAACATTTTTTCTAAGTTTGCCAGACACAAATCAAATGAGTTACCATAGACAGAGAAATCGTTCATGAATACTTCCAAAAAATTTACAATCATGTCATTGAACAAGCTCAGCATGCACCTTTGCAATGTTGTAGGAGCGTTACAAAGTTTAAATGGCATCTTTTTGAATGCAAAGGTGCCAAAGGGACATGTGAATGTGGCTTTCTTTTGATCATTTAAGGCTATCTCAATTTGATTATACCCAAAATATCCATCCAAGAAACAATAAAATTTATGGCCTGTAATTCTTTCTAGAACCTAATCCCGAAATGGGTGAGAAAAATGGTCTTTTTTGTTACCAAATTCAGTTTTCGGTAGTCAATGCACATTTGTCATTCTGTTCTGACTCAAGTTGGCACTAGTTCATTGGCATCATTTTTTACCACTGTGACCCCAGACTTTTTGGGTACAACTTGGCATGGACTAACCCATTTGCTATCAGAAATGTTAAAGATTATCCTTGTATCTAAAGAGTTTGAGTACCTCAGTTCTCACAACTTCCTTCATGTGGCAATTTAGTCATCTCTGCATTTGACGAGAGGGTTTCGAGTCCTCTTCAAAGTATTTTACATGATTGCAGAACAATGGGCTTATACCTTTTAAGTCAGCAATGGTCCACCCAATGGTGCTTTTATGTCTTTCAAGAACTTCAATCAGTTTAGACTCTTGCAAGTTTGTGAGCTTAGAGGAAATTACCACTGGGTATGACTCATCTTCTCCTAAAAATGCATACTTGAGGTCAGATGGGAGAGGCTTTAATTCAGGCTTTGGTGGTCTGTCACTTGATGAGAATGGCTTTGTGCCTTATGGTGAAATTTCTTCAAATTTTGGGGGTCATGTCTCAACAGCATGAGTAGGGCAACTTTTTATATTTGGAACATCATTTGAATCAGATGAGATAGACTCTAGCAGAGATGATTCAGTCAGTTTCCTAAAGAATGTGTCCCTCAGATGTTCCTGTATCAAAGATTCAATAGAGTTTACTTCCCCTTCCTCCTCATCTTCTCTTGGGTGTTTAGCAATATTGAAAATATTCAGTTCAAGATTCATATTTCCAAAATTTAATTTTATGTCTCCATTCCTGCAATTGATTAGTGCATTGAAAGTTACTAGGAAGGGTCGACCAAGAATAACGGGAATTTGGTTCTCCGAATGTAATGCTGGATGTGTATCTAGAACAATGAAGTCAATAGGGAAGACAAAGTTATCCATGTGGACAAGCACATCTTCAATAATGCCCTGAGGAAATTTTATAGAACTATCTACTAACTGGAGTGTGACACAAGTGGGTTTGAGTTCTCCCAGACCCAACTGCTGGTAAACAGAGTAGGGAAGCAAATTAACACTAGCTCCAAGGTCTAACAGTGCTTGTTCTATTTTAAAATCTCCAATGACACATGACACAATTGGACACCCAGGGTCCTTGTAATTTGGAGGGGTTTTGCTTGTTCTAATTTGTCTAACAGTGCTTGTTCTATTTTGAAATCTCCAATGACACATGAAAACAGTGTAACAAGGCACTGGCTTGTTTTGTCAGGAATGCTCTTTTTTTTTTACATTCTGGTTTCTCTTGACTATGCACAAGTCTTTTAGAAACTTGGCATAAGATGGTACTTGTTGGATTGCATCCAGAAGTGGGATGTTGATTTTTACTTGCTTGAAAAGCTTGTAAATTTTAGGCTGATGATTCAACTTTTGTGTAGCTTTGAGTCTATGCGGGAAAGGAGCAGGAATTGAACAAGAAGGTTCTTTTTCCTTAAAAGCTTTTGGCTCTTTTTCTATCATAGGCTCCAGCTCTTTTTCAATCACAAGTTCAAGCTCAACTGATGAGTGGATTGGGATTAGCATGTCTCTAACGATTTTGTCAATCACCTTGCCACTTCTCAGTGTAGTGACAACTTGGGCTTGGTCTTGTGGAGGTTTTGTTTGGGCAGGAAACTTGCCCTTTTCTTGTGTGCGCGTGGATTGAGTCAACTTTTGAATGTGACTTTTAAGATCTTCAAAGGAGTGGGTGGTTTGTTCTTGGTGAAAGATTGGGTGGAGTGTGCATTAAAGTTCATTTGAGTTTGCATGAATTGGTTCAATGTATTCTCAAGGTTCTTCTTGTATGGTGGTTGGAATGGTTGATATGCAGAAGGTCCTTGAGGTGGTGGATGTGAACTTTGTGGTTGGTTCATGGGAGTTGGTTGTGTATTCCTCCAACTAAAGTTCCGGTAATTTCGCCACCCTTGATTGTATGTTTTAGAGTATGGGTTGGAGTAAGGCTTTTTGAAGTTGGAGATTGCATTTGTTTGCTCCAACTTCTTTTAATGTAGGGATGGTAGGACATTCCCCAGTAAGATGTCCTATCAATGCACAGATTCCACACACTTGTTCTGTGGAATGGCCCATTTTGACTTGATGAATTTTCTTCATCTCTAAAGCTTCAAGCTTTCGAGACAAAGTGGACATTTTTGCTCTCAGGTCATCATCTTCTCTCAAGACATACTTTCACCCTTGGGAAGTGGATGGTCTGGCTTCACTAGTGGTAGGTGAGATTGAGTCCCACATTTGAGAACTGTCAGTTATGGTGCCAAAGAAATAGAATGCCTCTTCTGGACTTTTACCCATAAACTCTCCTTGGGTCATCATTTTAACAAACTGACGCAGTCTACTGGGCAAGGAGTCATAGAAGAATCCTACTAGAGTCCAATTCTCAAAAGCATGGTGTGGACAGGCTTGGAGTAGTTCTTTGAATCTTTCCCAACTTTGGTAAAATGTTTCCCTTTCTTTCACCAAAAAATTCATGATTTTTCTTTTGATTGTGTTGGTCCGATGTAAGGGAAAAAAATTCTAAAAAATTCATTTTGAAAGATCTGCCAAGTCGGCATAGAAAGAGATTTTATAGAATTTAGCCATTGTTTAGCTTTGCCCTTTAAGGAGAAAGGAAAAAGTTTCATCTTGGCAAGTTCTGAATTGTCTTGAAATGTTCCACACACTTCTTAAAATCTTGCATATGCAGATACGGATTTTCGGTATCCAATCCATGGAAAACAGTTAACAATTGTGCTGTCCCCGACTTTACAGTAAAGGGGGTGCATCTGGAGGATATACAAAACATGAGGGGACACTATTTCTTATGGAATTTAAGTAATCTCTCAAAGTTTGAATGTTAGGCACTTCATTTTCCCTATAGGGAACTTCTCTATGTCTGTCAATATTTGTCATAATACTGTCACAAGAGTTTGCTATTGATCTAGGTGAATTTTGTTCAAACTAGTTCACAGACCCTGAGGATTCTGCCGATAAATTTTTATAGTAAGGAGCGTTCTCAGACATAAAATAAATAGAAACAACATAATATATTTACAGTGAACTAAAGAATATATATAAAAAAGAAAGATCTTTTTACCTTTTACCTTAAAACACTTTTACCAAGGTTCCCCGACAACGGCGCCAAAAACTTGACTTGATCCAAAATGTGTACACTCAAGTGCAGGCGGTCAAGCTGTAGCAATAATTCGGTTCGAGTCCAGAGTCAAATCCATAAGGAACTTGTTGTGTTGGTGTTTCAAAGTAAGCAGTAGTAAAGATCAATCGATTGTAACCTTTGAGATTTGTACTTGTGAGATTAGGAGGTTTTTCCTAGTTTGAATATGAACTGCTTTCCAAGAAGATTTTTTAGACAAAATATAAGATAAATTTAATGGAAGAAAAGTCACTCTTTAGTTCGAGGATTAGGACATGTAGTCAATTATCCGGTTCATTATATTTATACTAGATAACTCAATTAACTCTCGTGTCAGCAGCAAGTTAATCGGAAGATAAAGATGGACTATGAGAATTAAGGCCACGATTCCGATGTCTTTTTAGAAGTTTACAAGAATTGTCTGTACCGAGACTTAACCCGTCTACAAACAAGAAAGTGTTTCTGCAAGACATCTAACAATGATTTTAATATTCCATTCTTTAATTGAAGCACAATAATGGGGATGATTAAAGAGTAGTCATAAAGATCTAGCTTAGATACTTACCTTGAAACAAGGAGTCTTTCCATGTAGGAGTCATCCGTGTCATAGAAAGACTCTCGATTATATAAATTATCTTAGCTTTGCTAGATGCAGTCAATCATCTAATAAACAAGGGAATAAACTTTAAGCATTAGAACAGTGCATAAATATAATTCCTGGATAATTTATACATACCCCTCACCTCTTATTAAAGAGTGAATGAGAAACTACTCACTCTTCATAGGTTTGGTAAAGCAAGAAAAGTGAGTGATGCTCATCCCTTTAAGTACTTCACAAAATAAAAGCACAATAAACAAGGAGTCAATCTTCAACGAAGAATGAGTGAATCACATTCCACCCTTCACGGCTTTGGTAAAGCTCTAGAAAAGTGGAAGAGTTTCACTCCTCTAAGAGAGAAGGAAACTCATGCAATGGAAGTAAAGAACATTAACAAAGAAATGTATATAATAGCTTGTATGTAAAGATCAAACATAAATGGAGAAATGAACTTCTTAATAAATGCAAATGTAAACATGAATATAAAGACTAAAAGTAAGTAGAGGAACTAAAACTCTTAAGTAAATGTGAACATGATTGTAAAAAATGAGTGGGAGTTCTAAGCTTCCTGACTCAACAAGAAAAAGAACTAAAACAAAGTAGAATTAGAAGTGTTGCCCATTGTCCCTTTGATGAGTGCATAATATTGCATATGTAACAGCCTCATTACATGCATTTTAACTCAACTTTTGCATCTATTTACTTAGAGTTAGCCGAAATTATGAATATTGTTGAAATTTCTATGTTGCATGTTTTATAGCTTAAATCATTGATTTTAGGACCTTGCAACTATTATGGATGTGTGGTGAAGGCATGGACACAATTCATGAAGATTTGGAGGCTTAAAAGTGAAGAAATCAAGGAGGTATTGGTGCTTGGGAACAAAGGCGCCAGCGTCAGCACCCGCACCACTGGGTTTTAGAGCCTTGGTTTTCCTCCATTCTAACCATGATCCACTTGGAATCTAAAATAGTTCAAAACATAAAAGTTGTAAATCTGGATGTCTTCTGTATTGTGTCAAAATTTTAGCTCAATCGGATAGTTGGATCAAAAGTTATGACAATTATACAAAGACTGGTCCAGAGTAGACAAACTACCGGTAGTCACTACCAGTAGTTTTCACTCCAGTAGCCAACAACTTCCGGTAGAACGTAAATAACTACCGCTAGTTGTTGCCCAGAATGCCCAGAACACCTGCACATCTTCTGCACTTTCTTGGGGGATCCCACCTGCACTTCTCCCACGCCTACCCTGACATATTCTACTTACAACCATGCCTCCTACACCCTTGTTAAAGACTTTGGAGGCTTGGCATTCAATGAAGAGGAGAGGGAAGTGGGCTGCCATGATGGGTGCAGGCTAAGCTTGTGCTAGCATGCCATACCCATCCATTCAGTCCCCTATGGATAAGAGACCTGCACACACATTCTAGGGACCCTCATGGACAAAAATTGAAGACACACACTCCATATTTTTCAACATTCTTCAGCATTACAAGGGGTGACTACCTAAGCTTAGGAGTAGTTCCAATGAAGAAGATGATGAATAGTGTCATAGTGTGAGAAATTTATATTTTTTCATTTTCTTCATTCCATTGTCTTGTAATCTCTTGTAAGGATATTCTAATATTTGTTTAACATCTTTAACGTTATTTACGGCAAGTTCATTTCAAGTTTAATCTTTTACTCTAGCTTTCACCATTGTTGCATTTAAGATCTTCATTTCAAGCTTAAAAAGGGTATTGAATATTTTTCTTCTTAGTTTATGTTTTCATGCATTTTGTTAAGTTCCATGCTTCATTTCTTCATTATGTCCATTTACATTATGCTTCTCTTTCATTTTATCATGAGTAGCTAGATTTTAAGTTGGATAATCCAAGGGAGGCCTCCCTTTGAGGATTCCATTTCAACTCTTTTTCTTTCCTCTCTTAGTGTACTGTGGTTTGGTTTGACTGGGTTGAGAGTGGACGTGGTGGTGAGTCTTTGATATTCCGTAGGCCTAGGCACGGTTTATGCTTGGATCATCACCATTTCATCCCTAGCTTCCCACAAATCAATCGTTCATCTATAAACTCTCGAACGTTTCGAGTTGATTGGGAATTCTCATTAGAGTGACCTCTTGGATTAGCCAACACTCGTTTTCTTGCATTTTCCTTAAGAACACAAAACACCAAAAACTCAACCTCAAAGATTTTACACTTTCTCTTTTTAACAAAAACACCTTTACACACTTGAACTTTCCTTCCCTGAGGAGACGACCTTGGAATACTCTTCCAAGTAAAACACCGACATATAAAAGACTCCTAGCGATTGGGGAGCACTTTTGTTTACCATACACACATTTTATTTCATTGTACATTTTATTCATTTTGTCACCACCATTCGTTGCCCTTTCTCTTGCATGAATCCGAGTGAGAGTGACACTCACCCACACATATAAGCCATATACATATTTGAGGGTTCATGTTAGGAGCTTAGGAAAAACAACGTTTTCCATCAATCACCCTTCTTCTCTAAAAAATGGGTGTATTTATAGGCAAAGAGAAGGCAAGCGGGTAAAGAAATAGTGTTTGTCTTCTAAGTCAAAGTGAAAATTCAACCACTCTACAGGCAGTCTATCAAGGACGTTTGAACGGTGGGTGACGTTCGAACGTGTTTGCTATATTTTCTCTAAGGACGTTCGAATGGTCGGTGACGTTCAAACGTTTCTTCTGTCTTTACTCTAAGAGCATTCAAATTCCAGCTGGGATCTGTCCTTGTTACTCAGATGTCAGATGGTTTGTGGTTCTCTGTGAAAATCTCCTCCACCCTCTGTGCAGATCTTGGTGTTCATTTGCTGCAACATGTCATATCTTCAATCAGTCTAGTCTTGCAAGTACTCGAGAGAACGTTCAAATGGTGGATGGTGTTCGAACGTAGTACTCAAGTCTCCGTGGCCTTGGTTCTTGGCTACAACACTCTGTCTCAACAGTCAGGTTGTATCCTGGTTCAAGTGGACATTCGAATAATTGGCGACATTCGAACGTTACTTCCTTGTTCCAAGCTTCTCCAATTTTGTTCCCTAATGTGCTGGTGTTACATTCAGATGAAATTTTTGTTGCCCTTGAACCCTTTTTTCACTTTAGAACCTGAAATGTCATCATTTAAACTCCATAAAAGTATAATTAGTCCAAAAAGGGCATAATAATATGCCACATTTGAGTACTAATCATTACTCATCTTGTTACTGTCTTTCATTACATAATATATCTCTTTGCTGCATTGAGGGCAATGTATCATTCTAGTTGGGGGGTGAGGTGCACCATTTGTATGACACACCAAGGTTGTTGGTAAATTTTGATTTTCCTTGCATTAGTGAAAAATATCTAAAATTTTTGAAAATTTTTGATGAAAAATATCTAATTGTTGACCTATATTCCTTCATGAAGAGTGTATGAATTTGATGACATGTTGATCATTGTTGTTAACTTTGTACACATGAGCATTCTATGGAAGTTGATCCTAGGCATGAGTATCACATATGTATTGATTTTTGAACTTAACTGTATGTGGCTTTTAAATGCATAATTTTGGCAATTTACGGATTGGATTCATGTTCTAAGTTTGACATTAGTAGTGGAAATGAGTGAGGACCTATGAGAGCTTTAGAGCCAAACTTTTTTGGAGGGAACTTACATTTACTCAAAGACCAATCTTTCAATGTCAAATTTGTTTAATAGTCTCATTATATTTTTGTTTTGGTTGGGTGCATTTGGGTAGTAAACTGATTTGTCTTGATCATATGTAGACTTGGAAGTGATATTAGGCCATCTTTGAATTGTTAAGCCTTTGCCTGTTTATTGGAAAATTTTATCCCTACTGTCATGATTGAGCCTTAATTGTAATTCTCTTTCATGCCACACATGTGACCAAGCCATTGCAAAATGATAAAAATCAACCTCACCTTGGGTGTTCCTAGTGCTGAGTATGAGTAATCATAAAAGAAAAGGAGGAATGGTGGTGTAGAATTCAAGCAAAAGGGATGAATGAGATTAAAACTCAAAGAATTCAAACGAAAACAATAAAATTCCAAGAAAA
This sequence comes from Ilex asprella, assembly GCA_023539305.1. Classification (NCBI taxonomy): domain Eukaryota; kingdom Viridiplantae; phylum Streptophyta; class Magnoliopsida; order Aquifoliales; family Aquifoliaceae; genus Ilex; species Ilex asprella. The sequence continues at coordinate 22,472,953 of CM042184.1, forward strand.
GGAGAAAAGGGGTGAAAAGGAAGAAAAGAATGATCAAAAGAAAAGGAAAATGTTAAAGGAAAGAAAGAAAAGAAACAAAGAGTGTGGAGATGACGTATGAATGAAACTCCCATGAAAAGGGAGACGTTTTGAAATAAATGTCATGCACTTGGGACATCCCTTTTTGTTGTCCTATACCCTGCATTTCATTCACCTAGATATCACCCTAAGGCCCCATTATAACTCTCAAAGTCCTAAGTGATCTAGAGAAGCATGGGATGTGCATAATGTTAAAAGAAACGAGGAGTTAGTATTACTATTAAATGCCCTAGCATTCTGTTCATGAGACTATGCCAAGGTCGCCTCATTTTTCATATATGAACATCATTTTTTTATTACATGTGAGCACTCTGTTTTGATCACGAGATTCTATTTCACATGTACACATAGAGTGCATATCAGGATAACTGGAGTGTATGTCATTGCTTAAGAGTGACCCTTGGTGAGTTTTGCATCGAAGCTGAGTTTGCCTAGCTAATCGAATGTGAATCCTATTGCGTAAATGCTCAAATTATGTGTTTAATTCACACATAAGTGAGTTGAATTAATTCGTAAATGCATACTTTAGACTAGTGTTGGAGACCATGGTTTTGCTCATATATGCTTAGTTCAGTCATCTGAGAAATATGTTAGATAGTCCATGCTTGCATGAAGGAATATTGCTCAAGTTTTTTATATTTGACATGAATAAAGGTATTCATTTTGATAGTCAAGATTAGAAATCCATTCCATGTAGGTTGAATGTATCAAAGGTTTAAATCACTGTGCAATTTCAATAATAATTTGGTCAAGATGGTTCAAATTGTGGTTTATAAGTGGAGTACATTTTTGGGATGGAGTAGTGGTCATCAGAGTGTGGTAAAGTGTCTAAGGTGGTCCTGAGTTGAAATGGAGTGGAGAGGTGTGCTCAGTAGAATTATTCTGGCATTCAAAGCAGAAATAGTATCGGTATGCAGTACCGGTACACATACGTTACTGGAGTTTGAAGTACCGGTATACAGTACTGGTATGGTTTAGTACCGATATATAATACCAGTACGGTTTACGGAAACGAAAAAAAATTAGGGTTTTTAATTTAAATCCCTCGGTGGACCCTTCATTTCCCACCTTTATTCCATCACTAAATCTCTCTCCCTCGCACGAAAACACCCCAAGATTCCAAAACCCCTTTCTCTTTCCCTTTTCAATCCATAAAACCTTCTTCCTCTAGCCTTGATCTGTGTAACCCTCGACTGAGAAACCCTTGTGCCGAAGTCCTCAAAGTTTCCCTAACCTCTCCATTCACCACAAGGAACTCCAATGGCTCGAAGTCTCGAGGTATGTCCTGAGGCCTTTGACTTGAGTGAAGGTCTCCTCCGATTCCTCCTCACATTGTTCTTGATAGGGGTAATGGTGCTAGGCATGGCCCACACCAAGAGACCTGGTCCTGGACCCAGTTCCCCTCTTGCCGTAGCCACCACTAGCCGCAAGAGAAGCGGTGAAGGGTTAAGCGAGGACCCAAATGCACAAAGAAAGAAAGCTAAGAGGGAGGCTCGACAACAGCGGATTCAAGGTCGGAGTGTGACATGTGAGAGTTACCTTGATCGAATTTTGCTTACCCCCATACATCAAGCGGTGAAAATCATTGAGGGGCATGGTATGAGTTTCTGGTTCAGGAAGGTTGAGGGATATAATTTGCCATTGGTTAGGGATTTCTACCAATAGCTTCGAGTGGTTAAAGTGAATAGAGATGAGGTGTTGAGAACGAATGTACGGGGCAAGGTGATATATGTGACCCCAGATGTCATTGCCACCCTTCTTGGAGGATACCAAAGACCACCACCATTCCCACCTGTCTATCCTCACAATATCACTAGAGCCAAGACCAAGGCTAAATTTGTTGATCTGATATATGAGGAGCCTGCTAAATTCAGGGGCATTGTTCTAAGTGGAGGTTTGAAGAATGTGTATGGGCTTCTAAACAAACTTCTCCATTATAATCTACTTCCAAGGGGAGCGGAAAAGAAACCAAACATGGAAAAGTTAGCCATTTTGGATGCGATCGTGATAGGCACAATAGTTGATTTTGCCTTCTTTATCTGGGAAATAATGAAAGACTTTGCTATGACAGAGAAGCCCTTGACTAATTTTTCGTACAGGAGTTTGGTAACTAGAATGTGCAACCACTTCAAAGTCAAGGGCTTCGTATTCGACAAGCTCACTCCTCCCGAGACCGGGGCTATCGGTAGGGCCAGTAGCAAGAAGAGAAAAGCTATGAGAAAGGGGATCGAGCTCTATCAGATTTCGATGCTGAGGACTTTGTACCGACTATACACACTAGGCCATTCAAACCCGTATCAGCATGCTCAGGATCTCAGCGTCTTAAGGCACTAGAAACAACAGTGCATTGGATTGAGGCTATTGTGCAGGGTAGGGCAGCTATGATGAAGGAGTTGTTTGTACATACCTTCCTTAGGAGACCTATCCCAGAAGTTCTCGTTCCACCTGCTTCTCCCCTCTCCACTTCCACAACAGTTAAGGAAGAGGAGGATGATGTTGAGAAAGATGAGTTTGAGGAAGATGAGTCTCGGGAAGATGAAGAATCTGATGGCAATGATGGTGATGATGGAGAAAGTGATGAAGAGTAGGGTGTGCTAGTGCTATGTTTTTGTTTCTTCTTTTTTGGGTTGGATTGTATGTAGTTGGGAAGGGATTATAGGCTATTTTGTTCTTTTTGATGTCCTACTCCTTGTACTCCAACTTCGTTCACATTAATAGAAAAACCACAATTTGTTCAAATCTTCTTCATATTTATTTTGTAATTGCATTATGATTTTTGCTTGATGATTGATTGGATGAATGGTTAATTAAATGGATTGAGTGTGTGTTATTCTCATTGTCTTGTGTTTGGGAAATAATCTTTTGCTAAGGGACTATCAAAACCTAAATTGGGGGTGTGATTAGCACAAAACATTACATATTTCCATGTTCTAATCATCCTATTTTAACTTCTTTTATGTTTAAATGATTGGAGTTATATCTATTCAGTTATTAATGATGATATTTGGTGTTTGCAGTTAAAAGGTGCTAAATGAGGCTCCATAAGGCATTCCCAAATGTGTTGAGATGAGTGAGGACGGAAGAATGGCTAAAGGAAAGCATAAGAGTTGAAAAAATCAGGGAAATAGAGAAAACTGCAGAAACAGTACCGGTATGCAGTACCGGTACACAGTACCATTACGCAAAGGCTACTGCAGTTTGAGGTACCAAAACACAATACTAGTACGGTATAGTACCGATACGTAGTACTGGTACCATCTGCTGAATCTTCCCCAAATCTCTGCATCTCAACCTCTATCGTTTTGAGGGTCCCACCACAGATCTCCCCTGACACGCCCATAACACTATTCACCTCATTCACACCTTTGATTAGAAGTTTGAAGCCTTATGATAAATTAAGAGAGAGAAGAGAAGAAGAGCTTGGTGGCAGACAACTTCTACACAACCCTATCCAACCCACTCCACCTACAGCCTATCTACACAAGAGAAGAAGAGCTTGATGGCTATCACATCCCCAAGCTGCCCCTTGTCTGCAGGCACGTTTTTGGAGGGAAGAAGGTCCATGTTCAGCAGAGTATTCTAGATTTTTCTAGTTTTTAGAGATAAATATAGAAAGAGAAGGAGTTAGGAAGATGATGAATAGTGTCTAGTGAGAGAAAATTAAGATTTTTGCTTTTATTTCAATACATTATCTTGTAATCCATGGTATGAATCTTTAGAACTTCATTAAATGTCATGAATGTTGTTTTCCTTCAAGTCAATGCAAGTTTAATGCTCTCTTTAAGCCTTTACCATTAATGCTCCAAAGTTCTTCATTTTCTTAGGTATAAAATGGGTATTCATTTCCTTCATTCATAGCTTATGTTTATTTGCACTAAGTTACTCTAGAACTTCATATTTTTGCAATGTACTTTCATTACATTGTTTATTTCATTTTAAACATGAATAACTAAAGCTTTTAGTTGGCAAATTCAAGGGGAATCTCCACTTGGGTATACTATTTCGACTCATTCTCCTCCTTTCTCTCAGAGTTCAATGGTTCGGTTTGACTAGGTTAATGGTGTATAAATTGGTGACTCTTTGACATTCTATAGGCCTAGTCACGATTTATGCTTAGGTTCTCACCCATTTATCCCTAGCTTCCCACGAATCAACCGTTCATTCATGGTCTATTGAAAGAGGGAGTTGGATTGAAACGGCATTCCCATTGCAGTGACCTCTTGGATTGGCTAACATTTGTTCTTCCTTTCATTTTTCCTAAAACACACTTCACCAAACAACTTTCAAACCGCAAAGATTTTACACTTTTTTATACTCAAAATCACCTTACCTTCGATTTACTTTCTTCCCCGTGGAAACGACCTTAGAATACCACCAAGTAAAATACGATCGCGAAAGTCTCCTTGCGATTGAAAAGCACTTTTGCTCATACGCATATCATATTTACACCATCCCATTTTTCTTTTCCCTTGCCCTTGATATTGACTCTATCCCAAGGGAGAGTGACACTCTCCTTTGAACCATACACTTCACATTCTAAGGGATAGTAATTAAGGGTTAGGAAACAACAAGGTTTTTGAACAATCAATACCCCAGGAACTTTCCAAAGCCAACTCCAAAAGAATACTTAGCATCATTTAACTTTAGCCCACATTCACGAAGAGTGGAGAAAACATCCCCTAGTTCGCAATGTGGTCACTCCGGCTTCTGCTTTTGACCAGTGTATCATCGATGTACACCTCCATGGTATTCCACATTTGTTGCTTAAAAATCCGAATCATAAGCCTCTGGTATGTAGCACTCGCTTTCTTCAACCCAAACAGCATGACCTTATAGCAATAGACCCCCTTGGAGTGATAAAGATGGTCTTTTTCTGATATGGCAGATAAAAGGGGATCGGGTGATAGCCGGCTCTGGCATCCATGACAACCATTCTGCGAACTGTACCTTTCGGATGGAGTCGATTTCCAAGAGCCTCTCTGTCTATTCTTTAACTTCCTGGGTGCTTAATAGTTTTTGTTGTATTCCCTCTTCTCTGAACATGAACCCCTCAATGTATGTATGGCTTCTGTTTGTGGGTGAGTGTCACTCTCACTTGGGTTTGATGCAAGAAATGAGAAAACGGATGTCTCGGAATGAAATGCATTTGTGTGTGTGTGAACAAAAGTGCTCCCCAAGTGCAGGGAGTCTTTTAAGTGTCGTGTTTTACTTGAAAATCATATTTTAAGGTCTTCTCCTTAAGGAAGGAGGTGAATTGTGTTAAAGGTGATTTTGGTGAAAAGGGTAAAGTGTATAAATCTTTTGTTGTTTGAAGTTTGGTTTGTGATTGTATCTTGATAAAAAATGAAATGGAAAAAGTGTTGACTAATCCGAAGGGTTCATTCCAATGGGAATGCTAACTCAACTCAAGACCTTCCCTCAATGGTGTCTAAATGTTTAATTGTTTCGTGGGAAGCACGAGACTAAAATGGAGGTGAGGATTCAAGCATACCCTGTGACAATGCCTACGGTGTATCAAGAACTCACAACCACGTCCACACTCAACCCAGTCAAACGAAACCAACATACACTACATGGGGGAAAGAAAATGAGTTAAAATGGAATACCCAAGAGGACGTCTCCCTTGGATTAGACAACTTAAAAGCTTAGTTATTCATACTTAAAGTAAAGACAGTAATGAAATGGAAAGACAATGTAAAGGAATAAAGATTTGAGTTAAGTTAATGCAAGAAAACATAAACTACAGGGAAGTGAATTTAAGACCCATTTGGAAGCTTGAAAATGAAGAACTTGAATGCATTCATGGTGAAATCCAAAATGAAAGACTAAGCTTGAAATGAACTTGCAGTAAATGGCATTAAAGACATTAAACAAAGCTTAAACAAGTCTTACAATAGATTTCAAGGCAATGTATGGAAGAAAATGCAAAAACATTCACTTCTCTCTCTAGTACTATTCATCTTCTTTCTTGGACTCTCTTTCTCTATATTACAATTTATATCTATCTAATCCTGAATAATGGTGTATAGTCTTGCCCAAAAACGTCCATGGAGCCTCCCCTAACTTGTGTGACGTGATTCCAATCAATAGGGCTTGCCAAGGGATGGGTTGGACAGGCTAGTGCAGGCATAGCCTGCACACCCAGCATCTTCTCTCTCTTCTCTCCTCTCTTCTCTCTCCTCTCTCCTCTCTCCTCTCTCCTTATTAAAGTCAAAAACTCTAAAAGTCCAAGCTAGGGTCAAGAAGGGATGTTCTGTGTGTAAGGGGTGTCAGGGATGAATGGGAGACCCAATGGTCGGACTTCCAAAGTTACAGAGCTTGAGATGTAGAATGGTGTTGTTTCATTAAAACCTATCGGTAGGTTTCACTCCAATGAGCAAAACCTATCGGTAGGTGTAGGTCCAGTAGCTAAAACCTACCAGTATAGCCAACCGATAGGTTTTTCCTTGTTTTACAAAATTCTTGATTTCTCCACCTTTCAAGCAAAAATCAAGCGTCCACCTCATATCCAATCAACTCAAACATCATGATAGGGCCTAATAAGCATCATTAGAACCCTTTTTCCTGTAAACATATCAAAACTCCATTAAAAACTCGAACAGTGCAATTATGCTCATTTTAACCTCAAAACAATGCATATAAAATATACAATATTTGGGCATGGTGCGGCGTCATACACTAAGGTTTTTGCTTGACGGGCTTATGATTGGGAAGAACTTGAAGTCTGTGAGTTATAACATTCGGGCTTATGCCTTTCATTTTCATTGCGTCCCATGTGAACACATCCATATTCTTCCTCAAGAAATTTGTCATCTCCTCTTGGTCGAACGTGGACATGGTGGAGCCAGTCAGGAAGAATCTCTCCTTATCGCTGCTTGAGTTATTTCCCTGTTGTTCTTATCCTCCTAACATCTTCCCTCAACATATGTATGATGTATGAGCAAAAGAGGAGAGTGTCACTCTCCCGTGGAAAGATGTCAAAAGAAAGGGCAAGGTGATGGTAGAAAATGAAATGTGTGCATGTACAAAAATGCTTCCCAAGCGCAAGAAGACTTTTGTATGTTGAGTTTTACTTGGAGAGTACTCCAAGGTTGTCTCCTCAGGGAATGAGATGTATTATCATGAAGATGATTTTGGTGAAAGAAAAGTGTAAAATCATTTATTGGTTGGAGTTGGTTTGTGGTTTGTGAAGTGATGAAATTTAAGCGGGAATAAATGTTGTCTAATCCAAGGGATCACTCCCATGGGAATACCAATTAATCCAAAGGGTCCTTCCTCCAATAGAACATAGATGAATGATTGATTCGTAAGAAGCTAGTGACAATATAAAGTGAGGATCTAAGTATAAACTGTGACAAGTCTATGGAATATCAAAGACTCGCGATCTCATCCACCCTCTACCCAATCAAACTGAACCACCGTACTGTGAGAGGAGAAAAGAAAAAGAGTTGAAATGGCATACCCAAGAGGAGGGCTCCTTTGGATTAGCCAACTAAAAAGCTTAGCTACTCATGCTTAAGGTAAAGACAACAACAAAATAAGAATACATAATGAAGAAATAAAGATTTTAGCTAAATAAATGCAGGAAAACATAAGCTAAACTAAACTGCAATCAATACCCATTTCTAACTAAGAAATTGAAGAACATAGAAGCATTAATGGTGAACACTTTAATGAGAGATTAAACTCAAAAGTAACTTGAAATAAATGGCTTTCAAGACCTCAAATAAAGCTTTGAAGATTCTTATATGAAATTGGAAGACAATGCATGAAAGAAAATGTAAAAATCTCAACTTCTCTCTCTAATACTATTCATTTCTTCCTAGACTATCTATCTCTATATTATAAAATGTCGTCCATAATGGTGTATCTCTATGCCAAAAAAGTCCATGGAGTGATGCCCCAACTAGGTGATGTGATCTTCTTCCATAGGCCTACAAAAAAGTAGACTGTACAGGGGTGGTGCAGACCTTGTCTGCACACTCAACAGCTCTCCTCCTCTCTCTCCTCATTGATCAACAAGGCTCAAAAAGTGAAAGATAAGGTTCAAGAGGGATGTCTATGGTGTTGGGAGTGGTAGGGGCAGGTAGGAGAATGTCTGATGGGACCCTCAAGGTAGCAAAGAATGACTTGCAGAAACTGGGCTACATCTGTGCAACGTACCGGTATGGCATACTGGTAGGTCGAACTCCAGTAGCCAACTTCTACCGGTATGGCACACCGGTAGGTTTTCCCCTATTTTTTGATTTCTTGATTTCTTCACATCCTGAGCTATCTTCAAGCCATTTTCATCATCATTCACTTCAAATCATATGAGAAGGCTTTAAGAAGCATCATTTATCACATTTTATCTACAAACACCACAAATCTTCGTTAATAGCTCAAGTAACACAATTCCAGCTAAGTAATTAACCCTAATTAGTATATAAATTAGGGTAATTAAATAAGTTAAATTTATAAGATAAAATAATTAAAAATTGTCAATTGGGGTTTATGATTAAACTAGGGTTTTATGTGGATATTGTTTGAAATTTCAAGGTTTTGTGCAGAATTGTCCAAAAGTATCAAGAAACAATTGATTAAGGCCTGAAACAAAAAAGGAGGCAACTGTAAATTAACCAAGAATGGCTATCACAACAAGAAGACTCAGCATCCATGTTCTAGCAAGGCGTCATAGTCTGAACAGTGGTGATGGCGTCCGGATGGTCTCTCGTGGTGGCGCATGTTGATCCTCTACCTGTTGCTTCTTTTTTTTCTATAAATAGAGTAGCTTTCTTCATTTTCCAGCCGGCTAGGGAGAGAAGAGCTCTAGGAGAGAAAAAATAATAAGAAAAGAAGAAGAAGAAAGAAAAAGAGAGAAAGTCAAAGAAATATTCTAGATTCAATGCGACCTTCTCTCCAGCCAATACTACGTATTTCTACATTTCTGTTATGTCTTTCTACTTGGAGAGTTGAACTGTCGTCACCTATATATTTTCATCAATATTAAGGGTGACTGTATTTTAGCTATTCCTTGCGAAAGAAGTATTTGTGTTTATCTTTTATTTACTACTATAATGAAAATTATCCGCACTTGTTGCTTGGTAATAGCAATGGAGTGTGAGTAGTTTACTCACACTCTTTAGTGAAGGGTAAACATATGTATAATCTTGATTAAGTTATGGAAATGTCGATGTTTAATTATGTTATACCTCCCTTAATTGATGGATGGTTATAAATATAATATACTCTATTATGATGAACTTCATGCATGATACAGTGATGTACATAATTGGGTGTTACTATGTAACATGGAATTATGTCATCAGTGAATCATCAACTTGTCGGTTGAATATCTACGGTGTTCCAACGGAATGGCTTGACCTCCAAGTTCACTTAGGATGTTTTACTGTTGTATAGTATATAACATTGTCAAGTTCACTAGGGTCGTTTGACTCGTATATAAAGATGTCAAATTAATTATCTAAATGATCCTCCTGAATGGCTTTTCCTTCTGGTTCACTAGGGTTGTTTAACTGTTACATAGTTTTAAACTAAAAATTGAGTAATTTTAGTATTCCTCATGAATGGTTTGTCCTTCTGGTTTACTTAAGTTAGTCAATTGATGCATATACCACCAGCTAACTGATTAGCACAAAATACTGCATATTTTCATGTGCTAATCATCCTATTTTAACTGTTGTTGAGGATTAAATGATTGGAGTTGTATCTGTTGAGTTATTAATGATGATATTTGATGGTTGCAATTAAAAGGTGCTAAATAAGGCTATTTAAGGCATTCCCAAATGAATTGAGATGATTGGGGGTAAAAGAATGGCTAAAGGGAAGCTTTGGAGTGATGAAATCAGAAAATTCAGAAAAGGGTGCAGAAGCGTACCGGTACTGCGTACCGGTACAGTGACGTCTTTGGAGTTCGACGTACTAGTACGCTCTGCTGTTGTGCTCTATTCTCTGCGACTCAGGTTTGTTGCTTTGAAGGTCCCACCATCAAACCTCCCATGCTCCTCTGACATGCCTAGCACACAGAATATCCCCTCATGTACCTCCTCTTGGACTTTTGGAGTATAGATCTTAAATGTGGAGAGAGGAGAAAGAAGCTACTGGGTGTGTAGACAAGGCCTACACAGCTTGCACCAACCCGCCTTAATTGATTCTCCTATGTTGGGAATCACATCAAGGTGCTACAATGACTCCATACACATTTTTTGGCAATCAAAGCTCTCCATATGAAAAAAGATTGCAGACATTACATAGAATACAAAGAAAGAAGCTGGGTAGAAGATGATGAATAGTGTCTAGTGAGAGAAACTTAAGATTTTGCATTTTCTTTCAATACATTGTCTTGTAATCAATGGTATGAACCTTTATAACTTCATTTAATGTCATGAACGTTATTCTCTTTCAAGTTCAATGCAAGTTTAATGCTCTTTTCAAGTTTCTACCATTAATGCATCAAAGTTCTTTATTTTCTTAGCTATAAAATGGGTTTTAAATGCATTCTCTTCTAGCTTATGTCTTCTTGCAATTAGTTACTCAAGAACTTCATCTCTTTGCAATACATGCTCATTACATAGTTAATTTCATTTCAAGCATGAATAGCTAAATCTTTTAGTTGGCAAATCCAAGGGGAACCTCCACTTGGGTATGACATTTTAATTCATTCTCCTCCCTCATTTTAGAGTTCAATGGTTCAGTTTGACTAGGTTAAGGGTGGATAAATCGGTGAGTCTTTGATATTCCATAGGCCTAGTCATATTTTATGCTTAGATACTTACCCATCTTATCCCTAGCTTTCAATGAATCAATCGTTCATTCATGCTCTATTGGAGGAAGGATTTGAGTTGAGATGGTATCACCATTGGAATGACTTCTTGGATTTGTCAACATTTGTGTCTCATTTCATTTTCACAAAAACACACTTCACCAAACAACTTTCAAACCACAACGATTTTACACTTTATTTTACTCAAAATCACCTTCCCATCGATTTACTTCCTTCCCCGTGGAAACGACCTTGAAATACCACCAAGCAAAACACGACCCGCGAAAGTCTCATTGCGATTGGGGTGCACTTTTATTCATTTCACACCATATTTACACCATCTCATTTTTCTTTCTCTTTCTTTTAACACTATCCCAAAGGAGAGTGAAACTCCCCTTCGAACCATACACTTCACATGCTAAGGGATAGTATTTAAGGGTTAGGAAACAACTAGTTTTTTCAACAATCACTAACCTAAGAAGTTGTTGTGTTATGGTTTAATATGTATCAAACCTACCGGTTGACTTTCCAAGTGACAGAGAAGTAAATTGTTGTAAGGTGGCATTTTCAGTACTTGACCAAGATAAAACATTTGGAATCCTTAAACTTAAGGGTATCTTTTATATTATTGTATGTTAACAGTTTACCTACGCACTTAATTTATTTAAACTAGTTATCAATCTAAGCTCACATCACAAGCTATCTTATGTCCACTACATACCAACAACTTTACTGTTTTTATTTTAAATTCAAATTACTAAAACTCCTTGTGGGATTGATCTTGGACTTAAACTGACAAAACTATAATTTGACCACTTATACTTGGGTGTATGATACAAAAACAAGTCGAACCAAGTTTTTGGCGCCGTTGCCGAGGAGTTACAGTAATTTGAAAGTAAATATGATAGGGAAGTTGTTTACTTATATTATATGTTTATAAACTATTTGTAATAGTTTATGTTTGTTCATTCATCAGTAGGCTCTGTAAATTAGTCATCTTCGTTGTCTTTATCATCTTCATCTACACAAGCATCATTTGAATTAAGTATGGCTCAAAACAACCCTAAGGGGAAAGAGCAAGAGCAAGAGCAAGAAGTAGTTCAAAATGTCTGACCTCCACAAGAATATTAACATCCAACACGAAAAAATGTCCCATCATGCTTTGTTTTTCCACCAGGCGCTTCGAATATTAATATTAAACCAGGAACATACAGTTATTACCTCAGTTCCATAGTTTGGAAACTAAAAATCCTTATATTCATATGAAAGAATTTGAAGAAGTCTGTGAAACTCTATAGGATAACTCTGAACTGACTTGATTAAAAAATTTTCCTTTTTCTTTGGGAGATAAAGTAAACAGTGGCTTAATTCCTTAAGAGCTAATTCTATCACAAATTCGCAAGTTTTGCAAACTAAGTTTTTCAAAAAGTTTTTCCCTGTGCATCGTACTAATACATTAAGACGTCTAATAATAAATTTTTCTGTAAAGGAATGGAAAACTTTTTATCAATGTTGGGAAAGATTTAAAGATCTTCTCCAAGCTTGTCCACATCATGTATTTGAAACCTGGACTTCAGTTAGTTTCTTTTATGATGCTCTTCCCTCAGCAATGAGACGGTTTTGTTGAAATGATGGCTCAAGGGAAATTTATGAATAAAAATCCTAAAGAAGCATTTCAATTTTTTGATACTATTTCTGAGAGTTCCAGATGTGGGACTCAACTTCTTCAAATATTGTGGAAAATAAGTCATCTATATCCGAAAGAGAAAAATATGTTTTGAAAGAAGATGTTGATTTAAGAGCTAAAATGGCTAGTTTATCTCGAAAACTAGAAGCTTTAGAGATGAACAAAAATAACCAAGTATCTATTGTTTCTTCTAATGACCAAATATGTGAAATTTGTGCGTTATCAAGACATCCTGCTGGAGAATGTCCAACTATACATGCATTTAAAGAAGTTCTGATCAAACAATCTAATGCTATTCCAACTTATAATAAGCCTTATCCAAATCCATATTCTGAAACTTACAATTCAGGATAGAGAAATCATCCAAATTTAGTTAGAAAAATACACAACCTACAAATGAAACACAAGGTCCACCACAGCCACAGATGCAACAATAGTATCAACCTTATCAACCTCCACGCAGAAGGACTCTAGAAGATACAATGAATCAATTTATTCAGAGTCAAATGAGTTTTAATAATCAAATAACTCAGGCATTCAATGATTTTAAAGCTCAAACTTCACAAAGTATTGAAGACATTAAGAGACATTTAGCTAAATTGAGCCAGTCCTTAAGTATGTCAAACAAGGGAAAGTTTCCATCTCAACCTAAACCTCTGCAAAGTCAAAGTCAAGCTAATACTATATCCTCTAAACTTTCTCCAAGTCAAGTACAAGCAATCACCACACTGAGAAGTGGTAAGGTGATTGACAAGACTATTAAACCTAAGATTACAAAAAAAAAACGTAAGTTAATTCCTGTAAATAAACCATTTGAACCTAAACCTTCAGCCGAAATGAAACCAGAAAAACAAAATGAGAAAGATCATCCATATCCTATTCCTTTACCTTTCCTCAAAGGGTTAAGAAGTCCTCATCTATAAAAGAACAATCTGACATGTTTTGATAAAAAAAAACCTTGTTGTTTCCTAGCCTCTAAAAATCATCCCTTAAAATGGGTAGTGTATGAATAAAGGGAAGTGTTACTCTCCTTTGGGATAGTGTCAAAAGAAAGGGCAAGAAGAAAGGAAAATGAGATGGTGTAAATATGATGTGTGAATGTACAAAAGTGCTCCCCAAGCGCAAGTAGACTTTTGTGGATCGTGTTTTACTTGGTGGTATTCCAAGGTCGTTTCCACGGGGAAGGAAATAAACTGAAGGGAAAGTGATTTTGAGTAAAAGAAAATGTAAAATCTTTGTGGTTTGAAAGTTGTTTGGTGAAGTGTGCTTTGGTGAAAATGAAATGAGAACAAATGTTGGTAAATCCAAGAAGTCACTCTAATGGGGATACCATCTCAACTCGAATCCCTCCTCCAATAGAGCATGAATGAACGATTGATTCGTGGGAAGCTAGGGATAAGGTTGGTGAGTATCTAAGCATAAACCATGACTAGGCCTACGGAATATCAAAGACTCACCAACTTTTCCACCCTTAACCCAGTCAAATCGAACCATTGAACTCCGAGAGAAAGGGGAAGAATGAGTAGGAATGGTATACCCAAGTGGAGGTTCCCCTTGGATTTGCCAACTTAAAGGTTTAGCTACTCATGCTTGAATTGAAACTAACAATGTAATGAGAATGCATTGCAAGAGAATGAAGTTCTTGAATAACTAAATGCAACCAAACATAAGCTATATGTGAAAGCAATGAATACCCATTTCAAACTAGGAAAAATCAAGAACTTTGATGCATTAATGGCAAAAGCTTTAAAAGAGAATTAACTAGCCAAGAACTAGTAGGAATTAGCATTCAAGACATTAAATGAAGTTCTGCAGATTCATACAGGGGATTACAAGACAATATATTGAAAGAAATGCAAAAATCTCAATTTTCCCTCACTAGAATACTCTTCATCATCGTCTACCCAAACCTTCTCTCTCTATATCTATGTAAATATGTGGAATCCAGAACCATGGAAACTTTCCTTGCCAAAAATGTGCTTGGAGAGGTGGCCAAGCCTCCAGAAGTGACCTCCCTCCACAGGGGTGTAGGAGAGATAGACTGGGCAGGGGTAGTGCAGACCTTGTCTGCACACCCAGCTTCTCTTCTCTTTTCTCTCCTCATTAATTACCATGGCTCCAAGATTAGAAGTGTGAAAGGGATGAATTGTGTTGTGGGCGTGTCAGGGGAGCATGGGAGATTTGCTGGTGGGACCTTCAAGGCAACAGAGCTTGAGATGTAGAGATTTGGAGCAGACTCAGTAGACAGTACCGGTACTTCGAACACTAGTGGCTTAAGCGTACCAGTACTGCATACCAGTACCGTGTCGTAATGGTACAGCATACCGATACTATTTATGTTGTTTCTTTCTGATTTTATGATTTTTTAACTCCTGAGCTTTCCTCTAGTCATTTTTTCATCCCTAATCATCTCAGTTCATTTGGAAAGGCCTTAAGAAGCATCATTTAGCACTTTTTATCTGCAAACATCAAATATCTTTGTTAAGAGCTCAATTCATGCAACTCCCATCAATTAACTCCCAAAAGCAATTAAAATAGGATAATTAGCACATAGAAATATACAAAGTTTTGTGCTAATCACACCCCCCAACTTAGGTTTTGCTAGTCCCTTAGCAAAAAGTTATTTACAACACATGAAAATCTGTATAACACACTCAATCCTTTTAAATAACCATTCATCCAATCAATCATAAAGCAATAAAAATCATAATGCAATCAACAACATAAACATGAACAAGATTGAACAAACTGTGGTTTTCTATTAATGTGCCACGAAGTTTGGAGCACATTGATTAGTACTCAAATATAGCATATTATTACGTCTTTTTTGGACTAATTATACTTCGATGGAGTTTAAATGATGACATTTCAGGTTCTAAAGTGAAAAACGGGTTTAAGAGCGACAAAAAATACATTTGAATGTAACACAAGCACATTGGGGAACAAAATTGAAAAGCGTGGAACAAAGCAGTACTATTCGAATTCTACATACTGTTTGAACGTCCACTTGAACCAGGTAAAGATCAAACTGCTGAGGCAAGATGTGTTGAAGCCAAGAACCAAAGCCCTAGAGAATCAAGTACCACGTTCTAACGCTAACTACTATTCAAACGTTCACTGAAGCACATACAAGACCAGACTGATTGAAGATATGGTGTGTTGCAGGAAATCTATGACAAGTTCTGCAAAGAGTGTGGCAGGAGATTTCCACAGAGGACCACATGCCATTGGACATCTGAGTGATATGTACAGATCTCATCTGGCATTCGAACGCCCTGAGAGCAAAGACAAAAAAGACGTTCAAACGTCACCCACCGTTCGAACGCCCTTAGAACAAAACCAGCAAAAACTTCGAACTCCAGATACTTTTCGAACGTCCTAGACAGACTGCCTGCAGAGTGGGTGGATTTTCACTTTGACTTCCGCAACGAGGACTATTCATTCCCCCTGCCTTTTGTCTCATCCTTGCTTATAAATACTCTCATTTTTTTTGGAGAGAAAGAGGCACTCATCACTTGACTGAATGAAGAGCACTTCAGGCACTACTTGTTCTTCTTTGTCTTAATTTTTCTCTTTGCTAGATAGTTGGGAAGTTTAGACTCTCACTCCTTTCTTTACATTAATGTTTGCATTTGCATTTACTTATGAAGTGTAGTTTCTTTATTTACTTCTAGTCTTTACATTTATGCTATTACATACATGTCTTTATTTATGTCTTGCACTTCCATTGTTTGAGCTCCCTTCTTTCTTAGAGGAGTAAAACTCTTCCACTTTTCTATAGCTTTGCCAAAGCCGTGAAGGGTGGAACGTGATTCACTCATTCTTTGTTGAAGATTAGCTCTTTATTTATTGTGCTTTTATTTTTGAAACGTCCTCTACTTAGAGGAATGAGCATCACTCACTTTTCTAGCTTTACCAAAGCTATTAAGAGTGTGTAGTTTCTCATTCACTCTTTAGTAAGAGGTGAAGGGCATGTATTAATTATTCAAAAGTTATATTTATGCACTGTTCTAAAGCTTAACGTTTATCCCCTTGTTTATTGGATGATTGACTGTATCTAGCAAAGCTAAGGTACTTTGTATAATTGAGTCTTTCAATGACATGGATGATTGTTGCATAGAAATACTATTCGTTTCAAGGCAAGTACCACGGCTAGATCTTCATGACTACCCTTTAATCATCCCCCTTATTGTGCTTCATTTAAAGAATGGAATATTGAAACCATGGTTGGATGTCCTGTAGAAGCATTTGTTGGATTGTAGATGGGTTAAGTCTCGGCACAAACAAAACTTCTAAAAAGATATCGGAACCATGGTCTTAATTCTCACAATCCATCTTTATCTTCCGATTAACTTGTTGTTGACACGGGAGTTAACTGAGATATTAAACATAAATATAATAAATTGGATAATTGATTACATGTCCTGATCCTCAAACTAAAGAGTGACTTTTCTTCTATTTAAATTTATCTTATATTTTGTCTAGAAAACCTTCTTGGAAAGAATCTCATATTTAATCCAAGAAAAACCTCCTAATCTCATAATCACAAATTTCAAAGGTTACAATCGATTTATCTTCACCACTGATTACTTTAAAGCACTAACACAACAAGTTCCCTTTGGATTCGACTCCGAACTCAAACTAGATTATTATTATAACTTGGCCGCCTGCACTTGGGTGTATACATTTTGGATCAAGTCACACATGGAGTAGGACATCAAAAAGAAACAAAATAGCCTACGATCACATCCCAACTATATACAATCCAATCCAAAACGAAGAAACATCATCCTCCTCTTCTTCATCATCATCTTCATCATCATCCTCCTCGCCTTCATCATCATCATCACTCATTCCGGAGGTAGAGGGGGTAGAGGAAGAAAGGGCATCAGCTGATCGAGTGGGTCTTTCGGGGATGGGCCTCCTAGGGAAGGTTTGCATAAATATCTCTCACACCATGGCCATTATCCCTTGCATTGATCCCTCGAGTGCATCAAGACGCTGGTCCGTTGAACATGTTGGTACAGTTGTGAATGGCCTAGTGGGTGCAGTTGGTACTAGGTCATCATAATTAGATTCCAACTGAGCTCGCTCCCCTCGACTCATCGCTTTTCTCTTCTTGCTACTGGTCTGGCCAATAGCCTCAGTCTCGGGAGGAGTGAGCTAGTCAGATACATATCATTATTTCGGCATGGAATTGTCTCAACCCATTTGGATACATAGTCTACTGCCAGTAAAATGTATACATAGCCAAAGGAAGGGGGAAATGGTCCCATAAAATCGATGCCCCAACAGTAAAAAAATTCAATCACGAGAATGGGATTTAATGGCATCCTGTTTCTTTTTGAAATATTTTCCAATCTTTGGCATCTATCACACGTTAAGCAAAATGCATGGACATCTTTGAAAAGTGTGGGCCAATAAAATTCACACTGCAAGATTTTTGCAGCGCTTTTTCTTGATGAAAAGTGGCCACCACATGCTTCAAAATGACAAAATGTTATTACTTGGTTGCTTTCATGAGCAAGAATGAAACGCCTTTTGATCTCCTTATAGTATTTAAATACGTACGGATCTTCCCAAAAAAATTACGAAGCTCCCTCAGAAATTTCTTTTTATCCATGGCAGTGAATGACTGAGGGAGTGTACCAGTAGCTAGGAAATTAGCAATGTATGCGTACCATGGGGTCTTATCAATTATGAACAGTTATTCATCAGGAAATTTCTCATTGATTGGCAATCTATCCTCGTGAACTTCATAAGCCAATCTGGACAAATGGTCCGCCACCAAATTTTTAACACCTTTCTTATCTTTAATGGCAAGATCAAACTCTTGGAGTAAGAGTATCCATCTTAAGAGCCTGGATTTGACATCTTTCTTTGTGGTCAAGAATTTTAGGGCTGCATTGTTAATAAACATAGTAACAGAAGAACTAACAAGATAGGAAGAAAATTTTTCCAAAGTAAAAATTACAGCAAGCAATTCTTTTTCAATTGTTGAATAATTTATTTGAGCTTCATTCAAAGTTTTGCTTGCATAGTAAATTACATGTGGTTTCTTATCCTTTCTTTGTCTCAAAACAGCACCTACAACTTAATCACTCGCATCACATATTAGTTCAAAGGGAAGAGTCCAGTTAGGGGGTTACATTATTGGAGCAAAAATTAACATGCCCTTCAGCTTGTCAAAAACTTTCTGGCATGCTTCATTCCAGTCAAAGATTACGTCTTGACTCAGGAGATGACACATGGGTTTTGCTATGGTACTGAAGTCTTTTATGAATCTCCTGTAAAAACCTGCATGTCCTAAGAATGATCAGACATCCTTTACAGTTTTGGGTGCTGGAAGATTTTCAATTAGGTCAATTTTTGTCTTGTAAACTTTCATGCCCTCGGACGACACAATGTGAGCTAACTCAATGTCTTGTGTTACCATGAAATGACATTTTTCCCAATTAAGCACTAGATTGGCTTCTTTACATCTTATCAATACCTTTTCTAAGTTGGCCAGGCACAAATCGAATGAGTCACCATAAATAGAAAAGTCATCCATGAATACTTCCAAAAATTTTCAATCATGTCACTGAACAATCTTAGCATGCATCTTTGGAATGTTGCAGGAGCGTTACAAAGTCCAAATGGCATCCTTTTGAATGCAAAGGTGCCAAAGGGGCATGTGAATGTGGTTTTCTCTTGATCATTTAAGGCTATCTCAATTTAATTATACCCGAAATATCCAGCAAGGAAACAGTAAAATTCATGGCCTGTAATTCTTTCTAGAACCTGATCAAGAAATGGGAGAGAAAAATGGTCTTTCCTAATTATCAAATTCAGTTTTCGGTAATCAATGCACATTTGCCATCCTGTGATGACTCGAGTTGGTACTAGTTCATTGACATCATTTTTTACCACTGTGACCTCAAAATTTTTGGGTACAACTTGGATTAGACTCATCCATTTGCTATCTGAGATAGGAAAGATTATTCCTGCATCTAAGAGTTTGAGTACCTCAATTCTCATAACTTCCTTCATGTGAGGATTAAGTCATCTCTATATTTGACGATAGAGTTTTGAGTCCTCTTCAGGGTATTTTGCATTATTGCAAATCAACGGACTTATACCTTTCAAGTCAGCGATGGTCCACCCAATGGTGCTTTTATAACTATTAAGAACTTCAATCAGTTTAGACTCTTGCAAGTCTGTGGGCTTAAAGGAAATTACCACTGGGAATGACTCGTCTTCTCCTAAAAATGCATACTTGAGGTCAGATGGGAGTGGATTTAATTCAGGCTTTGGTGGCCTGTTACTTGATGAGAGTGGCTTTGTGCTATTTGGTGAAATTTCTTCAAATTTTGGAGCACATGTCTCAACAGCATGAATAAGGCAACTTTTTGTTTTTGGGTCATCATTTGAATCAGATGAGATGGACTCTAGCAGAGATGATTTAGTCAGGTCTTCACAGAATGTATCACTCAGGTGTTCCTGTATTAGTGATTCAATGGAGTTTACTTCCCCTTCTTCTTCATCTTCTACTAGATGTTTAACAATATTGAAAATATTCAGCTCAAGAGTCATATCCCCAAAAGTTTATTTCATGACTCCATTCTTGCAATTGATTAGTGCATTGGAAGTTGCTAGGAAGGGTTGACCAAGAATGATAGAAATTTGGTTCTCCGAATATAATGCTGGTTGGGTATCTAGAACAGTGAAGTCAACAGGGAAGACAAAGTTATCCACGTGGACAAAAACATCTTCAACAATGCCCCCTAGGAACTTTGACAGATCTTTCTACTAACTAGAGTGTGACACAAGTGGGTTTGAGTTCACCCAGACCCAATTGCTGGTAGACAGAGTAGGGTAACAAATTAACACTAGCTCCAAGGTCTAACAGTGCTTGTTCTATCTTGAAATCTCCGATGACACATGATACAGTTGGACATCTAGGGTCCTTATATTTTAGAGGGGTTTTGCATTGTAGCAATGTACTGACTTGTTCTGTTAGGAATGCTCTTTTTTGGACATTCTGGCTTCTCTTGACTGTGCACAAGTCTTTTAGAAACTTGGCATAGGATGGTACTTATTGGATTGCATCCAGAAGTGGGATGTTAATTTTTACTTGCTTGAAAAGCTCATAAATTTCAGGTTGATCATTCAACTTTTGTGTGGCTTTGAGTCTATGCGGAAAAGGAGCGGGAATTGAACATGAAGGTTCTCTTTCCTCATAAGGTTCTGTCTGTTGTTCTATCATAGGCTCAAACTCTTTTTCAATTACAAGTTCTGGCTCAACTGATGAGTTGATTGGGTTTGACTCATATTTTGACCTTAGAATTAGCATGTCTCTAACTGTCTTGTCAATCACCTTGCCACTTTTTAGTGTAATGACAACTTGGGCTTGGTCTTGTGGAGGTATTGGCTGGGCAAGAAACTTGCCCCTTTTCTTGTGTGCTCATGGATTGAGCCAACTTTTGAATGTAGCTTTTAAGATCTTCAAAGGAATGGGTGGTCCGCACTTTGAATTCTATGAAAGATTGGGTGGAATGAGCATTAAAGTTCATTTGGGTTTGCATGAACTAGTTAAGTGTATCCTCAAGGTTCCTCTTGTATGGTGGTTGGTATAGTTGATATCCAGGAGGTCCTTGAAGTGGTGGATGTAAATTTTGTGGTTGGTTCATGGGAATTGGTTATGTGTTCCTCCAATTAAAGTTCAGGTGGTTTCTGATTGTCCAATAAACCTTACCTCAAATAACCCCTAATTACTCTCCCTCAAATGATGCAATGTATGGCTGGGGGAGAAAAGATTTCTTCCCCTAGGGATAGTGTCAAAAGAAAGGGCAATGAGGCAAGGGAAATGGAATGAATGAAATGTGTGTGTGTGAACAAAAGTGCTCCCCAATCGCAAGGAGTCTTTTGTGTGTCGGTGTTTTACTTGGAAAAGTATTCCAAGGTCGTCTCCTCAGGGAAGGAAGTGAACCATCATGAAAGTGATTTTTATTAAAGAAAATGGCAAAATCATTTTTTGTTTTGGAATTTGATGGTGGTTTAAGTTGTGATAATAAAATAAAAATAAGTGTTGGCTAATCCAAAGGATTCATTCCAATGGGAATAC